>BSBK01001476.1:1987500-2210000 GCA_027943335.1 Chamaecyparis obtusa | reverse complement strand
TGGGTACCCGATAACATATCGGGTACTCGATATGGTATCGAGTACCCGATTAGGCCTGTGCTTTGGTGATAGGTTTGCCTAGGTGTACTGACACCTAGGCCTACTAAAAAGTCAACAAGCATTTTCATGCGCTTTTGGACGAGTGAAAAGTGAATATTTTTCACATCGCCACTTTTTGGCCCCTCACGATCTTGCACATACCCATAAATAGGAATCCATCTTGAAGTTGCAAACTTCAAGGATCAAACCAAGAGAATAAACACTACCAAAGAATGATTGAGAAAACATTTGTAGAGAAAGATTGAAAAATGGCGATTCAAAAAGATAAATGAAACTAGTACACATTGTTAAATGCATATGCATTTTTTAAAAGTTCAATTCACAAGATGCCTTTTACATTGGGGTTTGTGTCAAGATAGGCTTGGTAGGACCAAGCCTATGCTTTAGGCCTACAAAATAATGGCTAAGGCACTAGAATCCCAAATATCTGCCTTGCCATCATTTTTTGAAAGCCTTCCCAATTGAGTTTTTTGTCAAAACAAAAACCCATTAGAATTATTACTATACAAAATACAAAAATGTAAATTTCATAGTGATTTGATTAATTTTATTAGCATTATTTATTAATCAAAAGTCGTACATAAACTTAAAATAGCGAGGTTAACTAAAATCTCAATAACATTTTTATTTTTATGTTTTCTAGAATATAAATTATATGACATCCATCTACACAGAATTTCCTTAAAGATAAAAAAAAGTGTAGAAATCTAGGAACTAAGAGATAAAAATGAAGTGCAATAACATAATTGAGAGCTCAAAGTTGAAATCCATTAAGATGAAAAGAGAAGTGTGTGTATATATGTGAGTGATTGGGTCAAATCATAATTTGAAACCAACACTCAATGAGTGGTGGTGAGTTTCCTCTCACTAAGCTACAATGAGGTGTCAAAATGAAATTGACACCTCTCTAGTAGACTCCTAAATGTTGGCAACTTGCATCAATGTGTCAAATGGGAATGGATGAATAAGTAATATTAAAAGCTTAAGTGTAATTAAATAAAATAAATACACTAACACTCAGGAGGACAAGATAAAAAATGAGTCCCATCTACTAGCCTGGTACAATGAGATCTCTTATAAAAGGAGAAACACAGAAAATCCAGTGGGAAAAAACTATCCTCCAAAAATGAGATAAGAAGTGAAGAAGCCTATAAGGCCCTCCCAAAGGATGATGATGCTACTAATGTAGACTGCACATCAAGAAGAGCATTTGGCCCTTCTTGAAAATATGCATGAATATTACTGTCATCTGCTAAATCATTTGAAGCATTAGGATTAGAGTATGGATTTGAAGAATTCACATCAAGTTGAGAGCCCATATGATGTGGAGAACAAATATATAATCACTTGAGAAAATAAGACCCTTCCTTTTAATTTATCTTTTTCCTTACTTGATTTCTTGATTTGAAAGATGCTTTGACAAAGTCAATTACCTTAATATTATTCTTTTTGAGTTGAAAAGTGAGGTGCTCAATTTGTTTTTTCATGCATTGATTTTCTTCATGACCAATTTTTTCACAAAAGGAACATTTAACTCTCTCAGTAATTGATTTACTCTTTTGAGATTAGTTATCCTTTTTGAAGTTATCAATTTTGTCTTCTTTCTTTCTTTCTTTATCCTTTTTAATGTTCTAATTTCTCTCCTTTAGCAATTTGTTTCTTTTCATTTTTTGCAATCAGAGATTGTACCTTAGTAGATTTTAAAGTACCCATTTGAATGAAATTTTCTTGTTCCCTTGTAAGATCAACAATAAAGTTATCAAGTGAGGGAGTAGACCATGAGGTACCAAGGGATCTTTTAGTAGAATAGAAAGTATAGACAAGTACAAAAAAATTAGAACCTAGTTTGGAAAGTATAAAAAAAAATTAATTGATGTTCTTTCTTGTCAGTTTTATAATATTTTAATTGCAACTTCAAAGATTTAAATTTAGTGAATAAGTACTCTAAAATGGAAAAACTAGAATGAATTTAAGATGTAGGATTTGATTTCCCAACAAATTCTAAGTTCATCAATTGTCCCAAATAGTTTGTTTAGAACTTCCCTAACTTTGTTGGGTGTTTTCAATTTCTCAACATGGAACACTAATTTAGGAGATAAATTTATAAATATAAAGCCAAATACTTGGTCACACATATTAAATTTTTTTTCTTTGTCCTTAGCTGCATTTGGTTATTTTTCTGTTCCCATTGTTTCCATATATATGCCTTTATTCTTAAGTACGAGAATGACTTTCAACTTCCAGTCATGATAATTGAAGGGTGTTATAGGTTGTATATTCACATTATTATCTATGTTGCTATACTTAGTTTGTTTCTTGTAGAATGCAAAAATGAAGGGAACTTTGTAAGGATGTGTGAAAAATAGAAAAGACACAACACCCCCTTGATTATCTTTCCCACCTTATTTTTGGTACTTTATAAAAGGATTGCTTTGCAACCAACCCAAAAAAAATAATGAAAATGACACTTTACAATGATAGTGCATGAGTGTATCTATTAGATTTATGATAAAAAATATGCATGTGACATGAATAGTGACATAAAACACTACATATAACCTACAACCTTTTGTGAATTGAAAATCTTTTTGATTTAATAGCAATGAATAGAAAACCAATTCAAACTGTGAGTAGGGTAGAAAATGAATTTGAAACCGTGATAAGGGAGGCTTTTTACATAGTCATGGAGATGAGACAGAGACCCTTAGTCCATAGTCATGCAAGGTGGATAGTTTTCCCAAACCCAACACAAATGGGGAAAACATAGACATGAACCACGAAGATGTAGGGGAGAGGGACCAATAGTCGTGAGGGATAACTTCGTCAATATGCAGCCATTGCATGGAATATCGTAAGACCTTCATTTTTTTTAGAAATATATAATGGACACTTAACTACCTATAACTAAGGTTTAAAGGTGTAACTCATCACACAACTCGTTAAAATAGCATGCATAGTTAAACATGTACAAAAATTGGCTTTTTAAAGATTCGACCAAAACTTAATCTAAAAATCTCTAGTAGTTGAATTTAAAAATATCATTTGTTATTAGTGGGTGATTGTATTTCTATACAAAATATAACATATATGCAACTTAAATGGACCGTATACGTATTAGTAATCATAAATATTTGCTATATGTAACTTTTAAATCCAACACAAAATGACCAATGCTTCAACACAAAAAAAATTATTTGTTGTTATAAAAATAACCTATTATTATGTAAAATAAAACTTATATCCAACACAAAGGGACCAATAGTTGAACACTAGAACTTTTTGTCAATCTTACACATTTTATGGAAAATACAAGGTATTTTATTGTGTTCACGTTTTATAATTGTGATAAAATAAATTGTTAATATGAAATCCTCTAATGCATATACTTTGCTACCCCAATAGTTGTACACACAAGAATAGTATTTGTGCACTAAGATAACAATACTTGTTTAAGTGGGCATCTTATTTTATTAAATGAGCATATTATTTTTTAAGTGACACACATATGATAGATAGCTATGATATTTTATTTGAGTCTAAAAGTTATCTATTTCACTTGTTAATGTTATTTTAATATAACATTTATAGGTTCTCATGTGTTCAAGTATTGGTCCATTTTTTTATCAACATTTAGAAATTTTTTGATTTACATGTGTATTATTTAATTAAAATATATAGTAAAAAATATGGTGTAAGACTGGATAATATATTCAGAAGTGGGTGATCGACTATTGGACCCCGCATAACTACTGGTCCCTCTCCCCTATGAGAGTCCAAAAAGACCCGCAACTAGGATATCCTCTATTGCTTTAAATTGTAGGCCCTTACATGTCTTGACATGGACGCTGGGTGAATTTCCAAGGTCACAGAGGCCTTTCAACTTAAAAAATATAGGTTGCTAAGAATCATTGACCTCCACGCATATAGAAATACCAAGGAGTGTCAGTCATTGACTCTCCTGATTCACTGAGGGATGTCATAGGGTCAAGGGTGAGTAGCTACGAATAGATATCAGGGTGTGATGAACACCTCACAACATATAGGCTATTGGATTAAAAAAATCTCTGATCTGTTATGATACCATGTAGAAATCTAGGATCTAAGAGAGAGAAAAATGAAGTACAATTTAACACAATTATGATCTCAAAGTTGACATCCATTAAGCTAAAAGAGAAGTGTACATATAGATGCGAGTGATTAGGTCAAATCAGAAATCAAATGAACACTTAATGAGTGGTGGAAATTTGCCTCCCACTAAGTTAGGATGATGTGTCAAAATAGAATTGACACCTCTCTAGTAGACTCCTAAATGTCGACAACTTGCATCAACAAGTGTCAAATGATAATGGATGACTAAACTTAGGCTTAAAAGCCTAAGTGTCCTCAAATAAAATAAATACACTAAAAAAATAATTTTTAAAAAATGTTAAGTTTTCATCAATTTATGGTGGTCGTACACCAGAGGTTTTAAAAAATTACTTTACAACTAGTTAAAAATTAATAAAAAATATTCAATTAAAAAAAAATAAAAAATATGATCATCAATCTTTGGTGTCTTAGGTATCTTACCCTTATTTAGGTTAAAATATGGTGGTTGTACACATGTGTGGTACGATTCTGAAATAGGAATTTTGAAAAAGTGGTTTTTAAACATGCCCACTAAAAAGAAATTTCTATCATTGTGGGTATTGAAGTAAATTACATATTTGAAAAGTAGACTCTAAGAACTACTTTCTATCACTGAAACATTTTTAGATTCAATCTTTAAGTGCCTCAATTTTTTATATCAATTAACAAAAAAATTGAAAAATAGGAAAAACACTTCCACTTTTTACCCAAAAGTGGGACTCAACTTCTTGCAACCACCCAATACTAATATACAAAATGAAATATATAATTTTGGACAACTAGGCCATGTTAGTCACCCATTCAAAACTAATCATGCAACTAAATATCTTATGAATGGAGACAAAGAGAAAACCATATGGGAAAATCCCTTTTCCAAATAAGAGAGAATGCAAGTGATAGATTATGTGATGTATGGAGGTCTCTACAATATCCTCAAAGAATGATGTGCCCATCATGAGAATATAATATGATCATCCCTCTAATGAAGGGAAATATAGAGACAACATTTCTCCCCCATAATGAAGTATCCTCAAAACCAATAAAGTACCTCTTAAGAAAAAATAAGCCAATGATTGCAAGCAACATGTCTCCCCTTGGGAAGAAATAAATCCAATGGTGCATGTGGAAGAAATTCCATATCCATGATGAAGTGAGATGGAAAAATTCTCACAAATGAAATGTTAGAAGAAAATTCAAGTGACTCCAAAATTGTCTCATCAAGACTAGTAGTACCTTCAATCAAAAAAAGAAAAAGTAGATGGAAATTCAAGAACATCCTTTTATATAAAATCTGCTAAGAGAAGTTACACCTCCTTAAGCATGTCCTCCAAATCTAAAGTGGTATGAGAAGCCAAGTCTGATAGACCTAAAATAAAATCATGATGGAACCAAAATATAAAGAAATAATGAAGTCCTACCATGTTGGAGTCCTTAAATCCATATCAACTTTCAACTCTAGTGGAGCAAGTAATGGGGAGTCATGGTTAGATCCACAAACCCATTAATTAGAATTGAATCACTCCAAAAATTGGATTGAGTCAAAGAAACATAAGGATCATCATTATTAATGAAATGATGAAGGGTAAACACCTTGAAGTAATGATCAACCTAATCAATTGAAAAAAGTTCTCTTGTGACACAATAAATGAGTATTGAATTTGAAGTAAACTCAATTGTGTTTCTTTATTGAGTATTCTGATATAATGAAAGTATATTGAGGGGAATCTCAAGTATACAATAAATATTAGCCACAAAATCATCACCCAAATTAAAATGTTGCCCACTGCAATAGTTCATAAACAAACTAATTATTTGCAATGAAGATTTTATCACAATATGGCTCTCTAAGGGTAGTTGGTGCTATGAGATCAAGGGAATGTGAAATATTGACTAAAGTTCTTGAACTTATAATCCATCCAACATCCCTAAGTGCACGAGTGGTTATCAGTGTAGTCAACTTAGTGACATTATTTTGAGGAAGTTTGGAATGTTCCCTTTGTTAACCTTTCACAAAATATCTCAAAAGATGGTATAACAAATTTCTTACCCAACCATCCATAGTGAAATAGAAGAGAGTGAAAAAATATGAAAATAGACATCAATTTTGACAAAATTAAAATGCATAGTCCTTGTCAATATTCTCTTTTCCACACCCAACTAATTGAGAATACAAGGACTTAAACCTAACCAAATAGTCTTAGTAGAAGGAAACACAAAAATATAAAGAGATATTATCTCTACCTCTAATTGCATAGCTCAAATATCACTAACTTAACTAGACAAATATTTAATCTTATCCAAAATCTCATGTGATGCAGCACACTCTTCAATATGATAGAACAATGAATTTGAGATGTGTACATGACAATCAATCACCTTGTCACACTTGTTCTGATGTGCAAATCTGTCATATTCTTTGGTGAAAGTTGGTTGTTTCTTGTTCAATGTAGACCTAACCTTTTTGACTAAAAAAATGATGCATCTTTAACTTCCATGTGTGATAGTAATGAAGAGTGAAGGTTTTGAACAAAGAGAGTCAAATAATGTTGCACAAGCAATGTGACATAATAATCCCAGGACAAAAACTATCTATATCAAATGCTACAAGCCCACCCTTTACGCATTGGAAACTCTAAAAATAGTATTTTTTGCAAGACTTTAGAAAGTTAAAGTCCAATGATATATTGATCACCAATAATATACACTACCATGAGTCATTTTAAGTTTTGTATTAAAAAAGACTGTAGGAAGGAAGGCCGCATGGCTCTTCACAACCTCCATATTATACACAACAATTTCTAGAGAAAATTAGGCATGAAACTATAGCATCAATGCATCAAGTGTATTTGAAAGAAAAGTTAAAGGAAGCAGTGGCTATTCTAGTGGCCAAACCATTAATGCTTGACCAAGTTCAAAAGGAAACTATGACCAAGGAAATTCCAACTCAAAGAACCAAAATCATCTTTTAAAGGGGGACAAAATTTCCATAAAAAGAGATTTCAGAATAATAACCAAGGCAATGGAAAGTTTTAACAACCTTGAAATTGTACCAATAATTAGACCCAACAAAGGGTTCCGCCTCAACCATCCCAAAATTATCAGAATTTCAATAAAGGGGGTTACCAACAATCCAACGCACCTCCTGGAAAGAACTTTGGAATAAATACTAGGTGTTACTCTTGTGGACAACAAGGAAACATCATAGTTCATTTCCCTAGTGCACTAACTTCACCAATCAGAATCAGACAACTTCAAAACTGACTGTGGGAGATGTTGGTCAGTCTCATAGAGTGTTTTTTGTAGTAGAGCATATACAAGCTAACCACTAGAACATAGGACCATAGTGACTTCAGGTTCGTTAAAGGGTAAACCTATTTCTATCCTCTTTGAATTAGGAGCAACTGACTCCTTCATATCTCCTTCTTTAATAGAAAAGTGTGGGCTAGCGACAATAGGGCAGGGAATTAAGTGGAAGGTAGAGGTAGCCTCCAGGGCTAAAATGACCACAGACTTGTGTGTTCAAAATTGAAACTTGGGATTAGGACCTTTCTCCCCCAATTTTGATCTTCGAGTAATTCCTCTTGGATTGTATGAAGTTTTCCTAGGAATGGACTAGTTAGTTGGTCATGAAGCCATGATATATTGTAGAAAGAAGCTCATTCATTGCATAGATGATTTGGGGAAGCCCAACACTATTATGGGAATCTAAAAACCTATATCACTTTGGATGATATCAACAATGCAACTCAATAAATGCATGAGAAAGGGATGTCAACTCCTTGCAGTCTTAGTGAATGACTTGGTTGAAAAGGAAGATAGAAATAGAATACTTGAGCACCCTTTACTTCAAGAGATTTTTGATGTCTATCCAATTGAGATACCTGGAATGCCTCCCAAAAGAGACATTAATTTCCGCATAGAGTTGGTGCTAGGTGCAGAACCCATCTCCAAGGCTCCTTACCGCATGACCACTCAAGAGCTAAGTGAGCTAAAAGTGTGGTTAGAAGAACTCTTGGAAAAAGGCTTCATCAGACCAACTGTGTCACCTTGGGGAGCTCAAATTATCTTTGTAAAGAAGAAGGATGGCTCACTTAGTTTGTGTATTGACTATCATCAGTGCAACAAATTAGGAACCATTAAGAATTGACACCCTTTACCCAGAATTGATGATCTGTTCGATCAAATGAAAGGAGCCAAAGTATTTCCAAAATTGATCTGAAGTTAGGCTATCATCAGTTAAGGATTCACGAAGCCAACATTCACCAAACAAATTTTATTACTTGGTATGGGCATTATGAATTTACCGTAATACCTTTCAGTCTCATGAATGCACCATCGATGTTCATGGGTCTCATGAATGGGGTATTTAGGCCCTTTTTGGATAAATTTGTCATAATATTTTTGGATGACATTTTGGTGTACTCTAAATTAGTAGAAGAGCATGAACAACACCTTCATCAAGTGTTACAATACCTTCGTGAAAATAAATTATTCACAAACTTGGAGAAGTGTGAATTATTCCAAAAAGAAGTAAAGTATCTTAGCCATGTTATCTTGGTGGAAGGCATAGAAGTTGACCTCACAAAGATACAAGCTATATTAGAGTGGCCAACACCCACCAACATCTCAAAAGCTCGTAGTTTCATGGGTTTAGCTGGTTATTACAGGCATTTCATCTAAGGATTCTCTAGGTTAGCTCATCCCATCACTTATTTGCAAAGAAAAGGAAAGAAGTTCATTTGGAATGAGAAATGTGTAGAATCTTTTCAGATCCTAAAAGAAAAACTAACCAGTGCCCTGATTTTGGTGGTACCTAACCCCGCTAAAATTTTGTGGTTTGCACTGATGCCTCCCTGGAAGTCATAGGGGCAGTGTTGATGCAAGAAGGAAGAGTTATTAATTATGAGTCTAGAAAGATTACGAACCATGCACTTAACTACCCTATGTATGATTTGGAGTTGGCAATAGTAGTCCACACCTTGAATCATTAGAGATACTTCTTGTTAGGGCATCAGTTTGGATTACACATGGATCACCGAAGCCTTCAATACATATATGCAACAAAATCTCAATGCTAGGCAATGCAGGTGGATAAAGTTCCATTGTGAATATGATTTTTAGGTCAGATATATCCAAGGAAAGGAGAATATGGTAGCAGATTCTTTGAGAAGAAGGAGACATGAGCTATCCATGCTCTCTCTTTCTACTGACTTGAGAAGTTAGATTTTGTAGACACTTCCTTAAGATACTTTGTATCAAGAAGTTAAGGCTGAGATTGAGTTAGGAAGGGCCTTAGAAGGAAGGTTCTTAGGTTATTCCTTAGAGTCAGATGGGATATTAAGACATCAAGGCCAAATCTATGTACCACTTTTAGGTGATCTTTAGAAAGTTATCATGTTGAAAGCACATCATGCTCCCTATTCAGCTCATCTAGGGGTTAAGAAGATGCATTTAGATCTACAAAAATTATACTTTTGGACTGGTATGAGGAGAGATATAGAAGATTTTTGGCTAGGTGTTTGGAATGTCAGAGGGTCAAGGCCTAACATCATCACCTAGTAGGCCTCCTTCAACCATATTTGATTCTTGAATGGAAATGGGATATGATATCTCTAGATTTTATTATGGGACTCCTTGTCACTTATCAAAGACATGATGCTATCATGGTCACACTGGATAAGTTAACTAAGGTAGCACATTTTTCTCCTATGCAATCATCCTATACTACCACCTTAGTAGCCAGAGTCTTCATGAAGGATATAGTCAGGTTGCATGGTGTTCCTAGAAAGGTTATCTACAATAGAGATCCGATGTTCACTTCAGAATTATGGACCTCATTGCAACATACTTTAGGATCTCCGCTGAATTTCATCTCAACATATCATCTAGAGACTGATGGTCAGATAGAGCGAGTTAATCAGGTTCTTGAGGACATGCTTAGAATGCATGTGATGGACAAACAAACCCATTGGGAAAATTATTTGTACCTAGTGGAGTTTGCATACAATAATGGCTATCAAAATTCTATTGGAATGTCACCTTTTTAGGCTCTTTATGGTCTCCCTTATAGCCCTCTAAGTTGGGATCTGTTAGGGGATAGAATACTACTTGGCCCTGAGATGTTATAGGATATGGAGTAGTAGGTGTAGAGGATTAGAGAGCATCATGTGACAGCTCAAGATAGGCAGAAGAAGTATGCTGATGCTCACAGGATCGATATACAGTTTTTTGTTGGAGATAAGACATTTTTGAGAGTCCTCCCACATAAGAGCCCTATTCATTATGGAAAAGGTTCTAAGTTTGCACCTAGATTTGTGGGTCCATTTGAGAACCTTGAGAGGATAGGACCAGTTTGTTACTGACTCACTCTTCCACCTAGCCTCACACATGTGCATGATGTGTTTCACGTATTCATTCTTATAAAGTATATTCCTGATTTGACTCATGTTTTGGATTGGAAAACTTTATAGGTAGAGGACAAGTAGCTGGCTTTGGATCCAGTGCATATACTCCAGCAGTGGACTTTGACCCTCAAGGGTTGCAACATAGAGAAGGTAAGGGTCCTATGGGACCCCAATGATGAGACCTCAGCCACTTGCGAGGATGCTAGTAGGATCGAATCTGCATATCCATACTTGTGTCTAGGCTTCCAGGAGTAAGCCTAATTATATGGGGATAGGATGTAATTCCCACTCTAGTACTTTCATATTTTGGGCTGACAAGAATATGAATTATTACTTTGGACTATTTGTTTGGATTATTTTCATTTCATGATGGGAAATTTTGAGCATATATATTTGGTTAATAGAATTATTTTATGGAGATAATAAATGATTTGGCATGAGATGATATATGCTTAGGGATATACTATTTGTAAAATGATATATATATATATATATATATATATATATATATATATATATATATATATATATATATATATATACATATATATACATATATATACATATACATATATATATATATATAGACACACACACACACACACATAGATATATATATATATATATATATATATATATATATGTGTGTGTGTGTGTGTGTGTGTGTGTGTGTGTGTATGTATATATAACTATATATATATATATATATATATGTATATATATATATATGTATGTATGTATATATATATATATATGTACACACACACACACATAGATATATATATGTATATATATATGTGTGTATATATATATGTATATATACATATGTATACATACATACATACATACATACATACATACATACATATATATATATATATATATATATATATATATATATATATATATATATATATATATATATATATATATATATATATATATATATATATATATATATATATATATATATATATATATATATATATGTTAGTGTACTCAGTTGGTGTTGCAGGATGTAGGTACTAGACATCGACTCCTCTTGGATACATAGGTCTAAGTGTGCTTTCAAATCCTCAAACTGTTGTTGTGTGGAGATTTTACCAAGTTACTCTCAAGGAATTCTTGTTAACTTAGAGTCCTATTTAGGAGGTTACCTTAGTTGGGGATTGGCGTTCAATGTTATGAATTTTGTATTGAGAATTATGTTGTAAGTTGGATTCACTCTTGTATGAATATATTTATTTGTAATTCTATCTATATTATAATTGGATGTATGTTATATATGTATGTGTATATATGGGTGCACACATGTATACCTATGCATATATAAATATTATTACTTATGTTTTTTTACTTGCTAGTATACTGATATCTTAAATGTTTAAATAATGGTTATTAAATAAAATAATAATAAAATAAAATAAAGCTATTTTTGGTAAAACTAGCTATTTGGGAGATATGAACCCAAGACCTCCTATAAGTTAGGCTAGTTTGTTT
Source organism: Chamaecyparis obtusa (assembly GCA_027943335.1). Lineage (NCBI taxonomy): Eukaryota > Viridiplantae > Streptophyta > Pinopsida > Cupressales > Cupressaceae > Chamaecyparis > Chamaecyparis obtusa. Next base: position 2,197,908 of record BSBK01001476.1, on the reverse strand, counting down.
CCAATTGGTCTAGGTTAGTTATTTGAGAACTCTTGTGTTCCTTTGCTTGTCATGGTCTTATTTAGGTGAATAAGTTAACTAAATAATAAAATCTTTAATAGTTGTTATAGGGATTGTTTAATTTATTTTCAACCAAATATAGTAGTTGGGGAAGTTGCTTCCCGTAAAGAAACCCCTCCAACCATATAGTTTGGGGTTAAATTATTAGCGTAGGAGGAGTTTTGGGAGATTAGATAGTTTGGAGAGATTTGGGAGTTTCCTGGAAGTGTAGATTTGGAGTTTTCCTGCATTTGTCATCACCATTATAGTTTTGTGAGAGTGTTTGGAATAATCTCAGAGGAGGAAGGAAGATTTATCTCAGAGGGAAGAACATCTAGGAAGGCTTTCATCACTCCAGCTGAAGGGTTGCTGTAGTGTGCTCAAATTCTAGAAGGGATTCTCCACAGGAATCCAAGTAGGATCTGGAACTAGGAAGGATCACCTTCTTACCTATGTGTGTCTTGTTTATATGTATATTTGATATGTAAAATGTTGGTGAAACTATTGAAATGATAGGACATATTAGGTTTCTTATTCATTGTTAAAAAGATATGTATACAAGAAGTTTTATTAATGTTCCTATAATATTTTTCTTTCAAATCTCTTCCTAGAAATATTTTGAATGTACTTATGAATGTTATTTGATGTATATGTCTATGTATGTGTGGTTTAGGAAAGTTTAGGGAAGTTTAGGAATGGTTAGGAAGGCTGGTAGTAAATTTTCCCTTTTTGTGGTGTATGGAGATTTTAGTTTTCAACTCATAGTATTGATCATCTAATCTTATTTCATGTTGAAAAGTGTGTTGAGGAAGTTTTTTGGATGTGGTACTGAGGTACCTGAATTAGGTATACCTCAGGGAACCTTCCCCAGGAACTCTCCACACTTTAAACTTATATTTTCAGGCAATTCTAGACAAGTTAGTGACAATTCTCGTATGAAAAAATAACCATGAAACTGTTTACTTATAAGATTCTAGGTGTATACTCATACAGGGCTATGGGAATACTCTTATGGCCCTATGATAATACTCGTATGGGACTTATGGGGTTGTAGGTTTCCATTTTTCCATTTTTGGGCTTGGGATTGGGTATATGGCTTCTACAGTTGGTTCCTGAGTCTGGTCTACAACTTTTCATATCTTTGAATGTCAAATCCTTTCTTAGATTGTGTTAAAATGTTGTATCTAAGGTTTTTGGGTACTTGGCATTCTTTCATATGGTCATTTTTACATATAATAAGGCTAGGACTCATCCCGAGGGCCTAGGAGCATAGGAGGGTTCCCTAGAAATGTAAATTAAACCATTTGAAGTAAATCTTTGATTCTTTGGATTGTGTGTGGGTAGGGAAATAGGTACCATAGGTGAGTGTCTCACCATAGGTGTTGGAACCCAAAGTGGTTACCACATGATCCTATGGGTGAGTTGGTAAAGAAGGGATAACCTTAATAATTAACTTGGGAAAGAGGGGTTTCAAAAGATAATGAAAGACACATAATTTAAGTCCACATAGACCTCTTGGAGTACTGGGACCCTAAGTCAACATAGACCTATTGGAGTACCGGGACCATGGGTAACTGCTAGGGTGGATCCTTCACATAAAAAAGGGACCAGGGTTATATGGTTTCCAGGGAGGATCCCAATATGAAGGCTGTGTGATGACACTGACATAGATGGTATGCTAGAAAACTAACCTTTGTGTATAGTAAGATGATATTATTTTATGTATTTTCCTTTTCTTTCAAGTGACTATTTTGTAAATCCTTAGGTTGCTTTAGGCCTTGTGAGTACCTTGGTTCTATCTCCTAGAACGGGGGGTGGAACTTCACCAATTTCACATGGTTGGGTGCAAAATATCTATTAGAATAACTGAGGGGGGGTGAATTAGTTAGATCAGTTATCCTATAGTCCCAAATACAAAGATGTAATACTTAAAACAATTCCAATAAATTTTGCAGCTCGGTAACATAAACTATTAAACTCTCTGTGCCTTTTACCAGTTATGACTTAATTAACTCACTATGATTACTGACCAAATCAAATATGTAGTATGTAAAGTATGACAATAAAAAAATCATCACAGAAACACATAACATAATGATTTAATGTGGAAACCCTACTAAGGGAAAAAACCACCTGGAACAGGTAACCCAAAATAATTTTCACTCTTCTGAAGTGAGCTCGGTGAAGAGCCAACCCTGTTAAAGGTTACAAACATACTGTTAGGTGTGACCTTGTTAGAGGATTTAAGACTAATAGTTAACTTTTGACCAACATTCACTATGGGGTCAATAAGATAATAATGTACATTCCTTGAATGACATAGGGGCATAACATAAGATGGTTAAGTCCACTCAATTAGGATCTTTTCTATATCGATGGTTAAAGTGAAACAGTAGTTGATCTGATTACAATACAACTTAACCTCCAGATGTTTAGATCTATTCTAAGCCCATACAAATCCTCTGATCAATATTTCAATTCACTTCCTCAACTTGCTTTCACTTGGTAATAGCTCTCTAACGCTTGGTACTATTTTGCAGTTTGGTTCTCCTTCAACCAGTCTGATCAGACATGCATGAAAACTATGTTCACATGAAATCTCTACAATGTTCTTTCTTCTAGCATGTTTCAATAAAGAAACTCATATCTCTTAAATAGACAGATAAACCATTTTCATATCAACCATCAGATTTTGCCTCTTATCCTTCTTCGTTAATTTTGCCTCTTAAACCTTCTTTGGCAGTTGTGTGCATAACACGTTTCCATTCCATCCTTTAGATCTTCTTCAAAAATTTTCAGCCGTGGATCTCATAACAAACTTTATCCTCAATCTCGAAATCATAACAATTTCTAGATCATCAAATTCTGTCAGCTAAACTAAGCATTTAATACTTTCATCCATACTCAGTTAACAAAGAAATGCATCAGTGAACACAAGATTAGTTAATATTGTCACTCAGTATACACTACACTAGCTCAGTGTATACTGAAGTGCTTCATTTACCGACCACATTGCCTTGTACAATTTTTCTTCCTTCTTCATAATAGATTAATGCAATATAATCAAGTCAACAATATGAGATCATAGACTCATCAATAAGTTACCCAAAGTATTCCTTATCTTGATTTGTCATATCCATCTCTCTCCATGTAGATATCTCAATTCTTCATCTTTTCTCTCCTTTTTACAGATGTTTAGATGTTTGTAACTTACATGATAAGTACTGTCAAAACTAGTTGACATCAATGACAACATAATGACTGATTTAATTATCTTACATATCATTTCAGTAACTCAGTGATCTCTTAATCACTGATCTTCAAGTCATTCAGGTATTCAATTAGTTTTAGTTCATCAATCTCTCCCTTTGGCATTGATGGCAACACAAGAAAAAATGAAATATGCCATGCACATAGCAAACATGTATTCTACAACTATGTGGGTAAATGTTGTAGCTCAGTAAGCTCCCCCTAGCTTGATTTTTAATATGTTTAATCACCACATTATATAATAGCATTACAAGTGCAAACTTTCCTCTGCAGATTTGATCTTTTCGGCTCTCAAATTCCTTCTATTCTCATTAACAAATCTTCAAATTTCTCCCTCACTTTCTTAGATTATCTCTCCGTTAGATAGATATTTCATTGATCTCTCTATTTATCTCTCCATTGTTTATCTCTCCCTTTGACAAAAATGCCAAAGAAAAAAATAAAACATATAGCTCTGCAATAGCCAAGTAACTCTCTCTTGTTCAGTCCAGACAATGTATCTTTGTATATTGATATGCAAATCTTCATTCTAGCTCCTCAAATCTTTCACAAATTTAGGCATAATCCAAAGTGTGAGCTATGTTGCATCAACATGAATGATCTTCAGATAAGAATAGGCTGATGCAACCTCCAGATCACATTAGTGACTGGTAGACAGGGGACAAACCCCAATTCTAGTCCTCAAGTATTTAAAAGTGTCCTTCGATAGAGGCTTGGTAAAAATATCAACAACTTGCTCCTTTGATGTCACATATTCCATTCTGACTTGCTTCTCTTGTACTTGTTCTCTTAAGTAGTGATGCTTAATTGAAATATGCTTTGTCTTTGAATGCATTATAGGATTCTTAGAAATATTTATTGCACTAGTGTTGTCACCATATATAATCACTAGCTTAGTGATTACCTCAGTGCTTTGGCAGTAGACTGAGAAATACAAGGTTGTTTCTTACTTGTCTGAGTTACAAGTCTTTCACCAAAGAAAAATGCTTCTCTGATTGTTCTCTTTCTATCATCTATATTTCTAGCCCAATCTGCGTCGGTGTAAACTCTTAGTTCAAATTTGCCTTCTTTAAGATACCATAAACCATAATCCTCTATTTTCTTTAGGTATCTCAAGATTATTTTCACTGCAACCATATGTGAATTATTTGGATTGGTAGAGAATCTAACCATAATCCCCACTGCATGTGCAATATCAAGTCTACTGTGTACTACATACATCATTTTACTAATCATAGATCGATACAATGTCTGATTTACCTCTGTAGATTCATCATCTTTTGTTAATTTATAGCATGTGACAATCGGTGTTCCTACTAGTTTAGCATCTTCCATGCCAAATGTTCTCAAAACTTCCTTTATGTATTTTGGTTGTGTGATGAAAATTCCATCATTCTACTGAATAACCTATAAGCATAGAAAGAATTTAATCTCTCCAAACACAGACATTTAAAATTCCTTTTTCATCTCATCAGCAAATGATTTACAAATATGATCTTTTCCTCCAAAGATTATATCATCCACAAGTATTTCAACAATCAAAATAGTACCATTAGATTCTCCTTTCATGTACAAATTGTTATTTTCACTAGTTCTTACAAAACCAATACTTAAAAGATAAATATGTAACCTTTCATACCATGCTCTAGGTGCCTGCTTTAATCCATATAAAGCCTTGTGTAGTCTACATAACATGTCTTTCTGATTCGGATCAACAAACCCTTCTGGATGTTCTATGTAGACCTCCTCTTCTAGTATTCCATTCAGAAAACCCGACTTAACATCCATTTGATAGCCTTTAAACTTCTTATGTGCAGCATATGCAAGTAACATGCAAACTCCTTCTAGTCTAGCAACAAGTGAAAAAGTTTCACCATAATCAATATCTTCTTCTTGTGCATATCCCTTGAAAACAAGTCTAGCTTTGTTCCCAGTAACTTCTCCATTCTCATTCAACTTATTTATGAAAATCCATTTAGTACCAATAACATTTTTGTCTTTCAGTCTAGGTACTAAAGACCATGTCTTATTTTTCTCAATTTTTTCTATCTCTTCATTCATAGCATTGATCCATTCATCATTCTCAAGTGCAACCTTAACATTCTTCGGTCCAAACTCACAAACTAATCATGAATTTTGTCTTAACTTACTTCTTGTTAGCATCTCAGCTTGCTCATCTCCAATGATTTGGTTCTTAGGATGATGTCTTTTGAAAAATATTGCTAGCACTTGATCTCTTCTTTGTTCTTCATTTTGTAAGTTACTTCAAAAATTTTGGTAGCAAATGTTTTACTTTTAGTAGAATATCCAAGAAATATTCCCTCATCCCCTTTAGAGTCAAATTTCTTGTTCCTATCATCTTTCAAAATAAAACATTTGCTACCAAAATTTTTGAAGTAACTTACACTGGGTGTGTAACCAAACCATAACTCGTAGGGTGTCTTGTTTGTGTCTTTCTTTAACTGTACTTGGTTCAGGACATATACAGTTGTGCTAACTACTTCTCTCTAATACATATGTGCAACATTTTTCTCTATCATTAGTGTTCTTGCACAATCAACAATGGATCTATTTCTCCTTTCAGCTATCCCATTCTACTGTGATATTCTAGGTGCAGAAACCTATCTTTTGATGCCATGCTGATTACAATAGTTAGTTAATTCATCAAAAATAAACTCACCACCTCTATCAGACCTCAAGAATTTTAGTTCTTTTCCAATTTCTTTCTCTACTTTAGGTTTGTACCATTTAAACATCTTAAATGCCTTAGATTTCTCTTTTAAAAACATAACAGTCATCAATCTAGTATAGTCATCAACAAACAAAATAAAGTATCTATCACTATTGTAGCTCTGAGTTCTCATGGGACCACATAGGTCGATCTAAACTAACTCTAAGATTCTTTATGCTGAATAGTCTTTAGTTTTGAAACTAGATTTTTTCATCTTCCCTTTCTGACATTGATGACACATAACATGATCCAGTTTAGTTAGGCTAGGCATTCCTCTAACTTTTCTCTTTCTACTGATCTTAATCATGTTATCAAAATTTACATGACATAACCTTTTATGCCATAACCATGTATCCTCATTTTTCACCAGTAAACAAGAAGTCTCAACATTGTCAAGATAAAATAAGTTACCTTTTGATTGTCCTCCTGTTTTGACAAGCTTTCCACTCTCATCATATATCTTCACCTTCTTACTTTCAAATGCCACATGGTGTCCTAAGTTGTTAAGCTATGCTACACTTAGAAAATTATAATTTAGTCCTTTTACCCAATAAGTATTATCACATCTGATTTTATCATTTATCAATAAAGGTCATTTTCCTTTAACCATGCAAGGTGTATAATTACCCATTTTTACTAAACCTCCATTATAGTGCTCAAGATGATCAAACTTATCTTCATCACCAGTCATGTGATGTGTACATCCACTATCTATGATCCAAGTATCATTTTTACTAACTTTAGAAATGAGTGGTTTTTCTACATACCTTTCTTCTTCCTCAGAATCATCTTTCATCGCAACAAATACTACCTCCACATCATCATCAGTGTTGGTGTCTGTATCATTCTCCTCAGCAAAGTAGCATACCTTTTTACCTTTATCTTTGTGATCTCGGTTGTCTCTGTTGTACTATCGATTATCTTTGTTATACCTTTTGCCATAGCTTCCACCTCTGGATCTGTCTCTTTCATTCTCATCTTCTTTCAGGTGTTTGGGCATCTAGAAACAATATGACCAACTTCTTTGCAATTAAAACAAGCCAAAGGTAATTTACCCTTATATCTACCTTTACCTTTAGGTAGTCTCTAGGCCATTAGTGATTCTAGTTCATCAATCTCATCATCGGTATTGATATCACTTTCATTCCTTATATTGTGCTTACTACTAGATTTACCAATCTTAAGAGAAGACATAAAAGTAGACTCAATAGTTGGTACAACACTGTTATCATAATTGTTTAGCTCAAAAGTGGTTAACTTTACAATCAGACTATCAAGAGTAAGTATGCTATTAGGTGCAGACCCCATTTCATGAATTGCAGATATTCTGATTACATAGACAGGAAAAAGTATTCTCAAGATTTTACTTACCACAGTATCATCATCAATGGTACCACCAGCTCCACGAATAGCATTGACTACCTCTTTAATTATATTTGAGTACTGTACTATGTTTTCTCCTTCATTTTCATATCATCAAATCTACCTCTCAAGCTTTCAGCTCTAGCTCTCATCACATTTGCATCACCACCATGTACTAGGGAAAGATTCTCCCACATTTCCTTTGAAGTAGTGCAGTCCTTGATGTCTTGAAATTCAACATCAGTAAGAGCAGCCGCTATCTCTATCATAGTGATGTTGAGTTCATGTTAGTCTCTTAACTGATCAAGAGTCAAAGTACCAAGTGGTTGTAAGTAGCCATTCTCTAGTAAAGGTATAGCAGATTCTCCAATTCTAGATAGATGAAGTTTCATCCGACTTTGCCATGTACTAAAGTTGTCCTTGTACAACTTCGACACTTCCCTCTTATACATCTTGTAATCTTTCTGTTGAAGTCCTTAAAACTATGTTCCAAGCAACCAACACTCTAATACCAATTGTTAGAATAATTGAGAGTGGGGGTGAATCAGTTAGATCCGTTATCCTATAGTCCCAAATACAAAGATGTAATACTTAAAATAATTCCAATAAATTCTGCAGCTCGGTAACATAAACTATTAAACTATCTGTGTCTTTTACCGGTTAAGACTTAATTAACTCACTATGATTACCAACCAAATCAAATATGCAGTGTGTAAAGTATGACAATAAAATAATCATCATAGAAACACATAACACAATGATTTAACATGGAAACCTTGCTAAGGGAAAAAAACACCTAGGACTGGTAACCCAAAATAATTTTCACTTTTATGAAGTGATCTTGGTGAAGAGCCAACCCTATTAAACACTAGTACATTTGACATCATTTTTCTATGAAAATTATCAACCATTAATTAAAAAGGTTTAGGTTGGTCAGATTATAGAAGGAAAAATTTGTTTTTTTTAAAATCCATGCTCGTGTTGGTCAAAATTTTGACCAATACCATGTCGGTTGAAATTTCAACCAGCACGGGCATATAACTTTAAAAAAAACATTTCAATTCTCATTTCATTTTTACGGGAAAATTATATGAATGGTTGCAGCATGCGAATTAGGATTTCCATCTTCTAAGCTACACACAAAGGGATATAGGAACAAATCTTATTCCAGATCATGAAGAGCTAGACCCTATGCTAGTAGCTGTAATACCCCAAAAATGGGCTATAAGTTCATTAACCTCCTACATCTACAAATTGAATGAAATCGACATCAAAGTCCTAACCTAAGGTACATCTAAACATCATTGAATCTTAATTGATTATCTTAAATTCTGCATCGAGGAATATTCCTAAATTATCTTAATTATCTTTAATTTAATGATTATTTGGCGATAAATCACATTTATCCTAAGTTTGATTAATTGAATATTTTCATATTTAATTAATAGATTTAATATTTGCCACTTAATTGTTTAATTAAATTTAATTCTATCTATTATTAATTATATTATTTAATTTTGACAATAAATCCAATATCCTATGAATAATAAATTCTTATTTAATTGATTAAAGCAAGTTGTCATTATTTAATAATATAGTTTTTAATAAAAGTTTGATAAATAGTTAATTAACCAATAAATTAATTATTTATTTTCAAAAATCAAGTTGAGTTGAGGATATATCATTTTATTTATTTATTTAATTCTTAATTATTATGCACATTGAAAAGAAACAGTTAAACTCCAAATTAGAAAATCAATGCAAGTTATTGACTTTTTGAACTTCAAAAGGATGTTGAGTTCCAAAAAGTCAATAACTTGCATTGATTTTCTGATTTTGAGTTTAACTGTTTCTTTTGAATGTGCATAATAATTAAGAATTAAATAAATAAATAAAATGATTTATCCTCAACTCAACTTGATTTTTGAAAATAAATAATTAATTTATTGGTTAATTAACTATTTATCAAACTTTTATTAAAAACTATATTATTAAATAATGACAACTTGCTTTAATCAATTAAATAAGAATTTAATCAATTATTCATAGCATATCAGATTTGGAGAATTTGCACAATTGGAGCTTGAAAGATAAATTTGAGGATTCGAAACTTTGTGAGATCAATTTCAAATTCATAGCTTTCATATTATTGTTAGAATCTTCATTCTCATATCATATCATTTCTAGATTAGCATTGAATATCAATTTTCATATTAGCATTGATTCATATCAGTTTTTATCATTCTTATTGCATAGAAAATATCAAAAATATAGATTAATTGCACTCATATTTCATATCTAGATCAATTGCATTCAAATCCTTTGTTTAGGTGTCGTCTAGGTCACTGATCTCGATAACAATCTGAGAACATTAATCTCGCACCTACTAGAAGGCAGTAAATCGCTTGGTTAAATTAGATTTCAATTTTGCACGATTTTGATTTTTGCTAACCTCTAATGTTTTACTAAAGTGTTGTGTCTACAGATCAGGTACAATTTTCACACACACAACAGCATATCCAGCACCTGAGGTTAATAGCACATTTCATCATTTGGAGTTTGAGGTATCTTCCGTGTTTCCTATTGTTCATTACGTGGATTGTCATTTTCTTCTAGTCATCTCTATTAGTAATATGCTGGTAGGCGATTGAATCAATAACCATGTGTCTTACATTACTGCCAATAAACTTGAACAAACCTATGAGGGATGTGATTGTGCACCCGTGCAACACAATTTGATGCCCTAGGCTAATTGCCATAGATGGATTTAGCTAGTAAGGAAGGGAATCAGGTAGCGGAGCTCGCAAATAGAGGTTGCAATGGAAGAACATGTCTAGGGTGGAGTACTTAAAGGAACAAAAACAAGGGCTTTTTCTTGCGCATTCAAGAAAAACCTGTTACAAATTTTTAAATCTCAAACTTTAGAAATCAATTAAAAATCACTAATGTAGAGAATTTGCATTTTTTTGAACTTTGATGTTGGATGAATTAGAGAATGTTGTGCATACCAGTAAAATGTAGAACCATTAGGAAGCTTCAGGACACTATTTATGCAATCTGTCTATCCATTGTCAACCCAACTATGCAAAGTATAAACAAGACTAAAACTAATGAAATTCACAAAGTTGTATGTGCATAATGAATTGGCAGAAGTATTAAATCAGTTTACCCATACATGACTGATTGTGTAATCATCAAAACAAACAACAAAACTTACTCAAAATTGTGGACCTTTTGATATTCAAATATTTGCTTCTAAGGCTCTCTTTGTCCAATCTGCTGATTGAAAAAAACATAAATAGTGTCCTGAGGCTTCCTAATGGTTCTGCCTGATACCAGTAAAATGCTCATTCTTGGTGGATTTTCCACCATACAGTGTTTCTTTGTGGAATCTCCATACATCGGTACTTCAGTTTGCCTTTTTACATGTTTTTGTATGTTTTATCATGGAGAACATCTGTTATTATTGTTTGCATCTTAGGAAGTGTTAAAACACCATTTGAAGATTGTTTTGTTGAGTTGGCATAGGGATATCTGTTTGTGGTGAGCTCAAAGAGTCTACTTGATTCCTTATGGACTTAGATCCGCAAAAGAGGGATGTTGATACTTTTTTGGTCCTTACTGGTGGGTCTTCAAGTCCTCAATCAAAGGTAATAGAATGTAGCCTCTTTAGCAGATACCACTTATCCCTAATCAGTTTGATCTGTCATCAAGACTGTAAGAACTTGGGTGGTTCTCCAAACATATTTCTCACTTAACAGGACAAAATAGTGGTGCATGTGCAAGTTAAGGCCAGATACAGATAGATTCACAAATCCCATGTAGCTATGAATGTTATGGTTTTGTCTTTTGTAGCAACCTTCTTTAGAAATCAAGAATTATAAGACTCCCTTGACATATTCGTAGAAGCACACACTTTAGCCCAAACATGGACTCCAATGATTTGGAAGATATGTTAATGAGTTGAGTATCTTATACACATATTAACAAGTCATCTCTATTCAGTCTTGACAATGTTGACTGGTAGAAGAAAATATTCCCCTGGCTTTGTTGAGTCTATCCATCCATTTTATTGGTAGAGGAAGTCAAAGGGGCCTCTCTCCCTAAATAGTGAAATTTTGATTGGTAAGCATGTTTTGTCAGCAATAAGAAAAAATGCCAATGCTTGTCTCTTGAACATCATGTTGGTTTCCTTCTATTGTGTTCTTTTAACTTTTGGGCCATGTAGTGTGCTCAGTGTTTCTGAAGCTATTTGGCCTATCATATCTTCAATTGAAGCAATTTTTTTTTCTACCTTCTATTCAATGTTGTTTTTATTGCATCTCTTCTTTATTAAGCCAACCCGAGCTTCTCTATTTGGCATGCGTATGCACCTCATTTCTTTGAACTTTAGTTAGTTATCTATTTTTTTATATTTAAAATTTAAATATCAATGCTATGGGTTAGAGCTAAGAAATTTATGGTGAAAACTTGGCTAATGATATTATTGTGGTATTTGGGCCCCTATTTTTTCATGTAGAGTTCTTGAAGCTGACTGATATAGGTTCATGAAAAATTGAGTAGTCATCCTCCTTTTTCCTCTTGACATGCTGATAGCTCCTTCCAGCCAAGGTTTATGTTATTTTTATTTTATGTCAATTCAGTCCTATCTTCTAAGTGGTTAAGCTATGGTTTGTGAACAATCATATTCTCTTCCTTTTGGATCATATCTCGAGATAGAATATAAAGTTCCTAAGGTGACTGACCTACCCTCAAAAGCATTGAAGTTATCATCTTTCTCTTTCTAATTGGTTAAGGTGGTAACTCCTTCCACTAGGCTTTGCTGCCTGCTTTTCCTAATCAAGTCCTTTATGCACAGCCACTCTAGACTATTGTATACTATTTATTTTGGTACCTTTGATGGATGACTAAGCTCCCCTTTTCTCTTTTACCATAATTTCTTAGTGTTTAGCTACAAGTAGCATGCCTCGGTAGATGTTGCTCTATGATACATTAAGTGTGGGTGTCAGAATGGGGGTTGGATTTGTTGTTTTTGAAATCATTGTGTATATATGTATATATAGTTCTCATGAAGAATGCTAGCACAAGACTTGCTTATTATCTCCCTTACTGCATTACTGCATTGATTTCCTACACACTAGTTGCTAGTTGTTGAGATATATTTTACTGCTTGTCATTGCCTAGGATCCAGGCAGTGAATATTTTATTATGGTGATATATTTCTTGAAGAACAAGATCTATTTTATGGCTAAATAATGCACATATATCACCTTACTATTTTATACACGCATGTATATGAATAGAATATAAAATAAATTTAGAAATTTAGTTGTGAAATCATAGATGTTTTCCAGAATCGGTACAGGTGTGCTTTGATTCTGCTGTTAGTTGAATCTATTAAGAATTATACCATTGGAAAATTGTTTATTTTCTTGGGTTTACAGTGGTCTTTAGCCTCCCTTTTAGTTGTTCTAATGCAAGACTATATATTTATAGGTTTGTCATTATTATTACATGACCAGTCAGAAGTTATATACCATAGTGGTTTCTGCTGACCTTTTAATTTATTGAGGAAATAACCTAACCAGATCTTTTACTGTGCTCTGATATATAAAATTCATCTTTAATTTAAAAATGATCATACAAAATTAAACTAAGGTTTTCATTAAATGAGGAACCTCTTCGAGTTGGTTGATTTTTATGTCTATTACCACAAGGATATCACTAACAAGTATATCTATGTTAAAAAAACATTTGATATATAACACTATATGGCCTTAGTTGTATTGTGACTAGCCCAGGTTAATGATATGGGTAGCACCTAACATCGGTCAACTTCATGCTACTAGTGATAATTAGCTTAGTATAGTAGTAGTAAAGAAAAAGTCGAAGCATCAACAAATTTCTAAGAAGATCCTCATGCAACATCCACCATTTGCAATTGATTTGATTTTCTATTTGTACCATTTGTACTCTTTCAAACTATCAACAAGGTCAGTTAAAAGATAACATATGTGTAAAAATAAGTGATAATGTATTAGTTGTCAACCAAATAGATAAATTATGGAATATATCATGATGCAAATCAACACAACATTTGATAAGGCCCAAAAATATGTCAAGACATAGATGCAAATAATTAGGATCTTCGCATAAGGAGGAGAACGTGCCTTGTTGGTCCAAATAACAACAAAAATTAAAATTTGACAGCTTATGTCACCTTGTTCTATTGGAGAGAAGTAAATGTTATCATGTGGATCAATATGTGTGCATTACTAGCCTTGTAAATTATCCTTGTAAGCTTCTTGTATAGTATCTGTTTGTTACATGCTAGTGCAAGTATGGAAACCACTTATATAGGTAAAATAGAGCATACTAGTCAATTGTATCATACTAACACTTTGAAGATTGAACTTGTGATAAGCCAAATTTTTTGAAACTTGAATAGAATACACCTCAAACCTCTTTGGTCATGTCCTCAAAATTGCATGACCATGTCTCTCACTATTATGAAATGCAAAGCAACTTGTCCTCTTAGACTCTTTACTCTATCTTGGCATATAGTCCATGATCCATCATCAGAATAGTCTATGATCCATCATCTGAATAGTGATCCAAATAACTATTGGAAGTGAAGTATCACAAATTATAAAACACAAATAGTAGGTATCTATCTCCTTTAGATTATTGTAACGCCATATAACTGTAGAATTTTAGGTAGGAGCCTTTCATGCATAGTGAGATCCTTCTAATTTCCAAACTAAATAGATTTTGATGATGTTGATTTAGATGACATTAGATGATGTAGGGGATTGGTTATTGCATGGATAACAAGTATACTTCAAAATAGACAAGTATTCTTAAATTGTATCTTTCTGAATTGGTTTTGTTTAGCATTCAAACATGATGGTTTTCTAGTTCATAGTTTTTTTTTAATCTAAGTTATTATTAGAGAGCCCTTAATTTTAAATGCCATGTATTAGGTAGACATAGTAGACATACACTATTAAGCAAGGAAGAGGTTGCGATCAAGGAAATAGTAGACATACACTATCAAGTCAGTGGTATTAACTAATATTTCTCTTTGCCTTTGTGAAATGAAATGATTATAGTGGTATTTTTATGCTGATCTTTTAAAAGATTATAGTGATATTTTTATATTTTTTCTCTTTGTCATTATTTTGACATATTATCATCTTTGTAACCATTTTATTTATATTAAGCCACTCTTTCAAGTAACCATTAGAGCTATTTCATATGCACAGGTAATGAACATGCATATTTGTATAAGCACTACTGGGAGCTTACCCTACAACACATGTACTATTGTGAAATATCATCACAAGTCCATTTTTTGTAGGGTCAAGCTCCCTATATTGCTTGGTCAATAAATCTACATGTTTTTCCCCTGTGCATATACCTTCTCTGATCGACTCTTATATGCACATGTAGTATTGTGAACATGCAGATTTTCTATAGTCGTAATTATTTTTCTTATTTCTTATCTTTTGTCCCTTTTTTATTTCCTATGTTTGTACTTGGTGACAACATTTTGAACATTGTTGACATACTTAAATGGAATACACAATACCAAATGATGAATGCTCAATTATTTTAATGGAAAAGCATCAGAACCGTCCATTTTTAAACTTTGATTTGGTATGATAAATGCCCCTTTGCGTTGAGAAAATTATAGTTGAGAAAATGGTTGTTCAGTAATGATTTGTATCTAAAGGTTGCAAACAAATCATCCTTCTTCCACCAATGAGTCATTCCATTCAAGAAAGACCATGTCTGACAATATCAATACACAAAAAAATAGGGAGACAATTGCTAGACTGTGGTCTAACTTAAAAAGAAAAGGTGATGGAAAATGTTATTATCCTTGCAAAATTTGTAAGGGCTTAAAGACTCGAAGATATCTAATCAAAACAGCTGAGGAACATTGTAGGCAACATGGTCACATTGAAGGAGGAAATGAATTTCATCCATTGGTATGTCTTTTAATAATTTATAAAATACATAAAACATGATTTGATGATGACATCATGGTCATGGTTTAGATAAGGTCATCATTTTCATATAGGTCAACCTCCCTAGGTTTCATGTTATGGACCATGATAATCTGGAGAATGTGGATTTCCAAATGAGGGAACATGGAGGTGTGAATATAGAAATAGAAGGTAATGATCCCATGGAAGAAGACCATGATGATGAAGAAGATCATGATGATCAAGATGATCATGATGATCAAGATGATGATGATGATGATGATGATGTTGACGTAGACCCTGATGTACCTATACTTGAGAAGGCACACAAGCCCCTATATGAAGGCTCCCAAACAACTCTTCTTGCCGCTGTATTGTTGTTGGTGAACTTGAAGGTTATGAATGGTTTATCCAATGTAGCAATGACACGTATGTTAAGGTATGCCATCTTTTTTCATTATTTTAGCTGTAATTCCCTTACAATTAACATTAGGTGAATCATGTAGCAATTAATATTCTTTAAATCAACAAATTATATTTTTGGTCATAGGTTGATAGGTGAGTGTTTGTTACCACCATCAAACATTCTACCTCACTCATACTGAGAATTATCTACCATTATGAAAGATATTGGAATGGAGTATCAAACAATACATGCATGTCTGAATGATCATATTATATATCATAAACAACATGAATTTGCAACAGAATGCCCTATTTTTCATATTAGTAGATATCAATCAAATCAAATAACAAAAAAGGTGCCTCACAAGGTTCTTCAGTTTATTCCCATTATTCCACGTCTGTAATGATTATTCACGTGCAATAGCTTGGCACAATTTATGGATTACCATGCACGCAATAGAAGTCAAGATGATATTATGTGAATGCCTACGGATGGTTAGACATTTAAGGAAATAGAGGAAAAATGACCACACTTTAAAGAACCTCGTAATTTCAAACTTTCATTGGTAGCGGACGGTGTCAATCCGTTTGGAGAGATGAGATCTACTTATTCGGTGTGGCCTATTTTTATTATCAACAATAACATTCCTCCTTGGTTGTCCATAAAGAGGGAGCACATAATGTTGGCACTGATTGTTCCAGGTATTTTTTGATTTAATAGTCATCTAAATTAACTTATTATAAATAATCCATCAAAATGGTCATAATAATTATGTAATGTTTTTGTTCATTCAACTAAGTACCAAGTTAAAGATATCAATGTATATATTGAGCCCCTTATCGATGAGTTGATGGTGTTATGGAATGGGGTCACTATGTATGACATCTCTAGACCAATAGGATAAATAAAATTTCAATTCCATGCAATGCTTGTATGGACAATACATGATGCCCTTGGGCTAACACATTTTTGTGGTATGTTCTCTTCTTAACACCTCTTTTTTGGTATGTTATAGTGCTAACACAAAGTTAACATATTTAATCCAATTATACATGATCTTGTAGGTCTTCAGACAAAGGGAAAATTTTCATGTCTAGTTTGTGGTCCAAAGATGAAATCTCATCATTCAAAAAGTTTAAGAAAGTAGGTGTTCGATGAGAATAGACACTTTCTCCACAGAAATCATAAGTACCAAATTACCAAAAAACATATTTTTAATAGGAAAGAAGAGACTACATCAAAGCCACGGAGAATGACACCTCGCCTATGGAAGTTGGCATACAATAAAATAAATTTTCAAGGTAATGTCATTCCATTTGATGGTTTTTGTTTCAAATTTATATTTTGATATTGTGTTTTGTTTACTGATGATGTAATTGATGCTTGTGAAGGTCGTCAAGACATCAATGACCAACTTTCAAAAGGACTAAAAAGTTATCCTACGCAATTTAGTAGGTTGTCGTACTACGAGAAAATCTCAATCATGCATTTGTTTGATCCTATGCATATTGGAAAGAATGTAACAGAGACATTATGGAAAATCTTGGATGGAAGGCATGACAAAGACAAAATTGTCAAAATTTGTAGTGACATTGAAGAATCCAACCATGCAATGAAAAAAGTCATTCAATCAAATAACAATGGAGACTAGATTGATACAAGTGCCCTTAGTTGGTTATTGTCGGAGCAGCAAAGCAATGCTATAAAAGAAGTAAAAAAAAAATGATTTCCCACAAGATTTGTTGTGAACATAAATGATCTCATATCAAAGAAAAGTGAATTTGGGCTAGGGATGAAAACACATGATTGGCATACATTTATTAAGGTAATTCATGTTATTTTGTATTCACTATATATTTGTATACTGCATGTAGTTTTCATTGCATTCTTTTATAAAATATTGACAAGATCATTTTACAAATATTGCAGTATGTTCTACCTCTATCTCTCCCACACCACTACACCAACAGTGTCAAACAAGTTATATATGATCTTGGAAAATACATGAGGTGGTTGTCATCTAAAGAAATCAATAAAGAAGATATAAAATATTGGAAGAGAAAAATTCCTCTTCTTATGTGTGAAATGCAAAAGTGTCTACCTTCAACTTTTTTCAATGCACAAGAACACTACCTCATACATCAAGTTGAGGAGATTGACTTGTGTGGACCTGTACCAACTAGGTCAATGTGGATGGTTGAGAGGCACTTGAAATTTTTGAAAGGGTTGGTTTGATAGAGAGCACATGCTGAGGGTTCTATGGTGGAGGGATATATGGTATACCAGACCATGGTGTACATTAGTGAATGTCTTCCTAAGTTTGCAGCAAAGATCCATGTAGATCATATTTGGAATCCCAACTCCATTAACAAATTTGAAGGGGAGTACTTGATGGGCAAAGGTAGATTAAAGAAAGTGAGAGGTAAATATAAGATGTTATTGTAGTTAATTAATTCTTATAAATCTTCAATATAAGTTATTTATAATTGGTGTATTTTTTTTATACAGTTGGTTGAGAGTGGGATGCAATACATTTGTATATTGTGAACAATCTTGATTGGATGATGGTATGGATTGAGCAATGTCAAAAAAATGGTTTCTCATTAACATGGGAAGGTGTTGCTTCATTGGTTAGAGAAGCTCATCGTAATGGAGATTCCAATGTTACACCAATGGTAATTGATCTAGCATATGGTTTAAGAGGTAGAGAAGTATGTACAAATTTATTAATGATCATGACTCATATGTTTTGTATCAACTCACGATGCAAATAATTTACACACACTTGAAAAATTGTAGGTCAAGCACCACAAAGCTATGTACTATCATGGCCACAAATTTTGCATAAAAAAGTTGGATGACACAAAGAAAACTTGTGATATTTTGGATAACTGTAGTTTTCAAAGTCACCAATATATCATCTAGAAATGACATACATCCTCAACAATCTCAAAATCGATACTATGACATCTTGGATGATATAATTAAGTGTGACTTTAATTCCTTCAAAGTAGTTCTATTCATCATCAAATGGTACAGGCTACGATTGAATCAAAATGATCCAGATAGAACTGTTATTCAACATGATAATGAATTTACAATGATTAATACAAGGTCGTTTGAGCCAGTTAGAGATGAACCCTATGTTCTTCCAAGCCAATGTGAGAAAGTGTTTTACTTAGAGGTTCCACATAAATAGGGTTGGTCATTTGTTGTTAGACATGATCCAAGAGGAAGGCCGATAAAGTATAATGTTATGGAAGAAGAAGATACTGAAAATGATGAAGAAGCAGATGATGAAGATCAAGATGATGGTGATGATGATGATGATGATGATGATGATGATGACGACGACGATGATGATGATGGTGGTGATGATGATGATGATGATGATGATGATGATGATGATGATGATGATGATGATGATGATGATGGTGATGGTGATGATGGTGATGATGATGGTGATGATGGCGATGATGATAGTAGTGATGATGATGATGATGATGATGATGATGAAGAAGATGATCAATGACATGATTGAAATGATCAATGAAATGATTGACATGATTTATTGATTTCAATTGTAATGATTATATATTTATTGTGTTCAATTCTAATGATTAGTACAACATATGTGATTTATAATTACCAATGTTTTTCTTATGATGCTCAATTAATTGTTGCTGATACATGTATATATTGTGTTTGATTATCACCCTTTTTGCAAACAGGCAATTGACTATAGACATCGTCACCCCTTCTATTGACGATCTTGCATTCCATATATAAGGTAAATTTGTTCATGTTTACGATGTTGCATATTGTTCATGTTGTCTTCTAAGTTATTTGTAGCATATGTATCATGTAATTTTTAGCTAACTTAAGATAAATGATTAACATATGTAAGAAATTTAACCCCTTTGGCGTGGATTGTGCACAGTGACATGGATCAACAGGTATAAGTCAATAAATAGACATAATTTTCTTATATTATTCTTGTTTATCACTGAGCATGTATGTTATAAATAGACATATTATATAATCATATAATGTATATATAGAAAAAGAAGAACTGTATAGAAATATAATTATATAATCACTTTCAACTTAGTACATTCTATATCTCCCACGTATAGACAAAGAAGAACTGTACGTATGGGTCACGACTTGATTATTCTATATATATTATTTAAATATTATCAAAATTCTATTTGAAGCGGGGACGTGACAATATCTCACTTGATGGATTGCAGGACCCACCAAATAGGTACTTGTCAGATCTATCTACATCAAATGAGAGAAATGAGGGAATGCTAGATGAAAGTTCTACATGTAGTACGGCTAAAATAGGGAGATCAACTAGAGGTCAAAAGATTAGAAAAAAATTTGATAAATGCATGCAATTTTTCCTTGCTAATGGGGGGTCATGTTCTTATGATGATGAGACCAAAGGTGACATCAAGGTGCCCTTTCGGTACACACATATTGAGAAAGAATGGGTACCCAATGAGCTACCTCCAATTAACACTAATTTTTGTGTTAATGAGAGGATATATCACATAGCTCCATCCTCATTACATGGTTTGGGCCTATTTTCCATGGATGGGATAAAGGTATGTTACAACAAAGTTGTTGAATTGTTCAAGTATGTCAATCTATGTTACAATTACAATGATTGGATGTGGATTGTTCAATATAAAAAAAGTATGCGTAGGTATGCACTATCAACTAATTATACACAATGGAAAGAAAATGATCAAAGTAAAAGATTTAAAATGTACATTGATGAGAGACCAAAAGCAACAGGTAATATTGTGGGTTTTATAAATAGTATGTGACCTTCCTCAACTAATAAGTAACCCAATTGCATATTTGAGGCATGTGAGGGGAATCAAGTTTTTGTATGTGCGATAAAATCAATAAGTGTAGGGGAAGAACTACTAATAGATTACCATTTAAATCACATAGATAAAAACAAAGTTACTATCATGAGGGTGGTAAGTACTATATACCATTTTATTAATAAGTTTTTTTTGCTAAGTATATTGCTTTCAGCTCAATGAAGTTTTTATATTTAATCTTTGTCATAGGATGATATGGATCCCGCACATGACAGAGGCCATGAGGATGCTCCTCACACCCATTCTTTAGCAAGGGTAAACCTTATTGAAATTGTACAAATTAGATAGTTGAAAAATGTTATATTATTATGTTATTTTATTTACGGTTTTGGAGTTTTTATGATAGTTTTACTAATATTCCTGTCACAATTTGATGTTTAGGATAGGGGAAAAGCACCTTCAGTAAGTACAGAGGCAATAGCTACCCCTTCTGATGATGATATCATAGAAACACCTAATGTATCAATTATGTTGAGGAAAAAATTTAAAAAAATCAATTTAGAAATAATGAGAATTTTGGATGAAGCAAATATTCCAATCGAGGAGATGCTGAAGAGGCTATCTGAATTGAAAGCATAAGCACATCGTTATGAAGTAAGTAGTAATGAATCTTTAGTTATAAAAAAAGTTCAATAAATGTTTATATTTTATACTCTTTTATGTTGTGAAGTAAAATATGTAATATGTGTTCTTGTTACAGGAATTTTTGGCAACTGATCTAGAACCTGGTCAAGGACAATGCGGTGAGGCCGGTACTAGCAGAGCTCCGGCCACCTCAGGTAAAATAATCCTTTAGTTGAAAATTTACAAGGAATTTTTTCTTTGGAACATTCAAAAAATTCTTAAGTTAACTCTTACTTTTATTATTTCAAAATGTCTTTGCTAACAATGTATTGTTTAGGTCATCAAGTGTAGGAGACTCCTCCTAGGAGGTTGTGTTGGCATTAAGCAGAATTGCCACTAGTGACAACACTTATTTGCATTCTCAGTGCAAACCGAGCAGACAGTGCAAACCGAACAGACAGTGCAAACCGAGCAGACAGTGAAAATTGAGCAGACAGTGCAAACTGAGCAGACAGTGCAAACCGAGCAGATAGTGCAAACCGAGCAGGACAGTGTAAACCGAGTAACATCATGTCTATCGAGTCACCAGTATTTACCGAGTTCAAAACCTACCGAGTGGTCAGTATGAACCGTGCCTTCACTTCTACCGAGTGCATGACGATGCCGAGTAATGCAGTGGACGCCGAGTATCAGAAAGTCACCGAGTTAGTTTGCAGGAACCGTGTAACCATACTTGGGCCGACTTAGTAGCACTTATGTTTATTTGTCAAGCCAACTTTGTAATTGTAATTGTAATTAATTGTTTAGACTTGTATATAAACAATGTTGTAAAGATGTCAAGATGAATAATATGAGTATGTATGTGAATAAAAAGAAAAGGCAGAGATAAGAGAATTACAAAGGGCTTCAGCAGTATAAGGAACAGCAAAGACAAATTCATCACAGAAGGTGATCAGTACATCAGCGAATCTCAATCAGCAATCTAGTTGCAAAGCAAGAGATCTACTGTTTCATCCTAACAGGTGAATCAGTACTAAATCCTTTAACCGGGTAGACTTAACAGTCTTTTGTAAAATCTCTTTACCGAGTGCATACTTCATTGTATGTTTGTAAATCCTTTAACAGGGTGGATTTAGCAATCCTTATTGCTCCTAACAGGGCAGATCATCAGAAGTGATCAAATTGTAAGCCTTAACCGGCCAACTTTATTCTGCAGTATTAAAGATTTGTGGGTTTCATCCCCACCCTAGTTTTACTTCTTTTTGGAAGGTTTCTGGTTAACCAAATCTATGTGTCATTATTGTGAATGCTTTTAAGTTTCATGCTTTCTGTATGCAAAGGTTAAAGTAAATTACATGCTAATTCATCTGTAATTGAAAGAAAATTTGGAGTTATTGATTCACCCCTCCCCTCTCAGTAACTCGGTTAATTCCTGAATATTTCCAACAATTGGTATCAGAGAAGCATTGGTTCTCAAGACAAAGCTTAACTAGCTTGAGCAAAGATCCAGGACAATGGAGGTATTCAAACTGAACAAGGTGATTGAAAATGAAAAGCTAGATCTGGAAATGGCGATAGCTAAACTCAAAGAAGCAAAAGAACATCTTTCCCAATCCCTAAGAAGAAGGAAGGAACTTGCAAATCAGATGAATGATCAGAATTACATTGAAGAAAAGATTGAAGATCTTTTTCCCTCAAATAGCTCAGATGAAGCAAACAATGCTGTCAAAGAACTCCTAGAAAAGAATGGGTCTCTGCAGGAAGAAGTGAGAAAATTAAAAAGAGAACAAGAGCTACACTCTACAAGATTTTGTGAGATCTTGGAACAAAGAAATAAGTTGAAAGATGAATTAGATGGAAGGAACATTGAAGTCCAAAATAAAACCCCTCAGCTAGAAAACCTAATTGATCAGATCTCTCATACAAATGAGGAAATTCTGAATCTAAGATCAGAAATAGAAAGCACAAGAGAAGAACTAAGATTTGAAAAAGAAATCAATCTAAGATTGGTGGATGACCTAAACACTGAAAAACAAATCAATGAAGGAATGCTGAAAAGTCAAGAAGACTTGAATCAGCTGTATGAGCGAAATCTTCATAGGCAAAAAGGAAAAGCAGGACTTGGATACAAAGGAGAAGGTGAATCTTCTAAGCAAGGTACTCAAAGGAATCAGTTTCCTACTTGTAATCACTGTGGTAAAATAGGACATACTTCAAATAAATGTTGGAGCAATAAAAATGCAGAATTCAATGGAAAATGTTACAGCTGCAATCAACATGGTCACAAAGCAAATGAATGCAGGGAAAAACCTAGATTCAGAGGTAATTGTCACAAGTGCAACAAACAAGGTCACAAAGCATCCGAGTGCAGATCCAAGACATTCAATCTAGCAAAACAAATTATGAAAGCAATGTTTGGATGGGACTACAACACCTGGTGTAGATGTCATTACTATGGAGAATATGGACACATTGGCATGAATTGCATAAAACATCATCTAAGGAAAAGAGATACTACCGTAAGATGCTTCAAATGCACTAAACTCGGTCACATAGCCAGAAACTGCATGAATGCTAGTGAAGTTGAAGATGGAAAGAAGAATGAAGCAACTAAGGTCAGGAAACAGGTGAGACAAAAATGGGTTCCTAAATCTATCAAGCAAACCAATCCAAGTAATGGAATAGGTGGCTCTACCGACTCAAACTAAATTTCCAAGAAAGCACTGGAACTGTATTCTCATAGACCAATCTCAAGCAGTTCCAGAACCGAATTAAAAGAAAGATCTAAATCAGCATACAAGATGTAGTAAGATCACAGGAAGGTCGGTATCAGTCTTTACCGAGCAAGGTCGGTACCTGTCTTTACCGAGCAATTAATTCTTAGTGGGTGACAGTCTATCAGAATTCATACCCTAATTTGTACTGAGCATTAATGACAGAGTTGTAATAAAAAAGGCAAGTAATCAAACTCATTCTTCACCGTGAACCTTTAGCACTTTGAGAAAATTTCAAGAGCAACCCAGCGATTCAATACTTTTGCGAAAGGAATTTTCTGTGAGCTACCATGGCATCATCCAGCACCTCAGCAAAGAAAGGATCTGATATGTTAGTCCAAGGGGAATGGAAAGCACCAGATTTCAAGATCGTGCCCGCAATTGCAGCAGCCCTAGATCCGAACGGAGCTCAATCTCAGATTCCTCCTAAGGTACTACTTATTAACGATATCCGCAATCATTTCAACTGTTCAATTCATGAAATGGGGAACCTAGAATTAGATACTATGCGTGAAGAACTGTGTGTGGATGGTATTCTGAAACCTGAGCATAAACATCTGGAAGATAAAGGTTTAGTTCACATTGCACATCTACCTCAAAACTTTCGAGATAAATGGGTTAGATACATTCTCAGCGGTGTACATGATGGCAAGATTTGGCTTGAACAACCCATAGAGATCACAAAGAAGATGATTCATCAAATCACCGGTCTTCCCATGTTGAACAAAGCAAAAACTACCAAAACCCTAGGTCGGACGGAACTAGAGAAGAAAACCCTAGCTGAGTGGGATGGTAGAGGCATGAAAGTTAGCAGCATTACCGATGCTGAACTAAAGTTTGGTACACACATTATTGCCCATAAGATATACAGTTCTAGTCGATAGAATAGTGTCTCCTGTGAAGCTATTGACCTAGCATACAAAGTGGTCAAGAACAACTTAACATTTGACCTAGCAGACTTATTGTTAAAATAGTTTAACAAAAACATGGAAAGCATTCAAACTTCCAAAAACAATCCATGTAAGTTTGGATCCTTATTGGTCTGTTTATTCTTCTATGCTCAAAAATTCTTCCCTTCTAAAGGAAAAGTTGTATGGAGAAAAGATGTGCCAGTCCTTTATGAAATAAATGAATACATCTCATAAATGGGTGAAAATTTTGAAAGCATCATGGATAATTATTTCAAGTCTTTCAAAGAGAAAATGAATGACAGATTCTGGATTCCACAGAAGTTGGTGGAAGATTACAAGGATGACATTTGTTTTATGGTGGATTGTGACAATGTATATATTCAAGCAGCTAAACCGAGGACTGTATATGTAAAACCTCTTCCTTATGAGGTAAATATTGATGAAACCAAGAATATCATTGAAGCTCTTCTTAATCAGCCTGTCAATCCCAAAGCCCCATATTTTGGAACATATGATGAAGCTAAGGTGAGAATTGAACTAAGCATAAAGCTTCCACAGGCGGTAAATAAAGGAAAGAAGAGGATAGCCAAAATGCAAATGATAACCGAGGACAAAGAAGAAAAAGATGAAGAGGAAAAGCATGAGAAAATAGAGGAACCAGAACCTGCAAAGAAGAAAGGAAAGGTATTCATCACTAAGGCACCTAAGCCTCCCACTGCTGTATTTACAAGGAGAAGTGCAAGAGACAAGGCAGACAAGGCAGATAAAGACATAGTATTCAAAAGGCCTCCTCTAAACTTTCAAGAAAAGATCAAACTCTTTAGAGACGGATCAGGATCTGGAGTAAGTAACATAAAATCTTTTAAATATGAAACTAGATCGGAAACAGAATAGAAGGAAATAGAAGATGCTGTTATTGAAAAGATGGGACAGTGGAAATACTCTCCTGAAGAAATAGCCCCACAGGTTCCAGCAGTTCTATTAAATCCAATAAAAATGAGATGGAGCAATGCAAAGCAAACTGTGATAGACATATTTGATCAAACCCTGAGACAGTTAATGCTGAGCTTGAAAAATGATGAAGTAAAGAAGGCATTAAAAGAAAATGAAAATAAGATGACATTAAAGTTCAATACTTGTTTGATTCTGATCAACAATATTGAATCGGTTGTGAAGGCTGCAAATGCTACATGGAAGAACATATACCACCTTCACCAACCGAGTATAGAAACAGTCATAATAAAAGACATTGAAGATGATAGTGATGAACAAGAAGAAGCCACTGAGGTAGATGATACTATGAGGATAGCAGCAGAAGTCATTGCATCCCTTCCTACCTCTCCAGTAAAAGTTTCTACATCCAGCCCGAAGACACCTTCAAGCATGGTTGTGACAACTTCAACATTTGTCCAATCATCTATTGCAATAATAGAAGCAACTACCATTTCTTCTACCGAGTTGCAGTCTCCCTCATCATCAAGTTTTCCAGTAGTAAGTTTTCCAGTTTTTGAATCTACAAGTGTAAATATTTTAACCTCTCCAGTAGACAGTGTGTCAGTCTCTATAGCCAGTCCAACTATGTCTACTGTCACTACTACTAAGGCATTAAGTATAGATAAGCCTAAAGCTCAACCAAGTATAAAATTTTTGGGTAAGAATATAGTAGAGGATATAGACTTAGATGAAGAAATAGAGATTCCAACATTGGATTTTGCAAATCTATCAGCGGACCAAATGAAAAATATAGGTGAGATCCTCCAAAGGAAAGCAAAGCAAAAGAAGCTTAAAGAGGAGAGAGACAAGGAATATCAAATCATCAAGGATGCTAAGGACATTTTGTCTGATGCATTAGGTATTAAAGTAGACTCCTCCCAACATGTTTTGCTACAATTAGCAGAAGCAGTTAATAAATACAATGAGGATTCATCTGGGATAGAAAAGTTAGTTGAAAGAGCCAAGAAGAGATTCAACAATAAAGTACTTGAGCACATTGCTCAGCACATAGCTATTAACCAAGTAGAATTGTCTTCAGTTTTGTCAAACATTGAATCTACCTATTCGAATGCTACCTCTCTTTTGGCCAGATTGTGCAATATTGCCGAGTTCACAAAGGATGTTAAGGATAAAATGAATAAAATGGATGAGGATATGAAGATTAGCATATAGAAGCTGCAACTTGAACCAAGTTCAAGCTCTGCTCATCACATGAAAATCTCATACCTATCAAATATGCAGTCAGATCTACTGAAAGAAGACACAAGGATCCGGTCCACACTGCTAGACATCCAACACATGATCCTTCCCATCATGAATACAATGTATAAGCACATTGAACATTCCAAAACATTGATTCATGACAATCAGTTCTCTATAGCAGATCACATGATTGAACTCTCTGCAGAAGTCCAAATTGCAATCCAAACATGCAAGATTCTGCAAGAAAGTTGGGACAGAACCCTGGCACTAATAATGAAGGTACATTCTGATTTTTTATCAAATTTTGGATTCTCTCTGTAAATAACTTGTATATACACCTTTGGCATTATCGTCAAAAAGGGGGAGATATGTATAGAGGGAGATATATGTATAGAAAAAGATTTGTATAGAAAAAGTTAGCACATTGAAAGGGGGAGACAATGTATAAAGCCCTATAACAAAGACAAATTTTGAAAAATCAAAATAAAACTCAGCATGATTCATGTATATAAGTTTTGGCCAATAAGTGTTTTTGTCACTAATGCCAAAGGGGGAGATTGTTGGCATTAAACAAAATTGCCACTAGTGACAACACTTATTTGCATTCTCAGTGCAAAGCGAGCAGACAGTGCAAATCGAGCAGACAGTGCAAACCGAGCAGACAGTGCAAACCGAGCAGACAGTGCAAACCGAGCAGGATAGTGTAAATCGAGTAACATCATGTCTACCGAGTCACCAGTATTTACCAAGTTTAAAACCTACCGAGTGGTCAGTATGAACCGTGCCTTCACTTCTACCGAGTGCATGACGATGCCGAGTAATGCAATGGACGCCGAGTATCAGAAAGTCACCGAGTTAGTTTGCAGGAACCGTGTAACCATACTTGGGCCGACTTAGTAGCACTTATGTTTATTTGTCAAGCCGACTTTGTAATTGTAATTGTAATTAATTGTTTAGACTTGTATATAAACAATGTTGTAAAGATGTCAAGATGAATAATATGAGTATGTATGTGAATAAAAAGAAAAGGCAGAGATAAGTGAATTACAAAGGGCTTCAACAGTATAAGGAACATCAAAGACAAATTCATCACAGAAGGTGATCAGTACATCAGCGAATCTCAATCAGCAATCTAGTTGCAAAGCAAGAGATCTACTGTTTCATCCTAACAGGTGAATCAGTACTAAATCCTTTAACCGGGTAGACTTAACAGTCTTTTGTAAAATCTCTTTACCGAGTGCATACTTCATTGTATGTTTGTAAATCCTTTAACAGGGTGGATTTAGCAATCCTTATTGCTCCTAACAGGGCAGATCATCAGAAGTGATCAAATTGTAAGCCTTAACCGACCAACTTTATTCTGCAGTATTAAAGCTTTGTGGGTTTCATCCCCACCCCAGTTTTACTTCTTTTTGGAAGGTTTCTGGGTAACCAAATCTATGTGTCATTATTGTGAATGCTTTTAAGTTTCATGCTTTCTGTATGCAAAGGTTAAAGTAAATTACATGTTAATTCATCTATAATTGAAAGAAAATTTGGAGTTACTGATTCACCCCTCCCCTCTCAGTAACTCGGTTAATTCCTGAATATTTCCAACAGGTTGACGGACGTCCATCTGAGATTTCCAAGTGCAATGTCAGAAACAAGGGGTATGCAAACATCAACGCCTTTACGGTCTATGCCAGCTAGTAAATCCTTGTTTTGCTATATTTGGTTTTGTGTTAATTATGATTTGATAATTTGTACTTTAATCTTGGGTGCATCGCATAGTGGATTATTTTTTTGGAGTAGGAGATACACCAGTGGCACCATCTGGTACACCAAATATAGATTAGAGTACATGTATTGGTGATAATTCACCATCATTTCCTGGATCTACCCGTATTTCTAGCACGGGATTTATGTAGACATCATTGTTGATTGACAATAATGAATCAATGCCTTTAAAATGTCCTAAGTTTCCAGGTACTTTAAATAATTATTTTTTATATTGTAATAAGCATTTACCTATTCATAACAAGTTTTGGATTGATTATCCCATGACATTTTTTGCAGGAAATGATTCATTTTATAAGACACTTTATGACCTTGCATTGCATATATTTGGGCCCACCATATGTACAAGGTGGAACATCATAAGTGAACTAACTTTATCTCACTATTTTTTTTTCATATCATTAATTGGTATAGTATTTTTCCTTTCATTTGGGTCTTTTCTTTTACTATAACTAACAATTTTGTATTTTTTCTTAAAAGGTGGAACTTGCAAGACAAAAAATTAAAAGATTAGCTCATTAAAGATTTAGAGCATGAGTTTGGTAATAATATTTTTGACGAGAAGTAAATTTTATAAAGAGCTTGCAAACATCTTAAGACTATGAGGGACTCATATAGAAAGAGTCTCGTCTAGAACCCAAAGTACAAGTGTCCTCCCTTTATTCCAGTGAGGGATTGGAATGAGTTCATTTTGGATGCAAAGGAGAAAGGGGATGCTCAAAGAGGAATTACACCAACAAATGAGAGAAGAAGGTATACAATAGTATTAACTACTAGTACAATGTAATAATGCACTAATTAGTGATCTTTATATCTATATCATCTAACATATTTTAAACTTTTCATAGGTTGCAGGACACATCAAAGGCAACAAAGGCTAGGCTACAAAAGATTGGGCAGCACAAATTTGGCTCTGGTGGACATTCCAAAATTAAAGCAGAAATTGTAAGTAGCAGTAAATGAATTGCAGAGAAAAATTATTTATAAAATGCAAATAATTTTGTTTAATCAAAAAATGCAGGGCTCTGAATTTAATTTAGAGGCCATGACAAAACACAAAAAAATTGCCTTGAAGGAAGGCTATCAAGCCGTGGCTGAACGCCTACGGCAAGCTTCCACTGGCCCAACTAAAAAGTCTCCTTCATCATGTGCATAGGTAAATATGCCAAAAAATATATTAGAAATTGAATACTTGAGCAACAATCTATTTGATAATAATGTGCATGACATTGCAATGGAGCCTCTTAATCATGACAAAGATCATACGCCACATGATGAAGCCCCTGATGTGCATCATACTGTCGATGGAGGTGCTCATTTGCTATTTAAAACTAATTATGTAATTATTAATACAATTTAACATCTTAAATTGAACTTGGTGTAACCTTTTTGTGTATATTTTAGAGGATACAAAATCATGTCATGCTGAACGAGTGCCGGAGGATGTTCAGACTGATCACCATGTAGATCATGTGGCACATTTAGGTAAAGAAAATCTATGTTTTGTTCTTTTAAGTTAATTTTTTGATTTATAGTTCTTTTACTTAAATAAATACTTGTAATTCACTAATATAAAATGGTGTGAATTTAACTCATGAAGTAGTTGTTATTGTAGTGGACCCCCCTTTGGTGCAGCGGCCTCGTGTTCCTGAAGAGATGATGAGGAGACATGCATTGGAATTAGAATCAGTAGAGGATAGGAATGACGAGGACATTGATCTTCCTCTTAGAAATTACATGATTAAAAAAATAGCAAGAAACCCAAAAAGAAATGATTATAATTAACATTTTTTGCTAATGAAAGAATGTTGTCTTAATGGATGTAATTTTGTACTAGTAATGTTGATGAATGATGTGTTAATGAATTCTTCATGAATGTTGTGTTAATGAATTTTATGCGTTAATGAATTATTCATGAATGTTGTGTGTTAATGAATTTTGTGTTAATGAATTTTGTGTTAATGAATTATTCATGAATGTTGTGTGTTAATGAATTTTATGTGTTAATGAATGTTATCATGTGATTATAATGATTGAATGTTATATTTCAAAAATGGATGAATGAATGAATGTTATTAAATGTTAATGGGGAATTTAGAGTGATGTTAGGGGGGGGGGGGGAGGGACCAAATGAGCTTCCACCTTCACCTGGTTGGCCTTGTTTAGTAGAGAATATTAAACTATTCTCAAAACCAAGTGAAGCTCAAACTTTAAAGATAAGCTTAGAGTTAATAGTGAAAACCAATTAGCAAGTCGAAATGAAGTTCTTCGTTACAGGTACCTTTTTAGTTTTTAAAGCACAATGTCATGTTTTAATATTGTGTAGTTTTTTTTTTATGTCAAAGTATTCTTTTACTATAAGAACATAATTTATGACCATTTTAGTAACTATTCTAACATTGCTTTATGACCAATCCTATTTTGGCAAAGATGGTGATAAGTGGTGCTATCTATTCCTTGGGAGATTGGATTGCACAGGTTTGTATCTCAAAATCATTTACATGTGGTAGAAATGAATACTTACAACCATTTCATTCTACATTTAAAAACATTGATGACACTCTAGACACAAAATAATGCTCATGCTATTGACTTGATAGTGCTATGAAGGAAAACCAATTTTTGAATTTGATCAAACCCGAATGTTCAGATCTGGTCTCCTTGAATTTAGTCTTCATGGTTCTTTGTCTCATTATTACTATCATCCTAGTGAGGTAACACCTTTGCCTTCTTTCTTAGTCTCTTACAGTTCATACTTGTTTAATTTGATTAATTTTTGAGTTCCTTGCAAAAAGGGTATGACAAAAAAATATGGGTATACAGGCTCTATTTCCTTTCCAAGATTGGTGGGTGGTGCTTGCAAAAGTGGCCTTTGATCAAACTATCAAAATTAGTGCCATATGTTGCTTACATTTGATTAATTTTCCATATGAATTACTCTCTTCAGTTGTATTAGAAACTTTTTCCTTAAGCATGTGTGATGCAAACCTGTAACACCTCTTTTTTCCATATGTAATCATGATGCTCTATTTCTTGGTAGTTGTGACTCTTAATGATTAAACCATCTCTTGATCATGTTATTGCACTTGATATATGACTATTTCATGTAGGTGCCTTGGTTTATCTCTTATCTCTAGTTGAACATACTATAATTATTTATTATCCTTGTATGCATGTCATGGTCTGATCTATGTTCCCTCTTAAGCTGGTCTCTTTGTATGTGACTGCTCTACTAGAATTGTTTCCTCATCACTTTGATGTGCACTATCCACATCTATTTGCATGATTAAATTGTTTAATTTACTGGATACCCAATCAACATTATCATTTTCTTCTTTTATTCATTCATTTGGAGTTGTATTTAGAGGTAGATATTTGTTGCTTATTTCATGTTTATCTGTTACGTATGCTATTTACTGTAGAAAAATAGAATCATCCATGAATTTAGAAAGAAAGAAGAAGATTCGCTAACTAATTCTGAGGATTAATAAAAACAATTTTCTATAACAAGGCTTCAAAATAAAAATAAATACCTATGATGTCTTATCTAAAATACTGAAAGCTTTTCAGTGTCCTGATAAGAACTTATCTTGCTTTTCTTTTTGTACTTTCTTGAAGTGTGATTTGTCTCTTATGTTTTTGATTGGCTTTTCAGCTTATATTTTCTATTCTATACCTCAAAATCAGAGAGCGTATGATTGTCTTCTTTTCTTTCATCATTATATTTGTATATATTCAATGTTCAAACTGAAATGGTGCTTTTGTTTTCAGGGATGGACCCTCTATGAGATTGTTAGATATGCTCCTGTGCATAACTGGACTGCGTATGAAGAGGCCTTGAAGACAAATCCTATTTTGGCATAGATGGTGATAATTGGTGCTGTCTATTCCTTGAGAGATTGGATTGCATAAGTCTGTATCTCAAAATCATTTGTCTATATCCTTGTATACATGTCATGGTCTGATCTATGTTCCCTCTTAATTGCTAATGTCATTATGTGATGATTAAATTGTGGTAGTGTGATTCTTTCCATCATGTTCAAACCCCCACTCCTTGATCTTGACTTTTGGCTTGACTTCTCTTTGCAACATGAACACCTGCTTCTCTTTGTTGGCCATCAACAACTTCCTCTTCCTATTTTGAACCTCTACTTTTGCATACATCTAAAACTTCAATAAATCTAGTTTCCAAAGACACTCCTCTTCCTTGACACCATCAACATACCATGCCTCCATGCTTGGAGAGTAAACAATCTCATGAGCCATTTCATGGCCCATCATCATAGCTAACTCATCCTTAGTCTCTTCCCTTGAGACCAACTCAACCCTCACCAAATAATCCTTACTCTCATGTCATTCTTCATGGCATACCTTACAATCATCAACCTCCATGGCCACATCATTACTCTCACTATGTGATGTCATAGGAGTAACTTTCATACTACCCTTATCTTCCTCCAAAGGAAACAACATAGTGCCTACTACAACTGACTCATCACTCTCAAGCCCTTCAAGACTTGCTTCTTACATCTCTAAATCAACATCAAGAACATTTTCATTGCTTGATTCCTTGTCTTTCTCATCCACCAAATTTCCTCCTTCTACTAGCCTTTGCACAGACCATTGCACCTTCTTCTTGACACTCAAATGCCAACTTTTCACTACCTTCAATGACCTTTCTCTTAAGTGCCTACATTTTTTTGCAATCAACTTTAGATATCAAAGGAAAATCCTAGTAAGATTATCTTTAGGCTTTAATGAGTAGTAAGATTAACATACCAAAATATCCATGTTTGCAAGTGTCAGATCCTTTTTTATGGACATTCTATTGTAGAACATTTGCTTTTTGCTAAGGTTGCTCATATCTAAGACACACAGAAGGAAGTTTATGTTATCTTCATTAATCTCAATCCATGTTCTTTTTAAATGGCAAAGAGCAGGGAATTCTCAACTCGTAGCCAAGGTAGATTTTCAAAGGCCAGTATGTTATCGCCATCTTCTAGTGTCTTTTATCATTTGGACAACAAATGCCACTGAATAAGGGACTTAAATTATTTTGTATTGAGGGCCATTGAGCAAGGAGAGCTCATGGAAGTAATAAAACAATTTTTATGCTTTTTGATTAGCCTTCAATGATCTAGACATGGTCAATAGCTCAGTTGTTCAGATGGTTGAATACCTTGTGGAATTCTGTTAAAAAATGAATAACATCGGGTTCCTCCCAAATGAACTAAAAAAGAAATAATTTTTTCCATTGAACTTACCTTGAATATCAAACAACGATGTTTGTATATTAGAACATTGGTTATCTTTAACAACATAGAACTTTTTTGAGGAGATTGATTTTTTTTGGCTTAGGGAAATTTCTAGCATAATGATCTTTCCCACAATTCTAACATCCACTCACAGGACCTTGGTGGAAACGTGAATGTTGTTTCCCCCCAATTTGGAGGCTATTTCTAGCAGAGTATAATTTTTGATGAGATTTTTCTCTGCTATAATTTCCTTTAGGATTTTCCTTTGATAATACTAAATTTCTTTAGAGAAATGTCTCTTATGAGGTACCTTCACACTTGACATGGTTGCATTCTTTTGTAGCCCTTATTATGCTTATAGTCTTGTGACGCCTTAATTCTTCATTTCTCTTTTTTCTCTCCTCTATAGGAATATTTAGTGAGTAGGATTTGTCATGTTTACATTGTGAATTTTCACCTCTTTTAGCCCTTACTTGAACTTTGTGATCTTAGTCTTTTTCATTTTGCATGTAATTAGCCTTGCTTAAGTTCAATAGTTCTTTGGGAAATGTCTGAGAGGCCATTAGGACTCCTGAATTGTCCAACAACTATCTCATGGAGTCTAATAATGGCCATAATTAGAGTTTCAGAAATACCAATGCTCCATATTCATGGAGCAATAGCTGTTGCAGGATGGGGCCAATAATAACAAAAGACTTTAGAAGACCAATAATTGGCCCTTTCAATGATAGCACTAAGAGTGAAAATGTGGTCAATAGTCTCCAATTCACATACTTTCAACAACTTCAACTACAAGAGTGATATGGAAATGGCCTGCAATATTGCAATTGAGGGTAGTTTTGTAACATAGAGGTAAGTCTAATGATCAAGGTGAGGCTTTCCTCGAGAATTAGAGCTCATTACACTTGGATATTGACTAATAGGTAAGCCAAATAAAGTTTCAAAACAATTATAAGAATAATTGAGTCCAATGTGATCTCCTAGTACTCAAGCTAGAATGTTGACTAATGGGTAAGTTTCAAGGATCAAGGTCATAACTTGTAGGTCTGTAACAGTTGTTTTGGCAACTTATTTTATAGTAAGAACAATGCACCAAGATAAGAAGGTACAATTTGTGAAAGTAGGTTCCTTGCAAAAATAAGGGGATATCATTTCATATGTAGTGTGTTGGTGATAGTGAAGTGATATTCCTTCAAACATTATTTGTGCATTACTGATTAATGTCTATGTCTTATTTGTATCTATTTATTATTGACATTCTTCTTGATGAATTGGTTTCTAGGTTGGGAGTCCACTGGTAGATCCATATCTTGCGTTAGCAGCTAGTATGAATGGCTTAGCGGGGCCTCTCCATGGTTTAGCAAATTAGGTATAAAATATATGCTTTCTATTGCAATGAATAATGATGAAAATAAGATCATTTTTATATACTTAAGTGGCGAGGGATAAAAATATGTTCCATATTTGTTGAAATTGGAAGGGAAGCAACAAAATTCTTACTGCCTAGTGCATTTCATAGGTTTTGGAGGTTCATTTCTCCCTATTAGACTCTCTTTGATTTTCTCTATGGTAAAATAAAAATTGTATTAGTATTCATAAAAAAATAGGAATTAGTAATTTGTACAACCAGATGGGGAAATGGGAGGGAAACCTAGCTAGAAATTTTAGGGCATCATCTAGTGGACAACTAATTAGTAGGCTCAGGGTGTGTCAAATAACCGAGTCTGCTAAAAAAAGTTTCTTCTTTCTTTGTTGATTTCAAAAGGAATGGGATATAACCATTGTCTGCAGTTCGAAGATAATTGGCTAGGGTGATAATTCTTAGTGTGCATGCTAGGTAGTCATGCACCATGGTGTGGTATCTATTGTTCACTATAGTCAACCAAGTCAGATATCTAAAATCTAGATAGTTTTAAAAAAAGTTCCTTGTATGTATGTGAAGTAGTTCGAGAATGTTGGGAATGGACTTGGTGGAGTTGTGGCAATCCAATTTCTCGATGTGCATCCATTTTTAAGGAGTGGAACCTAGTAATGTCCTCTTTCAGATACTTTTATTTAAGTGCATATTTCTTAATTGCATTCCAACTTGCACAAGAAATCTGAACAGGCGAATGAGAGAGGTAAGCTTGATGAACCTCAAATGCAGACCCAAGTGCAGATGAGGGATTAACCCTGCATCTATTTCAAGATCAAAATGATCACAAATCAATGGGTTCAGTGTGGTAAGGATAATAGATCTAGGTGGGCAGCAAGGTTATTTGAATCATCTTAGTGCACAACTGATCATGATCCAACCTAAATACCTCATTGATGCAAGGTTTTCATTACTTTGGGAGGTGAGCCCCCTGTTAATGTATTGGTAGCTATGAGAGAGATTTATGGACTCTTCTTATGTTTGACATCAAGTTTTCTATGTTGTGTATCACATATTTAGTATCATGTGTTAGAGGCCTTATTATGACACCATGACTGCTTGGCTTTATGTTTATCTGGCATATCACTGTTTGGTATCCTCTTGCATACATAATTTCAATGTCGGCATTGAAAGCTCATGCATCAGTTATGTTTATCATTGATTCATTTATGAGTTTATTATTTCTCTAATTAATAGTGTTGGATCATATTCTACCATTGCTAGGTGTCTTTGGTAACCGTCATTGCTTGGTGTCTATGAGGAAACCGTTCATGTTTATGAAGACAATAATCAAGTGTTGTTAAGCATTTTAGCTGAGGTGGATTTGCCGTGAGATATTATGAGCTTCCATTTTTGGTTCACGAAAACACATCGCTAGAGAATCCAAAGTGACTATTCATTGTAACTGTTGTCTATTCATGATGGGTAACGACGATGACTTTTGGTATTCATCAAGGAGAAGTCTATTCATTTGTTTGGACGCATAATATAGTTGTTGTTGTCAAGTATCGTAAGTAGATGTCTCTGAGAAGAGTCGAGCATCTTTGTGTATGTAGTGTGTTATTCTCATGTTTGAAAAATAAGTCTGATGTTGTAATAAGTGTATTATTTTTTCTACAGTATGTATTTTGATATATGATATGTGATCAAGAGATTATGGTGTATGAGTCTTGATTATTAAAAGGTAGTTTTGTATATTGTATAACATGGACTGTAGATTCATTATTATTGTGAAGAGTATGCTTTGTATGGATTGTACTCAGAGGAGAATTCTTTAGTATTTTAGTTTGTGAGCATTGTAATGTTCAGATTCCTATTATTATTATTCAATAAAGGAACTATCTTTGGTGGGCTGGGTTGTTTCCCTTGATGAGGAGGGTTTTTCCTAGGATAATAATCGTTTCACTAATTTATTACCACGTGTTGATATTATGCTTCTCACAAAAAAATGTCTAGTCATTTTTAATGCTTTTATAATTTAATTCTAGTTCTGTTCACATTTTTAGACTGTTTTAAAATTTGTCTTTAACCTATCATCTTTCTATTCCATGGTGCAGGTGTTGATAGTGTTGGAATAGTAAGTGCAACTCTGGTGACTTATGCTTTAGTGCAGGCACTAAAACCATATGTTGTTTTAAATGTAGGCACTATAGGTAGATTTAAGGTATTTTAATTAACCCATACATTTTCCTAACATTATTTTTTCAAATTTTATTTGTTAGTGCAGTTTTTTGACTTCAATGGTCTACTTACTTTTTCTTAGACATGAGGCATGCTATCCTTCAATGTCTAGACTTTGCTAGAATAATTTTTCATTTATAATGTATCCCAACTGAACATTTATATATGTCTATGTGGATTGTAAACATATTATATGAATACCAGAACCTTTAAGTTCATGATTATCATACAAATAAACTGAATTAGCTCAATATCCTTATCAAAGCCCAAGCAGGACATAAATGAAAGAACACAGTCCACATTGTCTCCTTAAATTTGACCAATGGTTAGATTTTGACATTATTTACTTTTTTTCTACTGTGGTTGGCTACCAATAGGTAATAATGATATCATCTTTTATATATGTTAATCTTCTTGAACTCTTTAGGGAAATTTTTTCTCTATATGTTCTTAGAGTTGTTTTGCATACCCAATACTAATAGTTTTAGTGCAGTCTGCAAATTTGATAGTTGCTTGTGGAGATAGGTTTTAAAATTTTTTGGATTTCTTTTTAGATTTCATAGAAAAAGGCCCACAAAAGTAACACTGGTGTATGTCCAATCATTCTGGATAAAACAATCTACAACACCATTGACACCTCTCCTTTCCAGACATCATTTTTTTTCTATGCTGTGACTCAATAATGTTATATGTTGTCAAAACAATATCATAATTAGAAAATTTTGTAATATCTTTACATCTATTAGCACCGTGATAAACCAAAACTTTAGTGCTTCCTTCACTTGTGAACCTTGCAATCTCATTTCTCCATTGGATAACTACTACCATTGGACAAACAACAAGTGTGGTTTTAATCTGAGGCAGAACCTTAGATTTGCTACTGGACCCCACTTCAATGTTTGACACCTTAGATGAGTTTGCAGTAAGAGGTGCCTTCAGTCACAGGTCACGATTACATAGAAAAAGGGATATTGCCTAAATTGTTTTTTGCATTCCCATTTCATCTGCAAGCATGCCACCTTTAAATTTATATTATTCTTACTTTAGACTCCAAGCTAGCCACTCCTTTTGGAAAGGTAATAATGGCATCGACATCTCAAGAGGTGGTTCTTGTAGTACCCCAAAAATGGGCTATATGTTCATTAACCTCCTATATCGACACATCGAATGAAATCAACATCAAAGTCCTAACCAAAGGCACATCGGCACATCATCGAATCCTAATTGATTATCTTAAATTTTGCATCGGGGAATATTCCTAGTAATATTTCTAATCATCATAATTATCTTTGATTTAATGATTATTTGGTGATAAAGCCTATTTATCCTAAAGTTTAATTAATTAAATATTCTCAATATTTAATTAATTAAGTTTAATTCTGCCACTTAATTATTTAATTGAATTTAATTATATTTATTCCTAATTATTATTATTTAAATTTGACAATAAATCAAAATTCATATCATTAATTGATTAAATTCTTATTTAATTAATTAATGCAAGTTGTCATATTTGATGATATTATTTTTGAATAAAAGTTTGATTAAATGATTGATTAACCCATAAATCAATTATTTTATTTCCAAAATTAGTTAAGTTGAGAATAAATCACTTTATTTATTTATTAATTCATAATTATCCATGTGCACAATCAAAGAGCAGTTAAACTCCAAATCAGAAAATCAATGCAAGTTATTGACTTTTTGGAACTCAACATCATTTTTGAGTTTTAAAGTTGATCTAAACTTCTAATTTGACTTAAAAAGCTATTTTTGCATGATTTACATATTTTTGTGGATTAAATTATCTTTATTTAAAAATATCTCAAAAATCAAGTTGAGTTTATTTGAGTGATTTATGGCTTTTTCCATGTACCTCCAAAGCCTTGGATTTCTATAAAAACAAAGCTTAGCTCTTCGTAATTCATCTCTCAAATCCACAAGAATTGCATAATCATGCTGGAGAATTGAAATTGGAAGAATCAAAGCTTCTTGCGAATCAACATTGTTGTGAGATCAATCTTGTTTTTACATTCATTTTAGCTTCATATTGCATATTATTGTTAGATCATTTAGCATATCATAGCATATCAATTTTTACATATCATAGATTCATATCAAGTTTTTATCATTCTTATTGCATCTAAAATAAAAAAAATATAGATTAATTGCATTCATATTCCATATCCATCTTTTGCATTTAAATCCTTCATTTAGGTGTCGTCAAGGTCACTGATCTCGATAACAATCTGAGAACATCATACTCGCACCTATTAGAAGGCAGTAAATCACCTAGTTAGTTTAGCTTTCAATTTATTGCATGATTTTATTTTTGCTAACCTCTAATGTTTTATTGAAGTGTTGTGTCTACAGATCAGGTACAATTTTCACACACACATTTCTGGTGCCCACCATGGGGCAACCCACCTTTACATCCTGGTTTTGATTTTTTTTTTGGAGCTAAAGCCCTAAAGTTTCAAAGATTTAATTTTATCTCTCAAATGGCTTGGATTTTTTCTTTGAAATTGTTTTTGTAGGTTGGACAGATATCAGAGAAGCTACAATAAAAAATTTAGAATTTTCTGAAATGATTTGAATTTTTAATAATTTTTTTCTTGAAATTCTAAAAAAAATTAATATCTAACGCAAATCAGCATATTTTTCAAATTTTTTTATATTTTTAGAAATCTCTTTAAATTATATAGGGGGTCCATTCTTTGTGTTTTAAATTTGGATGCAATATAATAGCTCAAATAGTCAATTTATAAAAACTGGTCTATTTTGATAAAAACAGCTCTCTAGGGCACAAATGAAGAGATTTTTCTAAATTTTTTACATTTTTAGAAAGCTCTCTATTTTTTAGCAGGGGCTTTGTTTTGAATTTCTATTTTTGTGGCCAAAATTATTAAAAAAAAATCAGATCTTGTTGACTAGGTCAAATGGAGCAAAAAAAATAGAGTTTTGTGATGGGTATGCACTTATTTTTTTTACATGGTTCAATGAATGATATGAGTTGTCATTTGGGTTAATTGTTGGTTATTATTGCTGATAATAATTGATTTTTAGAGCTAACCCTATGGTTTTCATAAGTTGAATATATGTTGCATATCTTGTTTGCTTGTTGGCGAGTTCGTCACTTGCTTGCATGGAAAAGCTCAACAAGAATTGCTAAAAATCAAGTAAAATCTACTAAGCACGTTGTGAGGA
Organism: Chamaecyparis obtusa; assembly: GCA_027943335.1. NCBI lineage: Eukaryota > Viridiplantae > Streptophyta > Pinopsida > Cupressales > Cupressaceae > Chamaecyparis > Chamaecyparis obtusa. Next base: position 2,156,930 of record BSBK01001476.1, on the reverse strand, counting down.
TCCTAGGTATTCTTATTCATCTAATAACATTTTGATTTGGACTTAAAATAAATCTCTTATGTGTCTGGCTTGTGTGCATCTTTTCATGCTTTTGTCTATTTCTACACACTTGCATAATTGATACTAGGTTGTGACCCCTTAAGGACTCATTAAGTAGTCTTAGATACTTGTGATTGATCTTGATTTCTATCTTGGGTTATTAGACTCGGTAATTTTCCAACCCCTTTTTCCACCCCATGTTTGCAAGGTCAGCGCCACATTAAAGGGGAGGGGTCAACAGGACATAAGCGTTAAGTGTTCTACTTGGCAACCCATTTATGCTTTTAGGAACTCACTTGTTTTCTAAGTTGGGGACTCATTTTCAGTTTGTGTGAGGTGTTAAGTGTTCCAACTTATGGACTCATCTCATATTCTCTTTAAGCGTTAAGTGTTTCTCTTTTTGCTTTTTGGGTACTTTTGGTAGCTTTGCCTTTTGGAAACATACATCTGTGCTCACATAGTAATTAGGCCCTATGAACACTATTCGTGATTCTTGAGAGATTGGATTCCAAAAAAAATCCTTCTTGATGATAGAATCCTTGTAGGTAGGGAGGATACTTAGTGCATTTCACATTCAACTTGGTTAGTGCATCTTCTCTTATTGATCGATACATTCTCTCCTAGGAGAGGTTGATAGATCACGTGGGGTTGACATCATGAGATTTGGTGAATCAAAATTGGTTAGTGCACCTTCTCTTATTGATCGATACATTCTCTCCCTGGAGAGGTTAATAGATCATGTGGAGTTGACATCATAGACCTTGGGGAAGCAAAACTTTGTCTTAGCATGTCGGATTTATCTATCTGCTTTGTTTGGGTTAAAAGTGAAAAGGCGTCAAAAACCTTGGATCTGTAGCCAAGTCCCCTTGTGGTACAATATTGTGAGTCATCTTTAGAGAGGGTTAACCATAGTGGACATTCCCTTCACAAGGAAAATTGCATTGACAAAACCTCAAGTGGTAATAGCCATTTTCACCGTGGTAGTGATAGCTGCTATATAAATGTCCTTGTGAAAGAAATCTTCATAGGTGTGGTTCATTGTTGGGTTGTCAGATCTCCCTAGCAGCTCCTGAAGATTAAGTTCTTGGACTGTGTCAAAACCCTGGTGCACCGGGATTGGAGTTCATCCTTTTGGATCATAAAAGTTGCAGAGTCAAACCATTACTAAAAACCCTAGCGAGGCCAAATTTTCATTTTCTAGGGTATATGTACATTATTGCAAAATATTTTGGAACATACACAATTAGCACTTCGGAGGATTAGAATGAATAAAATCACTTGATTATTCATGCGCAAGGTTGCTTTTGCCCTTGTTCATTGTTTTCAAACATGCTTGAAATCACTAGCTTGTTATTGTGCATGCTTGTTTATCTATCTGGTTATTGAAAATGAACAAAGCTATTACAATCCTCAAATCTGGACAGTACAATTTGCAAACAAGCTGAAACTGAAAACCCTAAATTTGCAAAATTTGAAGTGAAATTCTTTTCTAGAGTCAAAAGTCATCTCAAAAGGTCAGAAAGTCATATGAGTTTTTGTCAAATGTCATTTCAGTATTGCCCGACTGTCGTATGGTGAACTACCCAGTGTCGTACAAGTTTTTATGCTAGAAAATTCAAAAGTCAAAATCCTACTTGCAACTATCGTATGATATTTTCAACTGTCCTTTCATTACCTACCAACTATCATACGAGTTTTGCAATTGTCATTTTGTGGCATACCCACTGTCGTACAAGTCTGTAGAGTGTTGTTTGGGAAATTTTTGAAAGTTGTCAAAAAATTGTTAGAATTGCTAGATATTTAGCTTTTTCAGCCTATTTCTAGAATCTATCGATCAAATCACTGTGTCAGGAACAAAGTAGTAGCTATTGAGAATCCAATCATTATCCCAAAGTGGCCTTTTGAATCTAATTCAACCTTCTGTTTAATCAATTTGAGTCCTTTTCATCTTGTGTCCAAACCTTGTCATAGATATCAATCTTCAATCAATCATCAAAATGACTAAGTGTTGTGGTATCTTGTCCACTATCTTTTGGGAATCTACCCATACATCCAGGGCACAGTATCCTTCACCCACGTCTAATCAAATCTTCAAATCAATCAAACCTTGACAAGGTTGCGTCATCTAATCATCTTGATTCATTTCATTCTTCAGTCATCTGGATCTTATTCTTTGTCTCACTCAAAGTTGATGGTGGAAACTAGAGCTTCCTCACACAAGAAATCTAGAGAATCATCCCAGACCTTACCTATAATTGCTACCAGGGGTCCAACTCTTGAGCAACTCATCAATTCTGGTCTTTACAAAGATGATGGTCTTGGCAACTATCGATTAAAAACTAGTTACATTCCTCCTCCATCAACTCACGGAGGTACCCAACAAACCCCACATCAATCTATTCCAGGGAGTCCACAAACTCCTACCATGTCTCAAGCAGAGACAAACTTTGGCTCTCAGAGAACTCAATCTCAACATGGTGCAGATCAGGAACCCACACCTGAAGAAATTGCTCAATATCAAAACGATGATAACTTCAAATGAATGATGAAGCATTTCTTGAAAGAAGACAGAGAAGCATACTTTTACAATTGGCACATCAAGGAGCTAAACTTCCTCCCAACTTTAATGTGGAAAATATCATTACACATGAGGAAGAAACTCCACTCACAGCTATGATGAAATAGATGCATGCTATGCAAGTTGAACTTAACAATCTTAAGAAAGAGAAGGAACCCAAAGAGTTCTCCATGGAGGCTCTATGCCCTTTTCCTTTTGACCAAGACTTGTCTATGCCGCCATTTCCAAAAAGAGTGGAGATACCAAAATATGATAAATATGATAGACACTTTGATCCTCAAGATCACGTCAGAGCGTTTTGTATGCAATCCATGGAGTTCATGCATGAACCGACCTATCTCATGCACCTCTTTCCTAGATCTTTGGGAGGATCATCCATTCATTGGTTTTCTAAGTTGCCACCTACTATAAAAACTTTTGAGGAGTTGATCAAATTGTTTTATCAATAATATTACTACAATATTCAACATCCAGTCACCATGATTGATATCTGTAATCTCAAGCAATATCCAGGGGAACCATTCCTAACATTTCTTAAAAGATGGAGGAAGAAGTTCTCTCTATATGCCAAACCTATTCCAGAAATAGAAAAAATGGAAATATTCATCAATAACCTTGTTCCCAAAATCAATTATCCTCTACAAATGCAAGATCATACATCTTTTGATAAGATGGTGGATAATGCTATCAAAATTGAAAAAGTGCTTGTGAAAAAAGGAGAAATCACACTTCGAAAGGACAAATACGAATCATGATCCAATTTTAAAGACAAGAACAAAGGCATCATCATAGATGGCATTGTTGATACTATCTATGCCCCATCAAAGGCACCAACCTATAATCTAACTCTTGGTTCCCAAGCCATCAAAGCTTCAGAACAAAATTCATCTGAACCATCTCAAAAGAAGCTAGAATACAAAAGATGGGATAATAAATGAAAGTTTACTCCTCTTGGAGAATCTTTGGAATCCACCATGAGAACTCTGTTGGCTAATAACATCATCTCTTTGCCACCAATCCGACCACCTGATTTTGAGCCTAAGCCAAAATGGTAGAGAGAAAATGAATTCTGTGATTTCCATCGAGGTAAAGGTCACAAAACTAATAACTGCTTCCAATTGAAACATACCATTCAAGATCTGATCAATAGTGGAGACATCACAATTGACAATCCTAAGAGCAATAACGATCATACAGCATTCACAGAACCATTTCCAAAACATGGTCAAGAAGTTTCAACTTCTTAGCCTAATATGGGGGCAAAAGTCAACTATGCCTACCTTGGAAATAATGCTGTCATCAATATGATTGAACCATGTCTCTCTGAAAGTTGCAATGTCATCACAATTGTAAGAAGAGATAGACAAAATCAATCTACCAACGTGGTTACTCAATCACAAGCCCAAGCACATCTAAAAGGACAAATCCCAGATTCATCAAATGTCCCTAAGGTGCCCTTCAATCTTTCATCTGCTTCTAAGCAGAAGGCTACTTCCAAATCTTCCAATCCAAAGGATATGAGGCCTACATCTTATAGCATTGTTCAACAACTCCAGCACACTAATGCCAAAATCTCCATTTTTGAGTTGCTTCGAATATCTCCAGCTCACAGAGACATACTAGACAAAGCTTTGCTCAGTTCCAATGTTCCTGATGACCTTGATTTAGATAGGTTCCAGACTATGGTTGGACATCTTACATCTCCACAATATATCTCCTTTTCAGAGGAAGATGACAACTTCTTGAGTCACCCACACAACCAGCCTTTGCATATAGAAGTCTTGATCCAGAACCGTAGGGTCAAACATGTGTTGATAGATGGGGGTACTGGCTTAAACATTTGTTCTTATAGCTTGATCACACAATTGGGATTTTCAGAATTGGCTATTGATCCTAGAAAGAAAATAACTATCAAAGCCTATGATGAACAAGAAAGATCTTCTAAAGGCACCATTGTCTTACCCATCCGAGTGGGTCCAGTTATCAAAGATACCATTTTTCAAGTGCTTGATCTACCTTTGGCCTACAACATCCTCCTAGGGAGACCATGGATACATGAAATGCAAGGTATTCCTTCTACATACCATCAATGTCTATAGTTTCCTTATGAAGGAGTAGAGGTTACTATCCCCATAGATCTGAATACAACTTGCAATACATTGAAAGAAAGTGCAGATAAGCTTGTGCCTAATAACAAAGAATCTTCCATTGAACTAACTAAAGCAACGTCCACATCTAACATGGAAGATCTTGCAAAAGAGGTCAATATCAAAGAAAATGGGATGGGAGAATATATTATAGAGCCAGTCTTATCTTTGACATCTCTCCCTATCTCACCTAAGTCTTACGGACAATCTTTGAAATTATCCAGGCCCGAACCTAAAGAACCTCTTGAAGCATATAAAAAGAATTTTGTGGTAGAACAAGTATCCAAGCAAGAGTTTGAAGAGGATGAAGTTGTGCTATCATGGCTATACAAAGATGAACCTGAATCTCAAGTTGTTCAAACTAGTGGCTCTACAGTATCCAAAATATCTTCTAAGTCATATGGTCTAGGAGATAAATTGATAGCTAAGATGGGATATCAAAGTCAAGGACCTCTAGGAGTCAGAGGGAAAGGTCTCGTGGTACCTCTCCCACATACTGGTAGAGAAAATAAAGAAAAAGTTGGCTTAGGCTTTAGGAAGAAACCCTATCACCTCAAAGGTAATTTATCTCACGTCATAAAGCAGATCACACCAGGAGAACCTCTTCTTAAGAAAGAAGAAATAGAACCATCAGATAGTGATTCAGATAGTTTAGAACTCATCCCCTATGAAAAATTGCCTAAGGAGGTCAAAGACCTTCTTGATGATAAAGATGATCCAATCAAAAGAATTAATGTAGTAGAAACACAAGAACCAGCTAATCTCAAAAACAATCAAGAAGAGGGAAGTAGTAGTGATTTTGAGACAAATTCCCATGAGTATTAATTCAAATCAGAATCTGAGGGTAACCCTTCTTAGGGTATTCACCCTGACTTTACTCATGTTCTAAGATTTCCTAGATATCCTAAATCAGAAGTTGAATCAAATGACTATGAATGGGGAGCCATTCCAGAACCAGATGAAGATGAGCTTATTACAGAGAAACATGTTGAAGTCATTCACCAATATGCACCTAATCCCAATGCAAGTCTAGAGTGAAATGATGAACCTATCGAGTCTGATCCACCTATGGCTGAATTGGACTCCCACCATGACATTGAGCCTATTCACGAATTGAATGTTTTAAGTTTTAATATCACCTTTGAAATTGAGCATCAGGTTAGGACCAATGATGATAGATCCATATCCATAAACACTATCTCCCAATCTTTCCCTACTTTGACTATCAATTATCTAGAACTTATTGATCAAACCTCCACAAATCTGAGCCATGGTATTTATACCTTCCTGAATGACTATGCCCTTTCTTGCTACTTAAATGTAGTTGAGCCTATGATGACTTCCATCAGTGACCCAAGCGTCAGCATGATCGAGTCAGACATCAAATATCTTAGTCAAAAAAATAAGAATAAAAAGAAAAAGAAAAAGAGTTCTGAGGGTGAAAACTACTTTGTGGTAGTCTCAGAATCTACAAAAGTAAAAATAAAAGATGTATCCAAAGGTGAAAACCTCTTTGAGGTGCCTAAGGATGAGATATTTGATGTCCTTCCGAGTCATTTATAGGACAGATCTCCAGTTCTAATTGAGCCCACTCAATCCATCAATTTGGGTACAACAGAGGAACCACAATTGCTACATGTAGCACAATCATTATCAGAAGAAGAGAAGCAAAAATTTACAACATTCCTAACAGAGAAGAAGATCAACTTTGCATGGAAATATTTAGATATGCTAGGATTGGATCCTAATCTTATAATGCATCATTTATCTATTGCTCCAAATGTCAAACCTGTCAAGCAAAAATTGAGAAAGATGCATCCTCATGTTGCACTCTTGGTAAAAGCTGAATTAGAGAAGCTCCTAAATGCTGGATTTATCTGATTTATTGATTATGCAGAGTGGATCTCCAATATTGTACTTGTTTCTAAACCAGATGGTTCAATTAGAGTGTGCACAGACTTTAGAGATGTGAATAGAGCATGCCCTAAGGATGATTTTCCACTACCTAACATTGATATGATAGTGGACATGACTATGGGTTTCGAGATGTATTCTTTAATGGATGGTTTCTCTAGATATAACCAAATAAAAATTGCTCCAGAGGATCAAGAGAAAACTGCTTTCACATGTGCATGGGGCACCTTCTATTGGAATGTCATGCCATTTGGGCTTAAAAATGCTGGTGTTACATATCAAAGAGTAATGACATCTATTTTTCATGACATGATGCATCAAACTATGGAAGATTATGTTGATGACACATTAGCAAAATCTATGATTAGAACTGAACATCTAAAGGACTTGAGCATGGTCCTAGACAGAATGGAAAAGTTTAGTCTCTGACTAAATCCTAAGAAGTGTGCTTTTGGTGTCACTTCTCGAAAGCTAAGATTAGGATACATAGTTTCAAAGAAGGGAATTGAAGTTGATCTAGCTAAAGTCAAGGCTATAATAGAGATGCAACCTCCCAAGAATATCAGTTAGATGAGGACATTGCAAGGAAGAGTTCAATCTATTAGAAGATTCATATCACAACTAGCGGACATATCACAACCTTTTACAAAAACATTACATAAAGGTGTAACCTTTGCATGGAATGAAAAATGTGAGAACAAATTTAACCATATCAAGAAGTATCCATCTAATTTGCCTATCTTGATGCCTCCTATTCATGGGAAGCCATTGATCTTATATGTCTCTGCAACAGATACATCACTGGGGGCATTGCTAGCACAACACGATGAGAACAACAAGGAAATAACTATATAATATATCAATAGAAAATTGGTTGCATATGAAAAGAACTATTCAATGATTGAGAAAGCTTGTCTAGCTATGATCTTCACATCACAAAAACTGAGACCTTACATGTTAGCTCATACCACACAATTGGTAGCTAAGATTGATCCCCTCAAGTACCTCCTAAGCAAAGCTGCCCTCATAGGTAGATTAGCTAAATGGGTCATGCTCTTAAGTGAATTTGACATTGAATATGTGGAACGAAAAGCTATCAAAGGATAGGTTATTGCTGATCAATTAGCAGATGCACCTATGATTGATGACACACCACTACAAATGGAATTTCCAAATTCCTCTATCATGCATCTTTCTTCTAGAGAATGCAATTTATTCTTTGATGGCTCCTATACACAGAATGGATCTGGAGTAGGCATATTGTTCATAACTCCTCAAGGATACTCAATTCCAAAAGCATTCATATTAAAGTTTCCTTGCACAAACAATATTGTAGAATATGAAGCCCTTTTGAATGGTATGAAACTAGCAATTGAGTGGAGAGTGATAGAGCTACACATTCATGGAGACTCTCAACTTGTTATTCATCAAGTCAATGATGTGTACCAAACTAAAGATGAAAAGCTCATTCCTTACAAGAAAATGGTAGATGATCTTAAGAAATATTTCATATCTATCACATTTGAGCAAATTCCTAGAATGGAGAACAAGGCTGCTGATGCAATGGCAACATTATCTACTTTATTACAATAGCCTGAACATGAGCTATGCTATGAGTTCTTGGTGGAAGCACTATCTTATCCTGCATACAATTGCCCCAAAACCCACATGATCTGCACTGTTGTAGGTCATGATTCATCCAGATACAAAAACCTATTTTCTTATCTCCAAGACCAAATCATTCCCGATACCTTCAACTGCCATGAGAAGAGACACCTTATCCGTAATGCCTCCTGATATGTCATCATTGGTAATGATCTATACAAACGAGGTCTAGATGGTACGCTACTTAGATGTTTAGAATGGGAAGAGTCTCAATGTGCATTAGAGGAAGTCCATGATGGTATTTGTGGGTCACACTTGAATAGTTTAACACTAGCTCAAAAACTTATTAGGGCTGGGTACTATTGGCCTGAAATTGAGAAAGAGGCTATCAAATTTGCTGAGAATTGTCAAAAATGCCAAGTACATGGCAACTTAATTCATGCCCCAGGGATCCCCTTTACAACACAATGGCCTTTTCACCAATGGGCATTTGATCTTATAGGAGCTATACATCCTCATTCTTCTAATGGACATACCCATATAATCACAGCTATAGATTATTTTAAAAAATGGGTAGAAGCAGTCCCTTTGACACAAGCAATAGGGAAACAAATATCTATGTTCATATTGAACTATATCATATGCAGATATGGGATACCTCATTCCATAATCATAGATAATGGTGGACAATTCAAGAACAAAGACCTAGATGATCTATGTGCCAAATTCAAGATCACACAACATTGGTCTTCTATCTACTATCCTCAAGGGAATGGACAAGTAGAGGCATCTAATAAGAATCTATCAAAAATCTTGCATCGTACAGTTAATAAAATAGGAAGAGACTAGCATCTCATGATCAATCCAGCTCTCTGGGCCTACAGAACAAGTATCAGAACACCTACTGGGGCTACACCTTTTTCTTCAGTTTATGGGTCTGAAGCGGTACTACCTATTGAGGTTGAAATCCCATCACTCAGAATTAGAATGCATGGTCTAGTAACTGATGATGACTACAGAGTGTCTAGGTTGCAAGAATTTGAACTAATAGGTGAGCGTAGACAAGCAACATATGATCATCTCAGAGTATATCAAAAGAGAATGTCTAGAGGTTACCACAAGAAAGTTAGACACAGAATTTCAGGTTGGTGATCTAGTCTTGAGAGAAAATCCTAAAAATCAATCCCATCGAGAACGCAAGGGGAAGTTTGAACCCAATTGGTTGGGTCCCTTTGTTATCACTACTACTTTTGGCTCTGGTGCCTATCAACTCTCAATGACTGAAGGAGAATAGCTCTAAGAACCAATCAACATTCTCCATCTAAAGAAATTCTATGCCTAAAGCATTCAGTCTATGGTAAAATGTCCTGAAAAAATTAGAAAAATTAGAAAAAGTCCTGAAAAAATGAACATCTTGGTGAAAACCTAGCAATAGGCACCTTGATGATTCACAAAAAAATCAAAAGATATCAAAAGTACAAAAAAAATGAAAAAAATGAAAAAAAAATGAGAAAAAGAAAAAGTGCCTTGGTGAAAACTTGGAAACAGGCACCTTGGTAGCAAAAACAGAATCTCTACCAAGATGGTGAAAACTTGGTAAACGGACACCACTTGTTCAAAATGCTCCATCTATTAGCGCAATCTTGGTCTTTCCCAGCTTTCAGTTTTGCTTTAGTTTGTACATATCTCCCGGTTTGTTTCTGCATTTCCAGTTTTCAATAAGTCAGTCTGTACACCACTCAGCTCAAGCGTCTGTATCCTATCAATGCTTAACACTTGGGGGTAATAAATGTTATATCCTATGGCCTCCAATATATCTTAGACGTATCATATCTAGTCAGAGTCCTTTGAAGCTTCATTTGAGTCAGTCAAGTCTATCTCATCTCCAGAAGGATTTTGCATCTACAACAACACTCAAACACAAATTGAAAACAATCTGTGCTTTTCATGCTTTTATCTCCTTGTATGCTTACTGATTCGCATTGAGATTTTTGCATATTATGTCCCTTTGAGCTCTTCAATGATGTCCTTTATAGGATTTAGAGAGTGATGACTAGGGGCATAATCTTTTCTTTGTCTTCTGCTTGTATGTGAAAATCTAACAACTTTGGAAATTTTGAATTGAAATGGTGTCTGACTGTAAGAGCCTCTATTTCGAATTGGATGGCCATGCGTACCTCGACCATTGATACCCAGAAAATTCAAGGAAGTTTGATCTAACTATTATCTTTTTGAGTGAGCTCTTTCTCCTATTGTGAATGTGATCTTACCTAAGGATGTGAATGATAAATGGTCACTACGGGTAATTCACATTGGATTTAGAATGATCTCTTGACTACTTGATGTGTTTGTATGCAAGGCGTATTCAGGTCATCACGACATTTATGTTTTGATGCTTATACAAATTGCTATATCAAAATGGACATGATATTTAGCTCATCCTGGCGCTTATGCTTTGATGCTTATATCTAATCCGACATTCCAAAAACAAAATCAATATTCATATATCCATGGTTGTTGACCAGTGGGTGTTGTATTGATTCTTGTACATACAAATCGATATTCACATGTCTATGGTTTCATAGCTAGTAGGCATTGTATTGATTTATCCGGTTACCTAAAAGTTCAATGATGATAAAAAATTGACATATGATCAGTGACTAGGTCCTAGGTCTTAGGTTGCATTTCATTTTTCATGTTTCTTTGCATTTTTGCATGTTTGCATGATCTCACAATGGCTAAACGAACTTCAATTCTTAAACAATTCTCCACTTGTCTCTTCAAATCTAAAAAGAGCTGAATCTCACACGAAGGTTCCTCCAACGAAACAACAAGTAGAATCCTTTTTTTCAGGATCAAAATTAAAATCTGAGATCATTCATATTGTCAACTACTTTCATAATCGACCTTCAATCATCACAAAAATCCAGAATTCAACTTAATTGATTATCTTCCATCAAACTATCAAAATTTCAACTTGGTCAACCATGGTCAACTCATGGTCAAACCTAGTGAAACTTAGTCTTTTGGACCTCCAAATGATGCAGAATGCATTCTTGGATGTGTTTAACCACTTCTCAAATCAATTAACATGCTTCTGAACTATCAACATTGACTTTTCTTGTCAGATTTCAATTTTAATCCCGAAGGGGGCATGGTATTACACATCATTCAAAGTCTGTAATCTAGATTTAGAATCATATCTTTCCTCAGTAATCAAGACAACAACCACATCTAGTTACTGACTCATCAAAAGACCTCATCACTCAAGGCAAATCAATCATCACTTGGGGCATATCATATTCATTGAGATCCATATCAATCTGGTATTCTCTTAATCTTGTAAATTGTATCAATTTTTTTTGTAACTATCAGTTCAACTGTGTTATTTCCTTGATTCTTCGGTAACTGAAGGGTTCAGATGTGATACCTACATGGTTCTTCTAAGACAATCGAGTCTGGAACCAGTCACTCACTTCTTTGCAATCATAAGGTTCGAAATCAAGCGTTTTGACACTTTTGTTTCATTGGTTCATTGTTGTTATAGTTAACATTATCTTTGGTCATTTAGGACCTATTATCTTCATATCAAATCCAATCAGCTTATGTCTCATATCAATTATCAATTTCAAATTAGTTTCATATCTTTATCATACACAGACTATCTTTGAACCACTGCGTTTTGCACAGTAATTCAAAGAGGGGCAAAATGTAATACCCCAAAAATGGGCTATATGTTCATTAACCTCCTATATCGACACATCGAACGAAATCGACATCAAAGTCCTAACCAAAGGCACATCGGCACATCATTGAATCCTAATTGATTATCTTAAATTCTGCATCGGGGAATATTCCTAGTAATATTCCTAATCATCATAATTATCTTTGATTTAATGATTATTTGGCAATAAATCCTATTTATCCTAAAGTTTAATTAATTGAATATTCTCAATATTTAATTAATTAAGTTTAATTCTGCCACTTAATTATTTAATTAAATTTAATTATATTTATTCCTAATTATTATTATTTAAATTTGACAATAAATCAAAATTCCTATCATTAATTGATTAAATTCTTATTTAATTAATTAAAGCAAGTAGTCATATTCGATGATATTATTTTTGAATAAAAGTTTGATTAAATGATTGATTAACCCATAAATCAATTATTTTATTTCCAAAATTAGTTAAGTTGAGAGTAAATCACTTTATTTTTTTATTAATTCATAATTATCCATGTGCACAATCAAAGAGCAGTTAAACTCCAAATCAAAAAATCAATGCAAGTTATTGACTTTTTGGAACTCAACATCATTTTTGAGTTTTAAAGTTGATCTAAACTTCTAATTTGAGTTAAAAAGCTATTTTTGCATGATTTGCATGTTTTTGTGAATTAAATTATCTTTATTTAAAAATAACTCAAAAATCAAGTTGAGTATATTTGAGTGATTTATGGCTTTTTCCATGCACCTCCAAAGCCTTGGATTTCTATAAAAACAAGGCTCATCTCTTCATAATTCATCTCTTAAATCCACAAGAATTGCATAATCACGCTGGAGAATTGAAATTGGAAGAATCAAAGCTTCTTGCGAATCAACATTGTTGTGAGATCAATCTTGTTTTTACATTCATTTTACCTTCATATTGCATATTATTGTTAGATCATTTAGCATATCATAGCATATCAGTTTTTACATATCATAGATTCATATCAAATTTTTATCATTCTTATTGCATCTAAAATTAAAAAAAAATATAGATTAATTGCATTCATATTCCATATCCATCTTTTGCATTCAAATCCTTCATTTAGGTGTCGTCAAGGTCACTGATCTCGATAATAATCTGAGAACATCATACTCACACCTATTAGAAGGCAGTAAATCACCTGGTTAGTTTAGCTTTCAATTCATTGCACAATTTTGTTTTTGCTAACCTCTAATGTTTTACTAAAGTGTTGTGTCTATAGATCAGGTACAATTTTCACACACACAGTTCCTGCTCTTCCATGGGACCCTTCTTTTGAGAAAATGCATCTAAGTCAAGCTCCCCATCATGTGCCCAAGATTCCTAGTCTTCAAGGCCTTTCTCCCAAACTTGCCAATTCAAATCATCAGCAATGCCATCTTCTAAATGTCACATTTCTAGTCACATTTTTTTTAACCAAAAGTTAGTATTGGTCAATTTTTCAACCTTTCCATATTACTATGTTCAATGAGAATGCTATGCATTCGACGGCCCCTTCGACGAACTTTGGTGGAAATTTCAACTAATGGATGGTGTCAATTTTGACCTTTACACTAGTAGAATCGACGTGAATGCTATGCATTCGATGTCAATTTTGATGAAGTTTGGTGGAACGTTGGTCTCAATTTTGACAACCATGCCGACCAAAGTTTGTCTTATTCTTCTAGTTCCAAGGGATTGATTCAGTCGATAATTCAACCACTTGTAGGGTCAAAATTTTGACAATGATTTGCCTTGTAGAATAATCAACGAAAAAATATTGACCACAATTTTAGTCATCTTTTCAACCAATTGGTGTAGAAAATTTGACTAATTCTCATCAAAAATAGGGTAAAATTTACTAGTGAAAGGTTACAAACACACTGTTAGGTGTGACCTTGTTAGAAGATTTAAGACTAACAGTTAACTTTTGACCAGCATTCACTATGGGGTCAATAAGATAACAATGTACATTCTTTGAATGACATAGGGGCATAACATAAGATGGTTAAGTCCACTCGGTTAGGATCTTTTTTGTATCGATGGTTAAAGTGAAATAGTAGTTGATTTGATTACAATACAACTTAACTTGTAGATGTCCAGATCTATTCTAAGCCCATACAAATCCTCTGATCAATATTTCAATTCACTTCCTCAACTTACTTTCACTCGGTAATAGCTCTCTGACGCTCAGTACTGTTCTACAGTTTGGTTCTCCTTCAACCAGTCTGATTAGACATGCATGAAAACTATGTTCACATGAAATCGCTGCAATGTTCTTTCTTCCAGAATGTTTCAATAAAGAAACTCATATCTCTTATATAGACAGATAAATTGTTTTCATATCAACCATCAGATTTTTCTGCTTATCCTTCTTTGTTGATTTTGCCTCTTAAACCTTCTTCAGAAGTTGTGTCCATAACACATTTCAATTTCATCCTTTAGATCTTCTTCAAAAAAATTTAGTCATGGATCTCATAAAAAACTTTATCCTCAATCTCGAAATCATAACAATTTCCAGCTCATCAAATTTTGTCGGCTGAACTAAGCATTTAATACTTTCATCCATACTCGGTTAACAAAGAAATGCATCGGTGAACACAAGCTCAATTAATACTATCATTTAGTATATACTACACTAGCTCGGTGTATACTGAAGTGCTTCATTTACCGACAACATTGCCTTGTACAATTTTGCTTCCATCTTCATAATAGATTAATGCAACATAATCAAGTCAATAATATGAGATCATAGACTCATCAATAAGTTACCCAAAGTATTCCTTATCCTCACCTATCATATCCATCTCTCTCCATGTAGATATCTCAGTTCTTCATCTTTTATCTCCTTTTTACAGATGTTTAGATATTTGTAACTTACATGATAAGTATTGTCAAAACTAGTTGACATCAATGACAACATAATGATTGATTTAATTATCTTACATATCATTTCAGTAACTTGGTGATCTCCCAATCACTGATCTTCAAGTCATTCATGTATTCAATCAGTTTTAGTTCATCAATATCTTTCGAGGTGTTGTTCGTGGTTCGTGGTTTGGATGTGCTAAGATTTATGCAGTGAAAAATAATTCTCATTTTGTACCATGTACTATTTGTATTTTAATGCAAGATGTAAAAGATATCCTTGTAAGCCTTTAGGCCATTTGATGTGATTTTAAATGTAATTATATTCTTCATTGGAAATTGGAAGGATAAAGAAATGTAAGTAGGGAGGGATATCTTTACGGGGGTTTCAAGGGATGTTTTATGTAAGAGTAAAAAGTTTTATTTAAAAAAATGTCCTCTTGTATTCTTTATTTTATCTCTCCTATGTTTGAAATGAAGAGTAAGATCTCAAATGTGAAGGCTTAATTATATTTTGTAATGGCTAGTTATTCAATGTGTAGTTAAGAAGGATTGAAATGGAGTGGAAAGTATAAGATATGTTCTTGTAGTTAAGAAAGAAACATTACATTTTTATCTTTTCCTTCAATTCTAATAATGCAAAGTAAAAGAAAAAGGAAATGAAATTCAATTAGATAAGTAATGGAATGCAATAATTTTTATATTGGTAAATGAATTCAATAAGGGAACCACTAAGGAAAGTTCTTTTGTAGATGTAAACAATGAAATGTTAGAATGTTATTTTTAAAATAAAAATAAAAATTGTTAGTTGTAATTTTATACTTAAAGACTTTCAATTCCTTATGGGTTCCCTGATGGGGACATTACATGTATCCCATACAAAGGGCTCACAAAGATGTCCTAAAGGTCTCTATAACTATTAATTTTTCCTTCTATGAACTAAATAGTTTTATCAATTAGTTTAGATTAGTTAAATGTACCCTTGCATTTTTAGTTGAAAAAAATAGAGGTTGTAGTACCTCAAAAGTTTTTTCTAAGTGGAGAGTTGGAGTTTAAGTTCTTGAAGGGTTTGACCAACCTTCCTAGAATTTCAATTTTCCTCTTCTACACTTATATTTACTCATATGATCTCTCTTTTATAGATGACTCATTGATGAACCTTAGTCCTACCCATAAGATTATTATATTGAAAGATGAACATACTATTAAGAATTCCCCTAGTGACACTTTACTTACTAACATCTCTTCTACAGAAGAAGTATTAGTGATTAATATTTGTATCTCTCCCAAAATTAGTCCCACCCATGATGTTATTTTAGTGTAGAAGGATGATATCATAAATATCATCCTTAATGTCTCTTTATCTTTCATGCACCTAAAGTACATCTTTTCAAGAGATGAAGCATTGATGAATATTTATAATCCTTCTCCCAAAGTTTTTCCTACAAATGAGAATATCTTCTAGAACAAGAAAATAATATCACGAACACTTTTCTTGATGCTCTTCCTTCTAGAGATGAATCCTTAGAAAAAAAAGAGATGAATCAAGTCAATGCCATTCATGTTTTTAGGCATCTTTGTCAATCTTTTTCAAAATGATCATCTCTCTCAAAAAAAGCCAATGATTGTTAATTTAAGGTAGGAAAAATAAGAAACTTGATTAACATGCAGTAGCTCACACATATAACACTCAAAACAACAAGCACTATTCTAATGTTAAGATTCTTACTTCTCAACCTTTTCTTCCTCTACCACCTCATATTTCACAAAATATTGGTAAGGAATGTGATCTTGTTGAGAAACTTTTTGCTACTCCAGCTAAGATATCCCTTTGAGATTTCATTCAAATTTCACCTACATACCATCAAATTCTCCAAAAAGCCTTATAAAAGATATTTGTTTCACCTTCTACTAGATGAAATGATTTAACAACCTTTCTTGATTATATGCATGGGACAAGGAAAAATGTTGTGTTCTCACAAGATGAATTACCTCCTATGTAAGCCCAAAATCAATGTGATCCCCTTATGATTATGTTCCTCATTTAACATGATAATAACATAAGATTCACCCTATTTGATAATATATTAGGTCTTAATATTTGTAGCATTGACTTACTACAATTTAGATGAAAGTGGATGCTTCCCTTATTAAAAAAACAACTTATCTTTGAATTTGTTGATGTGATAATATTGGTAAATAACATTAAAGGTACAATTACATATCTTGTTAAAGTAGGTGAGGTAATCCTAACCATTCCTATCCATGTCATGCTTGGTACTCTCACATAGAAGCTTCTTATAGGTAGCTGATGGATCCACACTATGTAAACAATACCTTCTAATCTTCATCACATTTTCAAATTCACAATGAGAAAAAAAAAAA
The DNA here is from genome assembly GCA_027943335.1 of Chamaecyparis obtusa. Lineage (NCBI taxonomy): Eukaryota > Viridiplantae > Streptophyta > Pinopsida > Cupressales > Cupressaceae > Chamaecyparis > Chamaecyparis obtusa. The sequence continues at coordinate 2,139,663 of BSBK01001476.1, read as the reverse complement.
AAGGACTCTAGAAGGTGATGAAAATCAATTATAGTGTTGTCTAGAAAGAGGTAGGATCTATATCTTCCCTTAACACTATTATTTTTTCTAAAATAAAATTTCCTTTTACGACGCTTTCTTAGAAGATAGTTGGAGTCCTTTAGACTTTTAACCCCACTTTTGTGGAGAGTATAACTTGTCCCCAAATTTAAAATTGAATCCTTGGAGTGGCCTATTGTGTCTTTTATCCAAGCTTCTTTTGAATCCACTCCAAATTCATTTTCTAATACATCTTGACGTTGATTGGGTCTCCTTAAAATTCAACCCAGTCAAAACTAAGAGTGAACCCTTTCAACTTAACATTTAATCTTCACTAAATATCCTACGTTAAGTTTAGTAAAGCATAATGGATTTGGTTTCAAATTATTTCTAAAAATGGATTCAATGGGAATGGTTTAGGATGTGTCTAATAGATTATGAAGGATCATGAATAATCTTCATTACAATTTTCTAAAGAGGGCTTAAAGATTTACAATATCCCTCTTTTTCAACATCCCCTCTTGCATTATCTAGTACATCTATGTCTTCATCTCCTAACTTTTCATCACAAAAGTGAGTATTTTGTTCATCCTTCTTCAAGCTAGATTGATTACTCTTCCTATTCCCAAAAAAAATGATTAATTTTTTTTAAAAAATTATAAAAATTATTCTTTTTGTGTGTAAAATATAATTATTTTCTAACTCTAGTATCACTCAAATGACAAGTGACAATGAGTGACACCTTTTTCATTACCATTCTAAATAAAATTTAGTTCCTATTATGTTACTCCTCACTATGTGATTCTAGTAGCTCACCCTTTGGGAGATCATTGTCATTCATGGTGGTACAATTTCATGTACAATCATACTAGGTTAGAAATATAATGTCTTATTTATTCTTCTCTCTATGGTGAGATAATTAATTCTCAATCATTTCTCCTTCTTTAGGGTCTACTTTCCTTTTGTTGAGTTGTATCTTTTCAAAATGGTGTACCTTTATTACATAAAAGTGAGGTACTCTTCCTTTCTTGAGTGTGTATATTGTTTAAATGATATCTCCTTGGTGATAGATAGTGTTTAGTCCTTCATCAAGAATATCCCTCCCTCTTTCATTAAATATGTCATCTTTATTAAATTTCTCTCTTTTTTGAGGTTTCTATATTTACCTACAAATATCTCCCCCTCCCTTCAAGATAGTCATGCATCCTTAATTAGGACCCATTTACACTTTTTGTGAAAGATATCTCTTTTAGAACTATATGTTCCTTTCTTAAAGAGTTGTATCATATTCCTAGCTTGAAATGAACATATTTTTAGTAAGGATATTTACTTGGTATTGAAGGTGTTTATCCTTGATGCAAATCTCAATCTTCTTCAAGATATCAGTGTGGAGGTATCTTGAAATCTTAAGGGGGGACATATAAGGCTTCCTCATTGTTTATGCTTGTTCTCATTACAACACCTATTCTTGCAATCTCATATCAAATTTTTTCTTGGTGCACAAGTTATAGCACCCATTTTTGTATCATATTAAGTTGATGCACACTACATCACCTACTTTGTATTTTTATTTTCAAATTAACTTTCAATACACGGCTTTATTTTGTAACTTTGGTGCACACTACAAGACTCATTTTGTAGTTGTATTTTCATCTGATCTAGTAAGTAAATATTTTTATTTTCAATCTTCTTTAACATGATCATGTAGAATAACAAAACTTGATATCCAATAGAATCCATGAGGTAATCATGAAGCATTCAACATAACACTCCTTTTTGGATAGTGAAATTCACATGCCTTCTCACCTCATCAATTTGTATACATACTTATTCTTTCTATAAGTCCACTTGTGCTCTTGCAATAACATGTCGAGAGTGATATTAGTGGTTGACATATTTGACATTTAGGTCTCTTCAACTAGTTGAATTAGAACCTTTTATTTTTCTTTTAGTACTAACATTATTTTCTTTGTGTATATTTGAATTTTTTTGCATGTTTTGATAGGATCTTATGGTTGGGGTCTTGTGCATCCCCCAAACATAGTGTCATTCTTTCTTTAGATTATCTTTCTCTCAAGTTCTCTATCTCTTTATTTCTAATTTATCATGAATACGAGTGTAAATTCACACTCCTACCAAAGTAGAGGCTAAATGTAGTGTCATAAATTGTAACCCCTTACAATTTCACATTCCTTTGGGGCCTGTATGTTAGTATGCCCTTTTTCCTATATCATTTTAATCTTATGTGGGTTGTATCCTATTTTAAATTTCAAAGTACTTGATTCCCCACTTAAATTTCATCCATCTTGATATAAATTATAAATATAGTATTTGGGTCCTATCACTTTCCTAAACATCCAATTTCATCAAGACTATGTGGATTGTCCACATAGTTTGATATTTTTGGCCAAAATTTTGGGGTATTAATATGTTGGCCTTAACATTAACAGATTTGGTCTCAAAATTGGGTTATGAACATTTTATGTCAACCAAAATGTAAAAGCACCTTGAGATCCATATAAGGCTTTTCTCCTCTTCCATTTTATCATATCTTATATCCACAAATTTAATTTCAAGAGAAAATATCATTCCTTAAGAGTGGAACTGAGTTGAAGGCACAATAACCTAAATTATAAGGTATCTTCAAATATGTTTTCATGGTGGATTTTTTTGTGATTTATCATGTTATTTAATAAACACTTGGTTAACTTATCTAAAGAGAATTGCATCATCAATCATATAATATAATATTATTTCATCATTTTAATGAAATAGTTCCTTCAAATTTAGCCTTTGTCCTACAATGGTAAGATGTCTACCTATAAATTTATATATTGGAGGTTAAACCTATATAATGGTTGAATTATGCAATCCCCTATACATATTAACATAATTTTCCTCTCCTTTTGTGTAATTGTAGGCTTACAAATAGGCTTAGACTTGGTTTGAAGGTACATGAGCATTATTTAGATAGAGAAAGAGGAAATAAGAGAATGTTTATAAAGAAAAAAGAAGGTTATAAGTTTCTTAGCACCATAGTCCAAGCAATGTGACCTAAATTTTGATGAGAAGATAGTTTGGAAGCTCTTAAGACCAGTTTGAACCCTATTTTGAACTTGGGAGACCTGTGAGTAGTATGGTGTGTAGATTATTGAGAACTGATCCAACATACTATTCTTGGCATTATTGAGAAGTTTTAGCTCCATTTCTCTAGCCTTGTCATTGGGGACGACCAGAGCTGGGTCAATCAGATCCTCTTTCTGAATCCTACCATCCTCATCCTCAAGAATTTTGGGATTCACAACTTCCCTTATGATCCCCATCTTCATAGTATTCATATTGAAGTTACGCCAAAATTTTTTCCCCTTGCCAGAGTCATTTCTATGATACTCCTCTCTGGTCTAGTCCTTATCATCTGAATACTCTCGAGGATTAGGGGACTGGGTTGAGGGCTCATCTTGGTAGTCGTTAGGCACATCAATTTTTGGGACCTGAATCTTTCCATGGGTACCAAAAGGGGGAGGGGGAGTGTTTCCATCACTGATAGCCTAATCCACTGATAGTTAGCTTGAGCATTCCCCCCTTAAATTGATTTTTTTCCCTGTGGCTTGATCCCTATTCTTCTTGACCTCGCATATGGATATTTCCTCCTCTTCATCAGTGTTCATACCTTCCACATTTTCATTGTACTCCTCTTCTGAGGATATCTCCATTCTTTCCTATTTTTTGTGGGGTTTCTCTTTTTTGGCTGAAGTTGCAATTCTCTTCTTAGAAGATGAGCCCTGTTTCTACTTTTTGGCCTCTTCTTCTTCTTGGTCCTTCAATTGTAAACCCAGACTGTCTTTAGAGTCTGAGGGAACATGGTACTAACCAGAGACATCTTCTCTTTCCTTGTTGACATCGATATCCTTCCCCAGGGTTTGGGCTTTGAAATATTCATAAATTAAAAGTAACAATCCCTCATGTAAAGCAGGGTTAGCTATATTCTTGTCCCTATAGCCATTTATATTATCATTTATAGAAGAATACAAGTAGAATGGGATGGAAACCTTCATACCATGTCTGAGATGATTCAGTAGCACGAAGTGGTAGGTCCTAATCCTATCAAACCTTGTGTCTAGCGTCACATAAGAGATCAGAGCTCTGAGAACATATCTCCATAACATTTTTATTCCTTTAGGCTGGTAGTGCATTCCCACTTTGATGATGGCTTTCTTCTCATCCTCATCTCTTAAAAAATCATTGACAACAGTGTCAAAGATTTTGTGGTCCCTGTAAAATTTCTTACCCACAATGGGGATTCCAGTGACTTTCGAGATGACCTCCTCTGTAACAATGAAATTCTTTACTTCTATCACCACACAGCCTTCATTCCAGCTCTTCACAAACATCTTTGTAACTGTTGGCTTGCTTCCATGTAACCTTTCTATGAAGGTCAAGATTTCCCCTTTTTGCAGAGCATTCCAGACCTTGGTGTGTCTCCTCGATTTTCCACTATCATTTGTGGGCTCCCTTCTATATCTTTCCCCTCCCATCGCGCAAGGTTGGATTTGGACAAGACTCTGGTTTAACAAATGGCTGATGTTCTAATTCTTTCTCACAAATGGCTGCTGATTCTTTATCATTGTGCATGTTTCCCTTATTTCATGTGTGAGTTATTTTATTTGCATCTGCCATGACCCTTGTAGATACCACCAAATGGCATCATAAATTTCTATATCATACTTTCATATGGTAAATTATTATTTGTGATGTTTTCTTTTACATTAATAAATTACACATTTTACACATCATTATCAGGATCCCTATATTATGGTCACAATATGAAGTGCAACATCAAATAAATGTCCCTCAAACTATTTCAACATGACTATTATCAATTACCCATTTTCTCTACCATTCTAATTGGTCTAACCGTATCTTAATCTTTTCATGTATTTATCTTTTAAGCTCCAATATTTTCATCCATTTTGAGATCACACCCATGTTCTTAGAACCCATCTATCTTTTTAAGGGTGCCTACATGCCTATCCCCTCGTCACCATTTCTCTCTTCCCAACAACTAGGGTATTTTGCTATTCATCAAATCTCTTTCAAAGCCACTATAATATATTAGTTTTTCAAACATCATTGATTCATCTAGTTGCAACACTATCTCAAAGTTGGAAAAAATGTAGATAACAAAAACCCTCTACACCTCATCACACTTGATTTTATCCTATTTAAATATTAAATAAATAGAGTTGATTATTTATTTGACCTTCCTAATTATCCCTCTAATATTTATTAAATAAATTTAATCATTTTTTTATTAATTTATCCTTTTTGTATTATAGTTTACCCTTAATGACATAAATTCACATTTACTTAATTATGTTCATCCTTCATATCAAACTATCGTTAAAAAATTAAATAAATACAAACTATTTATTTAATTTATCATTTTTCTACATTAAATCATTAGTTGATTAAAATCAATCAATTAACTAATTAGTCATTTACATATTCTTAAAGCTACCCAATATGAGATCACGAGATTATGGCCTCACTGACTAAGAACCAAAGATCGAGAGATATCTATTCTACCAAATTTGTGTATGACACAATCCTTGCCTCCTCACTTATATTATCACAACTTTACCATCAACATAACTAGATTCCTAATAATATTTTTCTTTTCAATTTCATTTTTCCATAAGTTTTAATAATTAAATCTTAGATTCAATTGTTTTAATATTCTTTGATGGTAAACTATTAAAATTGACCCAAAATCTTAATAAAAATAGTTATACAATGAAATCCACATACGCCATCCAAAATCATTTTATAAACGGTAATAAGCTCATACCAACTGTCCATAAGGTGAACCATCATTTTTTCCAAAACAAGCAAGACGCACGTTATTTCCATAAATCACTTAAAAATCATTCGGTCGACAAACTTTGTCTGTGGTTAAACACGCGTGGGATTTGACAGACTCCAGTGAGTTCACTGCAAATTATTCAAATCACCAATAATGTTCCATTTTAATAGTAAAGCATCTTTTGAAAACTGTTCTACGTTCTACACAATAGATTTCTCAACTGTCTTGTCTATTATAATATAATATTGACGTTGGTAGAATTACCTTTCTTGGAGTTTAATATGTTAGATTTGTTGACAGCAAAAGACAAAGCAATGTTATTAAGTACTTTGCTTTGTTTTTATGGATCTATACTCTTTCTATATAATAAATAATCTCGAATAATTATAGGTAGAGTAAACCCATCAAAAATTAAAATCACAATCATATTTTAAAAAAAAAAAAATCTATCAAAATAGCACCACACAGCCTTAATAGCATCACACTGAGGAAATTCACTAATTAAAGCCATCACATTTCTTCATATCTAATTTAGGTAGAGGAAATCAATCTAATTCAATTATACATCTTTTCAAATCTAATCTAGGTAGAGGAAATCTGTCTTATCTAATTTAGATAGAGGAAATTTAGTCAAAATAGTAATAGTTTTCTCCTATAAATAACGTTTTTATTTGCATTATGAATCATCAAAGTGAAAAAGGAATGTCATGTGCTATTCTAAATGATTATGCTTGATCTTCAACTTGTTGCATATAATTTTATTATAATCTAGAGTTAAATGATTATAAGCATAGGTGAAATTGGTTCTAATAACTAAATAGGTTGATTATAGAATTACACTCATATAGATTATTATTACATACTATAAGTCCATTAGCTTAACAATCATCAAACTTATAATTAGACATTGGATTTTACTCTATTATAGATAATGGTAAGTCTAATAGCTAGACTAACCAAGTTGGACATGAACCTAATAGTACAAAAAGATTCGATACCTTTAACCTAACTCATAAATATTATTTTTATAATTCCTTTGCATGAAAGTTGGATAAGCCGATATTGATTTAGTTAAATCCAAGTGCACTACCACAAATGTTTAGGGTTGGTTGGTTTGTGTTATATACAATAAACTGAAACTTGATTAATTCATGGTCTCTAGATCTACAAAATATAAAAATTCTCTTCAATTTGTACACATGAAGACTTGATGATGGTTATCAATTCCATTTGAAAGCACCACACCTTAATTATAAAAGGAAACTAGAGAAGAGAATGTCTGGGTGGTCCCACAATAGTGTGTCCCACTTCTTAAGACATGCTGATTTTTGCTGAAATAACACATTTTTAATAAAATATCATGATTTAAGCCTTGAGAGGTTCCATTTGAAAGAATTAATTAAAAATGGTTAGCTCAAAGCCTCTTAGATTAAAAAAATATTGATATAACATCTATACTCCTCATTCATACCTACAATGGAGTCTCCTTCGCACCTATTAAAATGCTGACAAAAAATCACTTCGACTTTATGTTTTGGCAGATTAAATGAATCCATTTGAAAAACCTATCTATGTAGTATGATGCTATTTGGAACAAGCTTTCTAATGAAAATAATTTTAATACATATTGAGTTCATTATCACTTTTAAATATTACTTTAACTAAACATAGGTTGTTTGGTCATTCAACAACCTGTCTTTACAAGACTTTGGGAAAAATAGTAAATTACAAAAAAAAATTTATGAAAAATATGTAGGAAAAGAGTATTTGTGTTACCTTTCTATTAAAAAAAAAAGAATTTCAATATACACAGATCAAGTTAGAGCGATCCAAGTGACCTTATGTCTAAATTACAGTTATTGTCACTTTAGAACTTAATAAACTATGAAATATTGACCCAAAATGAATGAAACCAATTGCATCCTTTAGATATTGAAGTTAAAAATATAATCTCGAAAGAATTACATCTTTATCATATTTTAAAAAAAAGTTATGTTGATCCAAGTGACAGTAACTCCTTAAAAACATAGTTTTTCACACAAACCACTTTTTGAAGGAGAAAGAAAAATGAATTTAAATAAAATTTTTTTAAAAAAATATATATATTTAGAAAATAGAAAGAAAATTCTAAAAGACTCTAGTTTACATCATCTTCAAATTCCTAATAGTTTTGCGACAACGGGTGTTTGAAAGTGAAGTTTTTTTCTCAGAATGTTGATCTCTGTGTCAAAGTTGGCGAAAAAGTGGGACACACTATCGTGGGACCACCCATCTAAGTCTATCCTTTATCCTTACAATGTATATGCCTTTCAACATGTCTAATAGGGAGGCTAATTTTGAAGCCAATTATACATTGGCTCATGCCACTAAGTGAATAATTATTAAATAATCCATGTCATGCAAAATCTTTATATAATTCTTCAAAATGTGTAATACTTGATGATGTCTAATGATATGAATAAAGGCTTGTAACAAATTTAAATATCTATACCAAATGTATCTCACACAAAGATCCTAACCAATCAAAAATAATGATTTTAGATGCTGATATCAAACTCCCACTCAATTTTTCATGTTAATCTATACAAACGGTTGATTGACATGAATGGATGCGAAATTTTTTGCATGCATATATTAATCAATAGTGAGTATTCAATCATTATATTTCATTCCCATTATATGGTGCACTTAGTGTTGGAGTATTTAAGAAATTTTCTAATTAATTATCTAATTAGGCCCTCTATTTATTTTTTTCACTTAAGTAGAAACTTAGGTTCTTTTTTTCTTTTATTAGATTTACTTTTATTTAGCACATGGTGTTGCATTCATTATAATGTGGACACTTGTCAAGCTCTCTTTGAATCTTTCTTTAGGGTCCACATTTAGGTTTTTATCTTTATGCTTTTATAAGCATTCATTGTAACGTATTCAATTCATTTACAAGTTAATTTCAATATAAGACTCCTCTTTAGATCAATCTTTCTAAAGGTTGCATAACATTAATCATGGCTTATTCTTTTCATATGTGATAGATATTTTCTTATAAGTGATTCATGGGTCTATGGGATTGAACAAATAACTCCAATATGGTATCAACGCTTCGAATATACTAAATTCTTCTCCATATTATGAGAAATCCAACTTTCAAAAGAAGAATTGGCTCATCTTAGATAAATTAAACTTCTAGGTTTTCTTCATATCCACAAAAACCCATCGAAGTCACCCTCAATTTGTCAAAATTCATCAATTTTTTTGAGAAAAATTGAAAAAATATTTTAAAAAGGATAAAATAGCACAAAAAAACAAACCAAGATTTGGCCATAATAGGTTCTCTACAAATATTTTCAAGAAAAACTATTTTTGGTTTTTGTTCATAGCTCTAAAAACTATTTGGGTATCTTTTGGATTTAATTGCAATGAGTAATTTTTTTTGAAATCAACTTAGAAGGGTCATGATTGTTGGTTAACAAATGGAAAAATTTAGCATGTCTTTATTTTTTCTATAACTTTTGCATGTGGTGTCAAAATGAGGGAAACAAGATATCATTGGAAAGGTATTTTTAAGAAATTTTTTAGTGGTGGTGGTCTCGTCTTCATATTGTAGTCCAAATTTATTTTATACTTAGTCAAAGTCATATTTTTATTTTCAACTTTTGAGCCATTTTTTTTTCCCATTATCTCTAATCTTGTAGCATTGGAATTTTGATTTAGAGCTCTTCAAATCTCTACATGCACTTTTTTCATATTTTTCCTTAGGTATTTTATTTAATTTTTTGTGTTTTCACATCCTGGTTACCTTCTTGATTTTTTTGGCACATAGAATGGATCCATTTGTTGGAGAGGGATTTATTTATCCTAATCACATGTACGAAGGTTTATAGGATCTATTTTATTTTTAGGAGTTATCAAGGGTTTCTATTTTTACAATTAATTTGGAGATCATCTTGAGGAGTGAATTCTATATGCAAAATGAAGATGTAAATATTCTGGGATTAATCCACATGAACATGAATGGTATCCTCATGTCTCACATAATACTATTTACTTGAGAGTGTCTTTTGTCCATCATATGATACCGCTTCAAAATCTCAAGTTGCTCCTCCACCTATAGAGACAATCACTGCACCTTCACTAGTTTAGACTCTTATTCTTATTAAGAAGTATATTTAATAGTTTATTGGTAATTCATTGAGTAATACCAACAATTCACTAAAACTATGGTATTTGATTATCTTCTTGATTGGGTTTCTTATTTGACACACATTGCTTCATTAATTTTGTAGTCTCAAATTTCAAATCTAGAGGATTATCTAAAGGAAATTCATCTTTTTTTAGATAGCCTCATTAATATTGTTAATCTATATTTATTACCATGGAGATTATTTTATATTTATTTTTGTAGAGTCTTGATTTGTCACCTTCTACATCATCTAGACATGTACATGATTGGTTTTTAGCACCATCATCGTTCATGGACTAAGAAACATTTGAGAATTTTCTAGAGGCACACATAGTTTAGATTTGGATTCCTACTTCTAGTTTCTATGAGTGACTTCTCATATCTGTAGTGGATTTGTTTCTTCCTAAGGGGAAAAATATATTTTGTAGATAGTCGATATTGATCTATTTTCAAGATTTTACCATTAATACATGCGCTACTTCTTCATTTTGGAGACACCTATCATAATTTTCTCTCTCTTATGGGTGAATATTCATTTTACTATTATGTAGTCCTCCTGGTGGCTCACATTCATTCCTTTTTCTTTTTTTTCTTTCACGAGTGTAATTATTCCAATTTTTCTCTCTTGGGGAGGGAATTTTCGCTACTGATTTTTTCTACTTTTTGCCAATTGTGAGAGATTTCATTGGTTTGTACATGAGTACCAAATTAGACCTTGTTGTTGGGACCCATTCATGCATTCATAATTGGCTCTTTATCTTTAAGGGTGCCTACATGCCTGTCCCCTCATCACCATTTCTCTCTTCCCAAAAACTAGGGTATTTTGCTACTGGTCAAATCTCTTTCAAAGCCACTATAATATATTAGTTTTTCAAACATCATTGATTCATCTAGTTGCAACACTATCTCAAAGTTGGAAAAAAAGTAGATAACAAAAACCCTCTACACCTCATCACACTTGATTTTATCCTATTTAAATATTAAATAAATAGAGTTGATTATTGATTTGACCTTCCTAATTATCCCTCTAATATTTATTAAATAAATTTAATCATTTTTTTTATTAATTTATCCTTTTTGTATTACAGTTTACCCTTAATGACATAAATTCACATTTACTTAATTATGTTCATCCTTCATATCAAACTATCGTTAAAAAATTAAATAAATACAAACTATTTATTTAATTTATCATTTTTCTACATTAAATCATTAGTTGATTAAAATCAATCAATTAACTAATTAGTCATTTACATATTCTTAAATGTAGCTTTAGCTACCCAATATGAGATCACGAGATTATGGCCTCACTGACTAAGAACCAAAGATCGAGAGATATCTATTCTACCAAATTTGTGTATGACACAATCCTTGCCTCCTCACTTCTATTATCACAACTTTACCGTCAACATAACTAGATTCCTAATAATATTTTTCTTTTCAATTTCATTTTTCCATAAGTTTTAATAATTAAATCTTTGATTCAATTGTTTTAATATTCTTTGATGGTAAACTATTAAAATTGACCCAAAATCTTAATAAAAATAGTTATAGAGTGAAATTCACATACGCCATCCAAAATCATTTTATAAACGGTAATAAGCTCATACCCACTGTCCATAAGATGAACCATCATTTTTTCCAAAACAAGCAAGACGCACGTTATTTCCATAAATCACTTAAAAATCATTCGGTCGACAAACGTTGTCTGTGGGTAAACACGCGTGGCATAGAATACTAATTCCGCATCGCATTTGTCTTTCTTTTGCGACATTTGACAGACTCCAGTGAGTTCACTGCAAATTATTCAAATCACCAATAATGTTCCATTTTAATAGTAAAGCATCTTTTGAAAACTGTTCTACGTTCTACACAATAGATTTCTCAACTGTCTTGTCTATTATAATATAATATTGACGTTGGTAGAATTACCTTTCTTGGAGTTTAATATGTTAGATTTGTTGACAGCAAAAGAGATAGCAATGTTATTAAGTACTTTGCTTTGTTTTTATGGATCTATACTCTTTCTATATAATAAATCATCTCGAATAATTATAGGTAGAGTAAACCCATAAAAAATTAAAATCACAATCATATTTTTTTAAAATCTACCAAAAATAGCATCACTGTCTTAATAGCATCGCACTGAGGAAATTCATTAATTAAAGTCATCATATTTTTTCAAATCTAATTTTGGTAAAGGAAATCAATCTAATTCAATTATACATATTTTCAAATCTAATCTAGGTAGAAGAAATATGTCTTATCTAATTTAGATGAGGAAATTGATTCAAAATAGTAATACTTTTCTTCTATAAATAAAGTTTTTATTTACATTAAGGAATGCCATGTTCTATTCTAAATGATTATGTTTGATCTTCAACTTGTTCCATATAATTTTATCATAATCTAGAGTTAAATGATTATAAGCATAGGTAAAATTGGTTCTAATAACTGAACAAGATGATTATAGAATTACACTCATATAGATTATTATTGTACTATAAGTCCATTAGCTTAACAATCATCAAACTTATAATTAGACATTGGATTTTACTCTATTATAGATAATGGTAAGTCTAATAGCTAGACTAACCAAGTTGGACATGAACCGAACAGTACAAATAATTTGATACCTTTAACCTAACTTATAAATATTATTTTTATCATTCCTTTGCATGAAGGTTGGATAAGCCTATATTGATTCAGTTAAAGCCACTTGTACACTACCACAAATGTTTAGGGTTAATTGGTTTGTGTTATATACAATAAACTCAAACTTGATTAATTCATGGTCTCTAGATCTACAAAATATAAAAATTCTCTTCAATTTGTGTACAAGACTTGATGATGGTTATCAATTCCATTTGAAAGTACCACACCTCAATTATTAAAGGAAACTAGAGAAGAGAATGTCTAGTCTATCCTTGATCCTTTCAATGTATATATGTCTTTCAACATGTCTAATTTTGAAGCCAATAATACATTGGCTCATGCCACTAAGTGAATAATTGTTAAATAATGCATGTCATGCAAAATCTTCATATAATTCTTCAAAACGTGTAATACTTGATGATGCATAATGATATGAACAAAAGCTTACAAATTTAAGTGTCTATACCAAATGTATCTCACACAAATATCCTAACCAATCAAAAACAATGATTTTAGATGTTGGTAACAAACTCCCACTCAATTTTTGGTGTTAATCCATACAAACGGTTGATTGACATGAATGGATGCAAATTTTTTTGCATGAATATATTAATCAATAGTGAGTATTCAATCATTATATTTCATTCCAATTATATAGTATAGGAGTATTTAACAAATTTTCTAATTAATTATATAATTAGGCCTCTATTTATTTGTTTCAATTAAGTAGAAACTTAGGTTCTTTTTTTCTTTTATTAGATTTACTTTTATTTAGCACATGGTGTTGCATTCATTATAATGTGGACACTTGTCAAGTTCTCAAGAATCTTTCTTTAGGGTCCACATTTAGGTTTTTATCTTTATGATTTTATAAGAATTCATTGTAATCTATTCAATTCATTTACAAGTTAATTTCAATATAAGACTCCTCTTTAGATAAATCTTTCTAAAGGTTGCATAAAATTAATCATGGCTTATTCTTTTCATATGCGATAGATATTTTCTTATAAGTGATTCATGGGTTTATGGGATTGAACAAATAACTCCAACATGGTATCAAATCTTCAAATATGCTAAATTCTTCTCCATATTATGAGAAATCCAACTTTCAAAAGAAGAATTGGCTCATCTTAAATAAATTAAACTTCTAGGTTTTCTTCATATCCACAAAAACCCATTGAAGTCATCCTCAATTTGTCAAAATTCCTCAATTTTTTTGAGAAAAAATTGAAAAATATTTTATAAAGGATAAAATAGTGCAAAAAAAAAACCAAGATTTGGCCATAATAGGTTCTCTACAAATATTTCAAGAAAAACTATTTCTGGTTTTTGTTCATAGCTCTAAAAACTATTTGGGTATCTTTTGGATTTTCATGCAATGAGTAAATTTTTTTGAAATCAACTTGGAAGGGTCATGATTGTTGGTTAACAAATGGAAAAATTTAGCATGTCTTTATTTTTGCTATAACTTTTGAATGTGGTGTCAAAATGAGGGAAACAAGATATCATTGGAAAGGTATTTTTAGGAAAATTTTTAGTGGTGGTGGTCTCGTCTCCATATTGTACTCCAAAATTATTTTATACTCAGTCAAAGTCAGATTTTTAGTTTCAACTTTTGAGCCATTTTCTTCCTCAGTATCTCTAATCTTGTGGCATTGGAATTTTGATTTAGAACCCTTCAAATCTCTACATGCACTTTTTTCATATTTTCCCTAGGTATATTTATTTAATTTTTTGTGTCTTCACATACTAGTTACCTTGGTTTTTTTGGCACCTAGAATGGATCTATTTGTCTGAAAGAGATTTATTTATTCTAATTTACATGTACGGAGGTTTATAGGATCTATTTTATTTTGAGGAGTTATCAAGGGTTTCTATTTTTACAATTAATTTGGAGATCATCTTGAGGAGTGAATTCTATATACAAGAAGTAGATGTAAATATTATGGGATTAATCAACATGGACAAGAATGGTGCCCTCATGTATCACATAATACTATTTTCTTGAGAATGCCTTTTGTCCATCATATGATACCGCTTCAAAATCTCAAGTTGCTCCTCCACCTATAGAGACAATCATCGCACCTTCATTGGTTTAGACTCTTATTCCTATTAAGAAGTATATTTAATATTTTATTGGTGATTCATTGAGTACTAACAACAAGTCACTAAAATAGGTATTTAATTATCTTCTTGATTGGGTTTCTTATTTGACACACATTGCTTCATTACTTTTGTAGTCTCAAATCTCAAATCTAGAGAATTATCTAGAGGAAATACATCTTTTTTTTGACAACCTCATTAGTATTGGTAATCTATATTTATTACCATGGAGATTATTTTATATTTGTTTTTGTAGAGTCTTGATTTGTCAGCTTCTACATCATCTAGACATGTACTTGATTGGTTTTTAGCACCATCATCGTTCATGGACTAAGAAACATTTGAGAATTTTCTAGAGGCACACAGTTTAGATTTGGATTCCTACTTCTTCTAGCTTCTATGAGTGACTCCTCATATCTGTAGTGGATTTGTTTCTTCCTAAGGGGAAAAATATATTTTGTCGATAGTCGATATTGATCTATTTTTAGGATTTTACCATTAGTACATGAGCTACTTCTTCATTTTGGGGACACCTATCATAATTTTCTCTCTCTTATGGGTGAATATTTATTTTACTTTTATGTAGTCCTCCTGGTGGCTCACATTGATTCCTTTTTCTTTTTTTTTCTTTCACTAGTGTAATTATTCCAGTTTTTCTCTCTTGGGGAGGGAATTTTTGCCACTGATTTTTTCTACTTTTTTCCAATTGTGAGAGATTTCATTGGTTTGTACATGAGTACCTAATTAGACCTTGATGTTGGGACCCATTCGTGCATTCATAATTGGCTCTTTATCTTATTGCTAATTTAATCTGAAGGTGGGTGTTTGAGTAATTAGTACATTATCTAATCGTGTCCTTTATTACTTTATTCACCTTTAAGTTAAACTTAGTTACATTTTCACTTTATTAGAAATTGAGCTTTATTTTGCACATGTTGTCTCAATCATTATAATGTGGGTGTCAAGCTCCCTTTTAATATTTATCTAAGGTTTAGATCTAGGATTTTATCTTTATGCTTTTATAAGTATTAAATGTAAATCATCCAATTTATTTAAATATATTAATCACAATATCAAACTCCTCTTTGGGACAATCTCTCTCAAGGTTTCATCGCAATATTTATAGGTTATTCTCTTCAAATGCAATAGGTTTTTTTATTGCAAGTGATTAATGAGCTTGTGGCATTGAACAAATAAATCCAACACTTAGGACCACAAAATGGATATTTGCTTCTAGTTAGTTCCCAATAACCACTAGATAGACTTTCGGGATACATCATAGACATAAGATTAGGAAAAATAATTAGAAGAAAATATATGGGCAACTTTCTTACAATACAAATTACTTTGGATTTTTAATTCTAGAATAATGAGTTACAAATTTGGGATATCCTTATTTTTTCTTGAAATCACTTTTTTAGAAAATATAACAATTTAAGCTTTGAGAGGTCCCATTTGTAGGAATTAATTTAAGAGAGTTAGATCAAACCTCTTACTTTAAATACCCTTCAAAAGAATCCCTCTATTCTTAAGTCATACCTACAATAGCCTTCTATGCACCTATCAAAATGCAGACCATAAAATCACTTATACATTACCTTTTGGAGTGTCAAATGAATTCATTTAGAAGTTATTTTTTTAAGTATGTAGTCGTTATTAGAAAATTTTCATAAAGTATAACTTTGAATATATTTAATTCTATTAATTTTTTTTTTGGTTTCTTGTGAATGTAGGTTTTTCATTGAACATTAATTTTTTGTTTCAAAAATATGGGAAAATAGGAAAATTGAGATTTTTTTAATTAAAAGTATCTTTTCCTTAGGTATTTATATTTTCATTTCAAAAATAAAACAACAAGTTAATTCAAATACATGCAAAAAATCTATGCACGAGGACATCCTTTTATGTCCAAATTTTAATTACTCTAATTTCAAAAATTAACTAAAAATATATATATGCAACAAAAAATTATGAAAAAATATCCATACACTAGATATTGATTAGAAAAAATTGTATTTTATTCTTTCTATACAAAAATGTTATATGCATGGAGACATAAACATCATTATTGATAAATGTTGATTACAATTAAAAACAAGTTATTAAAAGTTGCGAAAAAATATCCATGATTTTTTTTTTTAGAAAAATATTTAGAATCTACAAAATAAAATCATACACATTTCTAGTTTACTTTATCTTTAAATTATTAATAATTTAGTTTCTATAAGTGTTAGAAAGTGAAGATCTAGTGCAAAATGTTGAGCTTGGCATCCATGTCATTTAGTGTGTTTTTGAAATTGAATGAAAATATGGTAATAGTCCACCCAATGCCACTTGCATTCGTCAAATAATAGTATTTGGGTGGGTCAAAAAGAGCCTTTTCATACACAACAATTGACTTGTAACATTCAGTTATAACTCATATTGCTCTCTATGCACCTAGTAGATTATAGTTAATTTGTGGGCTTCTATCCTCATTTTGCTGATAGTATCCAAATAGATTTATGTTGAATTAATAATCAAATAAGAAGATTACATTTAGGTCAAATTTGAATATTTTATCCACCAAAGAAGCTCTCCATGAAAACCTCTCTTTTATTCAAAATCTTGATAACCAATAGAAAATGAATAAATTCCTTTAGAATCATTACCCTAATCAAGCACATGAGATCCCTCTAAAGAACTAGATGACCCATCCTAAAGAATTGAAACAAGAGTAGCTCAAAGGTTCAAGTGATCCCCTCTTCACTAAATTTTGTGATTCCTTAAACAAAATATCCTAGATCTTCCCAACATTGTAGAATTCTTAGAATCTACAATAGTAGTCTGCCTTGTTGTCTAAAATTTATATTTAAGATTCAAAGATGATAAAAGTGAAAATAATTAAAAAATAAAAAATAAAAAAATCCTTTCAAAAAAAAATTATTATGTTTATTAGTAATCTAAAACAAACCTTCCTTGAAAATAAAGCTCCCCCTCTTCACAATTTTCTTAATCATACAACCTGAAATCCCAACCCATTCCATTTTGAAAATATTTTCATTAACAACTCCTCTAAATACTTAAAATTAAATACCATACCCCATAGATATTTTGATGCTTTTCCAAAACAAGCAAGACGGACGTCATTTCCATAAATCATTTAAATATCATTGGGTCGACAAACGTGTTCTATGTTCAAACACACGTGGCATACAATACTAATTATTCTTTCTTTTGCGACATTTGACAGGCTCCAGTGAATTCACTACAAATTATTCAAATCAACAATGATTAAAGGTTGACAATAATGTTCAATTTCAATAGTAAAAGCATCTTTTGAAAATTATTTTACGTTCTGATATAATATATTTCTCAATTGTCTTGTCTATTATAATATAATATTGGCGTTGGTTCTACCATTCTTGGAATTTAATATGTTAGATTTGCTGACAGCAAAAGAGAAAGCAATGTTATTAAGTACTTTACTTTCTTTTTATGGATCTATACTCTTTCTATATAATAAATCATCTCGAATAATTTAGGTAGGGTAAACCCATCAAACAATCATATTGTTTTTGGAAATCTACCAAAAATAGCATCACACTGTCTTAGCATCATAGAGAGGAAATTAACTAATTAAAGCCATCCCATTGATTCAAATCTAATTTAGGTAGAGGAAATCAATTAGCATTACACAAAGGAAATTCATTAATTAAAGCCATCACATCCCTTCAAATCTAATCTAATTTAGGTAGAGGAAATCGATCTAATTCAATTATACATCTTTTCAAATCTAATTTAGGTAGAGGAAAACTGTCTTATCTAATTTAGATAGAGGAAATTGATTCAAAATAGTAATACTTTTCTCCTATAAATAAAGTTTTTATTTACATTATGAATCATCAAAGCAAAAAAGAATGTCATGTTCTATTTTAAATGATTATGTTTGATCTTCAACTTTTTCCTTATAATTTTATTATAATCTAGGGTTAAATGATTTTAAACATAGGTGAAATTGGTTCTAATAACTAAACAAGATGATTATAGAATTACACTCATATAGATCAATATTGTACTATAAGCCTATTAGCTTAACAACCATCAAACTTATAATTAGACATTAGATTTTACTCTATTATATATAATAGCAAGTCTAATAGATAGACTAACCAAGTTAGACATGAACCTAATAGTAAAAAAAAATTCAATACCTATAACCTAACTTATAAATATTATCTGTATCACTCCTTTGCAAGAAGGTTGGATAAGCCTATATTGATTGGGTTAAAGCCATGTAAAGTACCACAAATGTTTAGGGTTGGTTGGTTTGTGCTATATACAAGAAAATCAAACCTCAAACTAATAATGAGATAATTCATGGTCTCTAGATCTACAAAGTATTAAAATTCTCTTCAATTTGTATACATGAAGACTTGATGATGGTTATCAATGTCATTAGAAATCACCACAGCTGAATTAGAAAAGGAAAGTAGAGTAGAGAATGTCTAGTCCATCCTCGATCCTTTCGATGTATATAACATTCAACATGTCTAATAGGGAAGCTAAAAATGAGGCCAATTTTGAAGCCAATTATACCTTGGATCATGCCACTAAGTGCATATTTGTTAAACAACCCATGTCATGCAAAAACTTCATATAATTCCTCAAAACATGTAACACTTGATGATGTATAATGATATGAACAAAAGATAACAAGTTTGAATTTCTATACCAAATTTATCTCACACAAAGATCCTACTCAATCAAAAATAATGATTTTAGACAGTGATATCAAACTCCCATGCAATTTTTGATGTCAATCATTGTAAATGGTTTGATCAAAATGAATGCATGTGAAATTTGGCATGATGCATATATTAATCAATAATGAGTATAGAATCATTATATTTCATTCTCATTATATGGTGCACTTAGTGTTGGTGTAATTAAGAAATTTTCTAATTAGGCGGGCTCTATTTATTTTTTTCACTTAAGCATAAAATTAGGTGTTTTTTTTCTTTTATTAGATTGACTTTTATTTAGCACATGGTCTTGCATTCATTATAATGTGGACACTTGTAAAGCTCTCTTTGAATCTTTCTCTAGTGTCTGCATTGAGGTTTTAATCTTTATGCTTTTATAAGAATTCATTACATAATATATCCAATTCATTTGTACAAGTTAATTTCAATATAAGATTCCTCTTTAGATCAATATTTCTCAAGGTTGCACATGATTAATCATGGGTTATTCTCTATATTATAGATATTTTCTTGTAAGTGATTCATGGGTTTGTGGGGTTGAACAAATATCTCCATCATGGTATCAAAGCTCCAAATATCCTAAGTTCTTGTCCATATTATGAGAAATTTGACCTTCAAGAGGAAACTTGGCTCATCTCGGATAAGTTACATTTCTGGGTTTTCTTCATAGCCATAAAAAACCATCTACGTAGCCCTCAATTTGTTTGAAAATAATTCATAAACATTTTTAAATAGATAAAATAGAAAAAAAAAAATCAAGATTTGGCCATAATAGGTTCTCTACAAATGTTTGAGGAAAACTATTTAGGTATCTTTTGGATTTTTCATCCAATGAGTAAAGTTTTCTAAAATCAACTTAGAAGGGTCATGATTGTTGGTTAAAAATTGATGAAATTTAGCATGTCTTTCTTTTTGCTATAACATTTGCATGTGGTGTCAGAATTAGGGAAACAAGATATCATTGGAATAGTATTTTTAAGAATGTTTTTAGTGGTGGTGGTCTCATCTTCATAATCTACTCCATATTTTTCTTATACTTAGTCAAAGTTAGATCTTTAGTTTCAGCTTTTGAGCCATATTTTTTCCCTAGTATCTCTATTCTTGTGGCATTGAAATTCTTATTTAGAGCTCTTCAAATATATACATGCACTTTTTTCATATTTTTTCCCTAGGTATATTTTATTATTATTTTGTGCTTTCACATACTCGTTAAATTCTTGAATGTTTTGACACCTAAATAGATTTTTTTATTGGAAATGGATTTATTTATTGTAATTTACATGTACCGAGGTTTATAGGATCTATTTTATTTTTAGGAGTTATTAAGGGTTTTTAGTTTTTACAATTAATTTTGAGATTATCTTGAGGAGTGAATCCTCTATACAAGAAGTAGATGTAAATATTGTGGGATTAATCAATATAGACAAAAATGGTGTCCTCATGTCTCACATAATTCTATTAGCTTAAGAGTGCCTTTGGTTAATCATATGATACCACTTCAAATTCTCAAGTTGTTCCTCCACCTATAGTGACAATTATTATACCTTCACTGGTTGAGACTCGTATTCTTATTAAGAATTATATTTTATATTTTGTTGGTGATTCATTGAGTACTACCTGCAAGTCACTAAAACATGTATTTGATTATCTTTTTTATTGGGATTCTTATTTGACATACATTTCTTCATTATTTACATGTAGTCTCATATTGCAAATCTAGAGGATTATCTAGAGGAAATTCATCTTTTATGTTAGTGACTTTTTATATCTATAGTGGATTTGTTTCTTGTCAAGGGGAGAAATGTATATTGTAGACAACTTATATTAATCTATTTTTAGGATTTCATTATTGATACATGATCTACTTCTTCATTTGGGAGATGCCTATCACAATTTTCTCTCTCTTATGGGTTAATAAATTCATTTTACTATTATGAAGTAGTCCTTAGTGGGTCATATTGAGATTCCTTTTTCTTTCCTTCTTTCACTAGTGTAATTTTTTATTCCACTTTCTCTCTTTTGGAGAGGGATTTTTTTCCACTAGAATTTTTTCTACTTTTCTTCAACTGTGAAAGCTTACGTTGGTTTGTACATGATTACCTAATTGGACCTTGTTGTTGGCATCCATTCATGCATTCATAATTGACTCTTTATCTTATCGCTAAGTTAATATTAAGGGTGGTGTTTGAGTAATTAGTACATTATCTAATTAATTATCCAATCACATCCTTTATTAATTTATTCACCTAATATAAACTTGGGTACTTTTTCACTTTATTAGAAGTTGAGCTTTATTTAGCACATGTTGTCTCATTCATTATAATGTGGTTGTCAAGCTCTCTTTTAATATTTCTCTTAGGTTCGCATGTAGGATTTTATCTTTATGCTTTTATAAGTATTAATTATAAATTATCTAATTTATTTAAATATGTTAATCGCAATATCAAACCCCTCTTTGGATCAATATCTCTCAAGGTTGCATAGAAATATTTGTGGGTTATTCTCTTTAGACGTGACATGTTTTTTTCTATAAGTGATTGATAAGCTTGTGATGTTGAACAAATAAATCCAACACTTGGGACTACATAATGGATACTTGCATCTAGTTAGTTTCCAATAACCACTAGATAGCCTTTTGGGATACATTGTAGACATAATATTAAAAAAAAAATAGAAGAAAATATATGGTGAACTTGCTGACAATAGAAATGATTTTGAACATTTAATACTACAATAATGAGTTACAAATGTGGGATATCCTAATTTTTTTTCTTGAAGTCACTTTTTAAAGAAAATATAATGATTTTGGCCTTGAGAGGTCACATTTGAAGGAATTAATTAAAGAGAGTTAGTTCAAACTTCTTACATGAAACACCCTTTAGTAGAACCCCTCTAGTCTTAAGTCATATGCGCAACAGAGTCTTCTATGCACCTATCAAAATATAGACAAAAAATCACTTATACATTACCTTTTGGGGTGTCAAATGAATTCATTTAGAAGTTACATTTCTTTTAAAGTATGTAATTATTATAAAATCTTCAAAAAGTATAACTTTGAATATATTTACTTTTTTTTTTTTCGTTTCTTGTGAATGTAGGTTTTTCATCAAACATTAAGGTTTTGTTTCACACATATGGAAAAATAGGAAAATTGAGTGTTTTTTTTCTAAAAAATATCTTTCCCTAGGTATTGATATTGTCATTTCAACAATAAAACAACAAGTTATTTCAAATACATCCAAAAAATCTATGCATGATGATATCCTTTTATGGACAAATTAAAATTACACTGATTTAAAAAATTAGCTTAAAAATATGTATGCAACAAGAAATTATGAAAAAATATCCATACACTAAATATTGATGTGACAAATTTATGTTTTAAATTTTTTAATTTTATTCTTTCTATCAAAAGAACTACATGACCCATCCGAAAGAATTGAAACAAGAGTAGTTCAAAGGATCAAGTGATCTTCTTCTTGACCAAATTTTGCGATTCTTCAAATATAATGTCCTAGGTCTTCCCAATGCTACATAATCCTTAGAATCTATAATAATAGTCTACCTTGCTATCTTAAAATTATATTTAAGATTTAGAAATGAAAAAAGTGAAAATAATTAAAACATAAAAAAGTAAAACAAAATCCTTCCAAAAAGAAAAATTAATTATTACATTTATTGGTAATCTAAAACAAACCTTCCTTAAAAATGAAAGCTCCCCACTTCGTAATTTTCTTAATCATACAACCTGAAATCCCAACCCGTTCCATTTTGAGAATATTTTCCTAAACACCTGCTCTAAATACGTAAAATTAAACATCATACCCCATAGATATTTTGATGCTTACACCACCACCAATATAAAATTTTAACACATTTTATGATTTTGTAAATGAAAATAACCTTTCCTTAAGTTCAGTTTATATATTCCCAAATTTTGACAGATTAGCGAGCGAATTGCCTTCACAAAAAGCTAATATATATTTCCAAACCGAGCCAGTCATTTTCTCTACCATCCATTCCAGTTAAGGGAATCTAAGCCGCTCTAATGTCACCAACAGTAGTTTTTAAGTTGTATATGGTCTTCTTAGTAAGCGGCCATATGAGAAATAGTTAATAATGACCAAGTATTATGGAAGAACATTTTATTGATGCTATTTGTGTTTGGGTAGCTAACAGGTACATTTAGCAAGAAAGGTTTTTTCCACAAAATAATTTTAAAAAACCCACTGAAGGGCTAGAAGTATAATTATTTCATAGCTGGGAAACGGTGCCATTTGAATACAAACACTAACGGACAATTTATTGAAATGCTTGTGACCGACATATGCAAGAATCTTCAGCATCTCTGGGCTGGCAAGGACTTAAAAATGCTTGATTTCTGAAACCACCCAACATTAAAAATTATTCAGACTAGAAACATGCTTAGCCTAAAAACGGAATAAGCTGGTCTTTTAAACTTCAAACCAAGTGGTAACAAAAAAAATTAATTCATTTTGCGACAGTTTTTCCTGATCTCTCCACGAGGCGTGATGAGAGGAGTGATGTTGCCCATCTTTATAATGGATTTAGCGAATTGTTGGAAGAATGCCTGAGAATGGCTGGCATAGAACTTCACTAAGGCGGCCGTTTTGCTCCCTTTTGTAGAGTACAAAATCTCATCTGTGTTAAGAAGTCCCTTTCCTGATTCCAAATTTTTGAAATAGTGGGTGTCAAATTTAGTAGGGCTCACGAGATCCAGTGGTGTAGTTTGGTTGTTGTCTGTACCCGTTTGGGGACATAAAGTCTTCAACTGCTTCAAATACCCCTGGTCCACAGTGGGATCTGGCTGTCCATTTCCTGTGAAGTTGTATAGCCTTTGCTTGAAGCTTGTGCACCTGGATAAACCAATGGTGTGCGCACCTGCAATACAAACAATCCAATCTATTAAACAAATTTCGTCTAAACAAAAATTTGATTTGTTTAGTTGATTCATCAGAAACCACATTCATAAATGGGTTTTACTAGAAAAGTTCATATAATTTCAGATCAATTCATCTAAACAAGTCAGTTTATAATGTGCTTTTACATCTGATCCATTAAACAAGAGTCGCGATAAGTAAGCATGTTTTTGACTAAGATGGTAGGGAGAAGGCCTTGAATCCAGATTACAGTATTTCACATTACAGTACGGAAGACAGGGAGAAGGCCTTGAATCCAGATAACAGTATTTCACATTACAATACAGAAGACAGGAACAGGTTTCGGACCATTATAGTCCAAAACCACCAAAACCCAGCACTAAGAAAAATTAATCAAAAACAATAGATTCAAACTATCAACTTCCCCTAAACTAATACCACTATCATTATCAGCTATACTATTGTCTTTCATCATCTAAATAAGCATGTTAGATTTAGGTTAGGCTATAGAATTATACCAGATAGAACAACAAGGTCAACCACGTCTAGCCCTTTGAGTTTGAATTTAGTCTCCAGTGTCTGATGGGTTGAGTTGGGCGCAGGAATATTTTGGTTTGCTCCTTGTATACTTGCGCCTCTCGAATCCCTTCTTCCCAAAGGAACAATCCATGACGGTCCTCCACTCTATAAAAGTAGTATTAAAACAATCAGTAACAATTCTACACGTTATCTGTACTGCTCTATGATTAAAAAGACAATGTGGGCTTTATCTTACAAGGACTACTGAATCCCGAGCTGCCACAGTAAGAATATCAGCACACGACACAACACCGGGACATGCTTTCTCCACTGCACTCTTTATGTCATCCACAACGTTGAAACCTCTTACAGAGTTCCTGTTGGGAATAGCTGTCTTCTCTCCTGTGAAATTGGAGGTGTCGTCAAGCAGAATTGAAGCATCACATCCCTACATCACAATAAAGTACAATTGGATTAAAAATATTAAATTTCTACAGTTCATAAAATGAATTTTTCATGATTCGATTGAATTATCTAATTTTTTTTTTATACAAATGTTTCTAAATCTACCATTAAAGCATCACATCCCTACATCACAATGGACTACTTTATACACACATGGCATATTATAGAAAAGTGCGGAGGATTGAAAATAATCATGAAATAAAACAATTCTCGCCTTCACAAAACAATCATGAAAGTGCAGTCGAAGCAAGGAGGCAGCCATTCTTGGTTCCTTTTTCACAGCCTTTTCCACAATGGATTTAATGATTGCCTCAGCTTTAGGACAAGATTTGGCATAATAATCATGGAACAGACCGTTTCCATCATTTTGTGCTAGTAATGGGTGGAGAGATAGCATCAAAACAACACCCACAAGCATAAGAACAAGGGGACTAGTGTTCTCCATTTGTCCCATCTCTACAAAGCTGAAAATGCAGTTTTAATGCAGATTGAGAATGAGGATGCGCCATGAGTAGCATTATATGTACGTCTTGAACCTGGATCCAATTTTTTAGATTGATTTTATTTTTGGTTTAGTTATTGTTTTATGATATAAAAAGGAAAACGCAGAAAAGAAAGGTTAACCAGAGCTATTTTGAGCTAACATAATATTTTCTTGCATAGAGTAAGCCACAAGTTTTAATAAATTAGTCCAGCGCCACAATGAGATTACGAGGCATTGGTAAACCTCCTATGAAATATATGAAAATACTCTTTAAGTGGATGAGAAGGTATCTAAGTATAGGTTGATGTCTCCAACTGAGGTTATTGGACTAGGTACAAAACTTCACTATTTGCATCATTTTAGTTGCATCATTTTATGAACATTAAGATACAATATTGTATATAAGGTTCATAGACATAGTACATTGTAATTTAAACATAGTTTAAGTATTAGACATATCCTTAGTGACTTTAAAATGTCTAGTCATTATAAAGGTATGCACTTCTCTAAAGAAGATCAACCTTCTCTTATATTTTAACATGTATGATTTTTCTATCTTAAGGGAAAACCTTCTTGCAATTAGAAATCAATTTTTTATTTTTACCTCTTTTTATTTCTTATAACTCTCCTAAGTCTCCATCATGTTCACCATCTTTTGCATACAAGTATTTTATAATGGGTTCAAATTGGGAAATAGTAGATAGTATTGTCAACAATAGTAGTACAAACAATTTATTAAGAAGTTTGTTTGTAGCATTCCTCTTATTATATGTGATAATTAGAAAAATAATGTTGCAATTTTCCATCTTTTGTAATTATGTGCATGCTATAGTGTTTAATAAGATTGAAAATAGTGAGCTGATTGATGGTCTATAGAGAAAACAACCTCCTTTCTGAATAGTTTTAATATTTCCATTTCATCACCAATTGCACCAAATCATACATCCTTAATGTTGGTGTAATAACAAAGGGCTGAACCATGAAACAAATAAGAATGATAAATTACTATGTTACATCCTTGTATTCAAGAACAATCCCCATAAATTAATTGTTACAAATTTAAAATGACTATTTTAAATTAAGCGACATGCTATGAAAATGTGGGATCATAAGAAGCTTTTTAGTGGTGATTGTTTCCCCTAAAAATAGTGAAGCCTAAACTTCAACAAATTAAGAATTATGTCTAAGCTTGAAATTAAAATATGATTTACAAACAAGGATTATAACATTTTAAATCTAACTTCTAAACTACTAAGTTTTTTGAGAATCATGAAATTAAAAAGGTCAAATAGTTATATTTCAAATAACTACTCCTATTTTCATTCAAATATAGCTAAAAATCATGTATGATTGCACTTCACCCTTTCCCCTTCTCTTCTATCAATTTGGTTTTGTTAAATGTCTTTTAAAGTTTTGGGAGAAAGCTAGTTAAGATCATGTTAATATTTAGTTACTAGTTAAAGTATAAACATCCTAGAAAAGATCATTGAGCTTCCTCTCCCAGCTACCATAAAACTAATCAATACTTTTTTAAATAGATAGAATGAAGTATAAAATGCTCCATCTAATACTTTTCAAATTTGAATAAAAAATTAAAAATATGATAAAAAATTAATACACTTTTGACACTTGTGGAAGTAATATAAATACAACCCCTCCATTATAGACAAGTAATTTTTGTGCAAAATCTCCATTAACAATAGATTTTTGCTCCCATTAGAACTGGAAAACTATCTCTAGATGCTATATATGGTCCTTATAGATTGTATTGAAACTATGACACAATCATCACTAAGTGGATATCATACCTAATACTTGAGCCTCAATTTGGGTTATGTAATTACCACTCAAAAGGACATTGTATAATCTTGAACATTTTTTCCTATATGACATCATCTTTAATTCACACCTAATACTATCAAACTTAAGACCTGAATTTTGTAAGTATGTAGCATGCTAGATAACTTATCCAATAGATTATCCATTCGGGTTTAGTGGATACCTAATCTTCAAGGTTATATTATTTAACACTCTATGTTCTATACATATGTTATTTTGCTTCATTTTTGGTACCATTGCTATGAGATAAACATATGGAGAGGTGTTAAGTTTAATCACTGCAACTTTTGATGACTAACATCACGAGCTTTCAATATTCTTTGATTGTTTAGGCCTAGAGAAGTAGACACTTGAGTATCATTTGCATTTCTTGCATAATCTCCCTATGTGGGGACAACCCCTTTGGCTCCTAAAAGAGATCACATAAGTAGTGTATGATTTGATCAATGGAACTCTTGTCTTTTTTATTATCCAATTCATTTATGGTATTTTGATGAACAATTTGATTTGGTGCAAAGGTTCACTCAAGATAAATTAAAATAATATTTGAAGTCTAAGAATGCTATTATGGATGCACTATTATCTAGGGTACAAAAAGATACTTATGATTTAGTCTATGATGGAAAAATATAGGAATTGAGACAAAACTAATTTGTTAAGACTTAAAAATTTAAAAGTTGATGAATTTTAAAGTTTGCTAAGTTATATATAGAATATGCCACATAAAAAGTATAAAATTACCATATCTTATGGTAAACTTAAAAATAAAAATAAACAAATAGAAGAAAAGATAAAGCATGGACTTTTCTTTTAATGACCAAACATGATAGAAACTATTGATCATATAGTCTTTATCTAAAGAATCAGAAGTCATCATATTTGAAGTTGACAAGGGTCATAAGAAAATTACTTCACTACATTCAAAAACTCAAATTGTTGTCTCTCTAAAGCTTAGACATCCTTTATTGACATCTAATGTACTAGTTTAACTATTTTCTTAGACAATATTCTAATTAGATTCCCTTCAATAGTTTGAGAGATTCTTTTGTATGCACAACAAGATAATATGATATATTGTTGTCTCTCTAAACATTGATATCATTTTATTGACATTTATTATTAAATTTATCATATTTCTACAATCCATGCGATTGTTATTTTCTAAACATTGATATCTATTATCAAAATGATCATATTTCCAAAATCCATACAATTGTTATTTACTATTCCCAAATTTGATTGTGTAATATTCTAAACTAATTAGCTATTGTTAGTTGTTCCTTTTCCAATAATTTGAACAAACATTCATTCATTTGTGCCCGACAAGAATAAGACAAAGTGAAGTGATTTTGATACACGTACAATTTTGAAAATTATGTTCAATTGTTTTATGTTCCAAGATTTCAAACATCAAATTTAACCGAGTGTAAATGACAGACTAATAATAATTTAAAAATAAGCCACGAACTTCATTAATGACATCTGCAATGAAAGGCCAACATCCAAGTTCCCATAAAACCTAAAACAAATTTTTTATCCAGTCCAGAGAAAAAGTTCAATCCACACAGCTGTAGCGTCTTAAATATTGAAAGAAAAGCCCACCAATCACATCATAAATCAAATCTTCCTCTAGTAACATGGCCCCACATTTGAAGTCGGCAGCGAGCCAAAATGCTTTCCACCGACAACAATTGAAAAAACAAAGAGACATTTTAGTAGTAAGAACAGCCGAGCTAACATGACTGAGATGACCGTTGTTTTACTAATTACTTAGAAAACCAATTAGGGCAACAAACGTGCTTAGCTTAACGTGCAAGAAAGCAGATCTCTGCAACGGAAACATTCGATGGCCTGATATTACTTCATTTTAGAGCAGTTTTTTATCATCTGTCTTCACGAGGGTTAACGTTCATCTCTGAAGATTAACTGGGAATGTGTCACATGAAAGTTCGCTCTTTTCTTTAGAATACTAATTCCACATGTGCTCTGTATCAATTTGATTGTAAGAAATTAGTTCATTGCAGTGAACAGTGTATCGGCAGACAGAGTGGGTAAAGTTGATTGAGATGTTTTGTTTCGTATGATTTGTTTGCTTTTCATTTTGGGCCATGTGACAGACTCAGGCTAGCTCACTACACATTATTCAAATGAAATGATTAAAAGTTGACAACGATGTTTCATTTCAATTGCAAAGCATTTTTTGAAAGCTGTTCTACATTCTAACCAGCCTGTATTAATCTCTACCTAATCATCTTTGTTGAGTCATAATTTCAGATAATTTAAAGAGATCGTCTCTTCAAGCAAGTTCCAACTTGCATAGATCTAGGTATTCTGTGTCAGCCGGCTAGTGGCCTAAATTGACTGCCGACATTGTCCTTCAATTGTTAAGACATATATAAGTATTATATATGTCCAAAATTGTATGAGCCAAACTTTAAGTTTTGTAATGTTCAAACACCAATATTGCCTATATAATATAAAATCCAATAACTAATATTGATTATTGGGGATATCTTGTTAGCTAAACCAATAAAATATTTTATAACGTACACCATAATTTTTCATATATCTTTGTTTTTTATTCTAATTTTTTGCTACGCTCACATTTTTTAATAGATTTATGGATGGAAGCGTAAGAATTTTCTTATAGAAACTCAAGATCTAGAGGCCAATGAATAGCACAAATAACAGAGAGAACAAGATGGACAAGAAAAAGCTATATTCTCACTAGTGATACATAATGCTCAATTAAGTACAATGTACAAGTGCCTACTTATATAGGCAAGGAAATAAGTCAACATGATAACCAAGAGATAACTTATCCCCCACACAAGGTGGAATCACATGTCTAGAAAAGGTGGATCATCTTCCATTGTGCAGTAAAGTATGTGCAAATATGTGCAACAATGTAGACGATGATAAAGTGATATGTGCACTAAAGGTAGAAACAACATATAAAGTGGAATGTGATAATTGCCATCACCACATAAAGTGGAATTTATCCTACACCATGTGCAACTAAATGTGCATCTTTCTAAGTGTCACATATGTAGACTACTATGTTATATGCATTATCTCAAGTAACCTTAAGTAATGTGTAATTAGATGAGAAATTAATTACACCAACAAGAAGCGTTCAATAACCACTTTTTAGTATTAGTAGGTCATTAAAATAAATATTTTTAGTTCTCAATATAACGTGTATGTTATATCAAACAAAAGGGGAAAACATGACAATGTAGACTAAATGAGTTATAGGTCTTTCCATAGAATTTGAATTTATAATTTTTCAAAACTTTTTAAGAAAACCACTTTTATCATTTTTATTATTTTGTATTGATTGAAATTTTATTGTCATACATAAAATTTAATATGTATATGCGTTTCCACAATTTCCTAGGATTTGGTAACTAACTCTAATATCTAGTACATAGTTATGTTATGATTTTTTTTAGTAAATATTTAATTTGAATGGAAATTTTAGGCATATATTTTACCTTATGTTTTTCTCTTAGCAGTCTATTGAGAACAGTTTTACATTGAACAAGAGCATTCATGCATGGTGTAGTCCATTTTTTGGACTTTCATAACATAGATTTTTATTTTCATAGTGCCTTGAATATGGGTTATTATTTTTTTGTAGTGGACTAATGTTAGTTATAAAATTAAAAAATACTACATATTCTAGTTTTTGGAAAGCTAACATTAGGAGTTGTATTGCTTTTAAAAATTATCATCATTTTTTTTACATGACCTCCTAAAATGTGACAAATTTCTCTTAACAATATTTTGATAAGAGAAAAGGAGACTTTGTTGAGGATTCTAGAACAAAGGTTCAATCTAATCTCCCTAGGATGAGATAAGATTTGTCCACCTCTTATCAAACCTTAAATAATTTTCACAAAGAAATTAATTTTAGGAAAACACTCAATGATTTACCAAATTGTGACACACTATTATGCTTTAGCCCTTCTACCACTTTTAGAAAAAATATAATTTTTAATAGTTCTAAAATTATAATTATAATTGAAATACTTTTCTGTTGATTAAAGATAAATTATAGTGGTTTAAACTCATATGGAGATTTGGAAGGTGCTCAATAGTTGAAAAGAAATGATTTTGCATGATTCAAAATTGGAAAAGAATCCAAATATAAAAACTAATGGGATTTTTATCCCAATTTATTTAAAATGGTTCTTTTGAAGCATTAATTGACTCTATCTTGGTTTTAACTCTCCTTCATTTTTAAAAATATCATTTATCACTACTTTATAGTGGCAATTTTTGAGAAGAGTATCCCAAACTCTTTCAGAAATCCTTTGCTTCATTAGCCCATTGTTGATTTCTTTAATTTATTATAATTGTCACCTTTAGTCCATGCCCTTTCTTAGCCTTTCAAATGATTAATGATCAATTAATTACAAATATTCAAATGGTAGAGAGTTGATTATTAGGAAAATCAATCTTAAATATTCAAATAGAGTAGAGATATCATTTTTTATTATTTAATTTTTGTTGGTGTAACTTTTCACATAGTTAAATTATATTATTGGTTGGTTGATAATTGCATATGTAACTATTGTACTATTTTTTTCAATTATCAATTGTCATAGACATTGTATATAATAATTATTTCCACTTGAAATCCATTTATGTATTATAATTTTGAGATCTGTACCAAACTGTACATCTTGTTTATTTTTATTTATATTTATTATTATTATTATTATTTGATCGATAAAAGGCCGAAGCCAAAAAAATTTATTAATAAATTTTATTTTGAATTACACCTCCATTCAAAGGCTACCGATAGGAAAGAATAGAGGGAAGAAAACCTCTAGCTCACTAAAATAAAATACTATAAGTTTCTAATTAGCTCCTTATTAGGGAGCTTGAGGAACCATTACTATTCACTCTTATTACAAATACAATATATCAAGAATTATCCAAATTTATCCTACACTATCCCCTAGCCCTATGTTCTATTCATCTGGAATGCCATAAACTATCACTATAAGAACAAAGTACATCTCTCCTTTAAAATAGATTGTACCCTTCCTTTAAACAAATCCACATGCATAATACCTTTCCTTCCTTTGACAAAGTTCTTTATTAGTATATCTTAAGTATTAATCATAAATCAATGCCTAATAAAATTATTAAAAAACTATGATAAGATGTCATACTATATTGATACAATTCCTATGAGTCCTTCTGAAGTATACTTTCTGCCATATTATTATTCTCAAGACCTATTTACAACCACTACTACCAATCCTTCCTTCATAGAATTGTTATCTTTAAAACCATCAAGAAAGTTTAGCCTACTAGTCACAAAACACATTCAAATCATCCTAAACATTGTATATATTTCTTAGAAATAAAACCATAAGATTAGGCCAATTTATTTTGTTAGTCCATAAAGAACGATTGACTACTGTCGATCCCCAATAAGGTTTTCCTCTTAAAAGGGAACTGATCATTCAAGAAAATCATCGATTACAAGGCTTTTAAAAGTAATCCTCCCAATGCATTCATATATATATACATATACATATATATATATATATATATATATATATATATATATATATATATATATATATATATATATATATATATATATATATATATATATATATATATATACATATATATATATATATATATATATATATATATATGTGTGTGTGTGTGTGTGTGTGTGTGTGTGTGTGTGTGTGTGTGTGTGTGTATATATATATATATATATATATATATATATATATATATATATATATATATATATATATATATATATATATATATATATGTATATATATATATATAGACACACACACACACACACACACACACACATACTTAGAGAGCCAAAAAAACTTCATTCAGTCAAGACCAACGTTAATTATCCAGATTAATACTATTTAATTATATTTTTAGTATGTCAACCGAATGGAAATATGAAATAAAATCATTGAATTCTAACATTAAATATCTCAACATTATAATAGTTCACTAGTTTCTCTAAAATCATTTGTCTAATACAAAAATCAATTAAAAAGGTCCTATATTCTCCTAACTCGGGATCAACATGTACAAGTGTGTTGACCCCAAGATAAGAGATGATTAAGTCTACACAAGAGGGTACATTAAAACCACATATGAGATTTGAGATTCAAAGGTAACTCCAATTGATGAGAACAACGATTATATCTAAATCCGTCAATTTGTTCTTGATCACATTTAGATTCCTTCATCCAAATTATCTTGAAAATGTAGTATTTTTAATTTTTTTACTAAATATTAAATTTATTATTAATTTTTCAGTCCACAAAATAAAATAAAATTAGACCTATATTTTACCTCACGTATTTCTATTAGCGTCATATATATTAAAAATAATTTTAAATTGAACAAGGAAATCCATGCATGGTGTAGTTCAGTTTTTTAGAATTAACATATATTGTTATTTTAATTAATACAAGTTTGGAAAGTAATTATAATCCTAATCCTAAATCCTAAACCTTAATAAAAAACATAATCCTAATCAAAACCCTAATTCAGACCATAATATAAACCATGATGTAAAAAAACATAAATAAAATATGGTAAAATGGAAAGGATCTTGGATTAGAGAAAGGTGTTGAATTGGGGTTTGAGGTAGGGACCTCCAGCAAAGCACGACATGGAGTGTTGGAGATAGTAGGTAGGAAAGGAGGGAAGGTGACGAATTCCATGGGGGGAGGAAATAGATACCGAATACTCCATGGACTCATTTAGGAATAAGATCAACAATAGATGGTGAGTGAATGACAGGTAGAAACCAAAGGAGGATTAAAGGAAGAAAATGAAGCCAATCAGAGGAGATTGAGGAGAGGAGAGTGAACTAGAAATCCCAAGACCCCAACTAGTTTTCAAAAATGAGTGATGGGTAGAAAGGTTGTACCTTATTATAGGGCATAGGGAATCCAAGATCGGGCTGGAGGAATATGATACAAGGAAACCCTGGAACCATGGGTACTAGGGTCTTGCATGGATTAACCCATCCTTGAAATGAGGTGGGCCTGCATAGTTTTGATATGGAAATAGATGGAGAAGGGAAAGGAAAAAAAAAGGAATTTTTGTTGAGAGGATGATGTAATCAGGTTAATGGGTGGTCTAGGGAAAATTGAAATTCAAAGGCAGAGGCTTGAGACAATTGGAAATCTTTACTAACAAAGGTGACTAGCCAAGATATTGATCCTAATGGAATACCAAAGGGAAATGAGTTATGGTGGAGGAAATAGAGAGTTGGTGATAGATGGATAAATCCCTTGGTAAGTCCACCCCTCTTTTGATAAATTTCAATGGTAAGGTATTTGAGAAGACTAGGGCTAGGTTAGTAGAGGTAGGACTTTTTATCAAATGGGGGGATGGGAAAGAATTTTTTTGAAGGAAATCAAGAAATGGTAACATGAGAAATGGGGAAATAAAACTATGATAAGGGTCCTATCTAATGATTTCTATGTGGTTTCCTTCCCATCGTATGAGGAAACAATAAGTGTGCATGGGTCACAACCCTACTTTCTTGACAGATCACAGATGCATCTCTTTGAATGGTGATCCAATCTTGACCTGAGAAACCAAATTTTAGAGGATATCTTAGTGTGGATATGGATATATGACCTTCTGACAGATTACTAGGATGAGGAGATACTTTTAAGGGAATTGGGAGAAATTTGGGAAAATTTAAGATTTTGGAATAGATGCAGAATGATGGTGATTAGGGGCCATATTTTAGAATTTGTATTACTTTACCTCCATATCATGAGCTACCCAAGGAAGTTGAGTTGGTGTCTAATTTGGGAACTTGGATTCAAAATATTGATAGGGAGGATCAACTGATGATATGCCCCAAATAAAAGTCAATAGAGCATGGAAGGTATGGATGCTCAGGAGAAATCACAATGAATAGGCTAAGTATCTATGAACAAGTAGAATTTGTGAGGAAAGAAAGGAAGATGAATGATGGATATAGGGGAAAAAATTCAAAAAGTGTGATAGAAGAAAACAAAGTGGAAAGGAAGCATGAAGAAATAGATCTCTTCCATGAGATATTTGTGGAAGTATAAGTAGATGCACAAATCCCTAATCAAAAGATAGAGTAAAGGGTTGGGTCTTCACATCAGAGGGATGGGGTAGAAGGGAAACATGACTTTGAGGTAGAAAAGAATCAAAATCTTCAACCAACAATAGTTGGAAAGGTGTAGAGGAGGAGAATGGCTTAAGGGGAAGTAGAGAAAGGGGACGTTGGGGAAGGACTGAACAGATTAGATGAAAGGAACCTTGAAGATATTTTTGGGGAAAGAAGAGTAGAGGATCTAGAGCTAGAGCATGCTAATGAAGAAGAGGAAAGATCCAAGTTCGATTAGGAAGGAAGCATGGAGGAGGCCAAGGAATGTAATTTGCAAAAATGAAACCTTGAAGAAGTTTCACCAATCCTCAAGAAACCACTCACAATTACTTAAGAAGAGATAAGGTCTGATGTCTAACAAAGCCAAGATGGAATTGGCCATTGGTGTGAAAGGCCGATGAAAACTAAGAAATGGGAAGGAGATCATCCTTCCCAAGGAAGAATGAGGATCATTACATGGAATGATAGGGGCTTAAATGCCTTTAGAAAATAACACACCATCAAGCACTAAATTGATACAAACAAAGTGGATTTTTTTTTCTACAAGAAACTAACTGGAGCAAGGAGGATTCTCAAAACAAACTAAGGATATGGAGGAATTAGGAAGGGAGTTTTTTAGAAGGAGCCTTAGGAGGTATAGGTGTTTTTTGGGATCCACTCACAGTCAAATGTACACTGGTGGAAGCACACTCACAGTAGATGGCTATAAAATGTACAACCTTGTATCAGAACAAGGAAATCAACATTGTCAATGTGTATGGTCTTATCTTGACTACTAAGAAGAGAAAACTATGGGGAGAGCTGTCTGCATGCCTGAACACACAAGGAGGAGAAAAGAGTATTATTGTAGGAGATTTCAATGAAACTAAGGACAATACAAAAAAAGTTGACAGGGTATGCAAACCTTATTGAGAATACAACAAGATTTCTAATCTTTCATTAAGAACAATAATCTTAGGGAGATTGAAGCTTGAAATGGGAGATACAATTGGATGAATAAGAGAAAAGGAAATACTCATATTGTAGAGAAAATGGATATGTTTATGCTAAGAGGTAGGATGGATGAGACAAAATATATGATGACAACTCAAATTCTGCTAGATACACAAGTTCAGACCACTTTTCTATTGAATTGGAGATCAAACCAAAAGATGAAAAAAGAGGATGCCCCTTCAATTTTGAGAACATGTGGCTCAAAGATCTAGGATTAAAAGAGTTGACTAAGGAATGGTGACATAAAATCAAATTGGATTTGGAGACAAAGCTATACATCCTAAGCAAAAAGATCAGACATATCAAAGAAAGATTGAAAGAATGGAACAAAAGATAATTTGTAAATATATTTGAACAAAAAAAGAAACTAGAGGAAGAGATACATGTGCTAAATGAAAAGATAATCGGGAGGGGAATGTTTATAAAGGACTTTGAGTTGGAGAAAATCCTGAAGGAAAAATTGGATGAGATCCTAATTAGGGAAGATAATTATTGAAGACAACAATCAAGAGAAGTGTGGCTTAAGGAAGAAGATAAGAACACAAAGTTCTTTTATAGAACAACGGTAGAAAATAGATCTAAAGAAAGAGAATTGTGGAAGCTGAAAAGGAGGATGGAGCATCTACTCAAACAATGGAGGAGGTGAGCCAAGAGGTGGCCAATTTTTTCCAGTCCATTTTGATTAGAGAGACGGAGGATCAATAGAGAGAAAGAAACATGATATTGAATAAAATTCTAGAGGTGATAAAAGAGGAAGATAATAAATAACTCTATAAAAAGGTAAGTTTGGAAGAAGTTAAAAAGGAAAATTTTCAACTTGGATTGGATAAGGCCCTGGGGCTAGGTGGCTTCCCTATGAGATTCTTTCATGCATTCTGGGAAATTGTAGTTGAGGATATTCACAATGTAGTAGAGGAATCCAGGAAGAAAATAACTATGTTGGAGGCTCTCAATCACACATTTATAACACTTATACCAAAAAATAAGGAGGCTAGGAGCTTAAATGATAATAGATCAATCGCTCTCTGCACTACGATCTACAAGATCATCATGAAGGTCATTGCTAATAGGATTAAGCTAGTTCTTAAGAAATGAATCTCATAAGAGTAGAGTGGATTTTTACTAGGAAGGTCTATATTAGAAGGGATAATAGTGGTACAAGAAGCTATTCATTCAAAAAGGAAAAATAGAACCCCAATTTTGATAGTAAAATTGGATATTCTAAAAGCATACGATTTGGTAGACAAAAAGTTTATGGCGCTAGTCCTCACAAAATGTGGCTTTGATAACAAGAGGGTGGATTGGATCAAGACATGCATAGATGGGCCCAAGTTTTTAGTACTCATCAATGGTGCTTCCCATGGATTCTTTGGATCCTCAAGATGTATCAGGTAGGGGGATCCCATCTAACCTTTTCTATATATTATAATGGTAGATCCCTTAGGAATAAATATTACGACATTGAGAGAAGAAGAAGTTTGGAAAGGAATACAAGTAACCCCAAATGTAGATCTTGTAACCCATTAGTAATTCAATGATCACACAATTCTATTTGAGTATGTAGCTAGGGGAGAAGCTAGGACTATGAGACAACTTTTAGATGATTATAGAAAAGCATCTGACATAGGATATATTAGAAAAAATATGAATTTTTATACAATGTACAACCTACTGTAAGACTAGATATTGCAATAATTCTTGGATTTAGAGTAGAAAAATTCTCAGGGAAATTCTTGGGCATGCCTTTATTGGTTGGCGAAAACAAGAAGAATAATTGGGAAAACTTGATCAATAGTTGTAGGAGGAATATGGAGATGTCGAGGGGGATATAGATATTGTTTCCCATGAGACTGATGGTGATAAAATCAGTTCTCTCAATAATACTTGTATACTCAATGACATTCTTGAGAATCCCCAAGGGCATTGAGGACATACTAAACTAGATCATACAAAAATTCTTCTGGAATGGACTAGAGGATCATCACAAGATTTCTTTGTCATCATCGGACAAGATATGTAGACCCTAAGGGACAAGAGGAGTATGACTAAGAGAAATCTACACAATGAATATGGTGATGGGAGAAAAGATGGTTTGGGAAATGTATAAGAAAGGTGAACAGAAGTGGGTCAAAATAATGAGAAATAAATATCTCAATTTGGAGGACAAACTACGGATTTTGAACACTAGAAATCTATCTAGAGGACCGGCTATATGGGATTTCATCCTAGAATGAAGGGATATAATCAAAAGGTACATTACTTGGGAAATTCAAAATGGTAAGTGTGCTTCATTATGGGATGACTCATGGGAAGGCTTCCCAGCATTGAAACACAACTTGATGTTGGATAAAATCAGATTGGAGACCAAGAGGGTCTAGAGGGACAAGCTCAAGAATTATGGAACCATCATGATGGAGAATAGAATAGGAAAATGGGAGTGGAAGTTGATGATCAATATGAATGAACCACAACACTAAAAAGAGATATTGATCAAATTGTTAAAGTATAGGAACTACAATTTTTTAGAAATAAATGACACAGTAATATGGAATGCCTCACTTGATGGGGAGTACAAAGTGAAGATCGTATACTTAACCAAAAAATAAATAGTTAATGAATAAGAATTACCACAAGAGATCTTCTGGACAAAACATTTCCTACCAAAGTCATGGGTATTCACTTGGTTGGCTAGGAAAAAAAAGATTCTCACTCAAGATTGATTGGCCAAAGTTGGTATTGTTGGCCCCAACACTTATGTACCTTGTGCAAGAAACAAATAGAAGATGCCAACCACCTATTACTCACTTTCCCCTACTTGGAATACATTTGGAAATTCTTTCTCTCCAAGATTAATTGGATGAGTCCAATACCAAAAAACTTGAAAGATTGGTTGATTTGGATAAGTCCAATACCAAAAAACCTAAAAGACTAGTTGATTATGTAGCCCAAAAGAATAAAGAAAGTAATATTTCAATGTTTATGGAAGATTATATAGTCATCTATAATGTGGGAGATCTGGAAATAATTAAACCATAGAATTTTTAAGGATCAATTTCTTCCAAGAGAGAGGATCATTGGAAAGATTGAAAACCTCATAGTTGAACTAGCTAACTCAGAAGCAAGAGGAATCCCTTTAAAAAAAAAACACTTTCACCAATTGGGATAGTGACATGATGAAATTATTCAAAGGACTAGTTGTCCCAATAGTAGTCGAGAAGAGGGACTTAACTGCCAGAACAAACCCAAGAGACATGGTGAGATGGTCTACTCTCAATCCTAGTTGGATTAAAATCAATTTTGACAGTGTCAAGTGCTAACTTGGGTCCAAGTGGCATTGGATGTGTTGCTAGAAATGGATAAGGTGGTGTGGTGGACAAAATGAATCTCCATATCAGACACACAACCAATAACAAAACATAATTTCAAGTGGCATTGATGGGACTTAAGCTGGGAATGAAAATTGGGGAAACCAAAGTACACCTAGAGGGTGACTCATTAAACATGAACAATACAATAAGGATGAACCAAATGTTGTGCTAGAAACTAAATAAATGGATAGATGCTATCAAGGGATTTAATTGACAGCTTTGAGGAATTCAAGATCAGTCGCAATTACTAGGAAGGGAATTTAGCTATGGATGAAATGGAAAATCGAGCGATTGAGGATATAAAATAGAGTATGGGGATTATGTAAGAGTGTGAAGGAATCCTAAATGAAGATGAGTTTGATGAGATTGACGTTGTTGATATCACGAGGAAAATTTATCTAAGCTATGGAGAGGAGGGGATTGAGGAAGATGGTTGAGAAATAGAGGATATTGAAAATGGTGAAGCACATTTTGTCTATGGGTAGGAATTCCTAGTAAAGATGAGAGCCAAGAAGGCAAGGGAGATGTGATAGGAGGCATTAGAGAGTGAGTATCATAGGGGATGGTGGTGCTGGAAAAGAGTAGAGTTGGAGTGAGTAACAATGATGTTTTTTGAATTATTTTTATAGTTTTTTATAAGTGGTAGTATCACTAATGTGTGGTTTCTTAACTGTGAAGA
Organism: Chamaecyparis obtusa; assembly: GCA_027943335.1. Taxonomy (NCBI): domain Eukaryota; kingdom Viridiplantae; phylum Streptophyta; class Pinopsida; order Cupressales; family Cupressaceae; genus Chamaecyparis; species Chamaecyparis obtusa. The sequence goes on along the minus strand of BSBK01001476.1, from coordinate 2,098,678 downwards.
TCCATTGGTTTTAAACTATTTTCTTTGAATTCTAACAAATGCTATATAATATGTAGTTTCCTTTTTTATAACAATACAAAGAGAGTTGGCTCATTCTAGCAATTTAACTATAAACAAAGGTTTGGAAAGTATTCAACAGTTGAAAAGAAATGGTTTTTCATGATTCAAAATTTGAAAAAAAATCCAAATACCATTTAACTAGTTGGATTTTTATTCCAATTTATTGAAATGACTCTCTTGAAGCACTACTTGACCATATGTATTAGTTTTGATTATCCTTATAAAAAAATCTCAATTATCATTATTTTTTTGGAAAATTCTAAGAAGAGTAGTCCAAACTCTTTTAAAACTCCATTGTGACATTAACTCATTATTATTTTCTTTAATTTCTCATCATTTACACCTTTAATCCATGCTCTTTCTCATCCTTCAAACTAACCAATAATCAGATTGATTGATTACAAATATTCAAATTATAGAGTTGAGTTTGGGGAAAATTATTCTCAAATAATCAAATAGGTAGAGACATCCTTTGTCTTTTATTTTAATATTTTACTATTTGTAAGTAACTAGTAATTGATTTTAAAATTATCATAATATATCTAAAGATATTTATATTAGAAATAATTTAATTTCAAATTATTTTGTCTTCTTATGTACCTTAATTTTTTTGGAGTAGAAAATTATGAAGGCAAAATCTAAAACTCTCATTGAAGTATAAAGCATGAAAAAATTAGCAAAAAACAATGATCATAAATTATGTGTATTTACAATGATTCTATGTTAGTGTAAATAGAGGTATTATCAAACTAGTGATCTTATCACCTTTCTAGAATTGACCTATTAGCACTTGAAGTTTACTTAGGATTTTGACAAATTTGTCACACTTCATAGTATAAGTACATGTGTCCTCTTCATTTGAGATACCTATTGCATGCATAAATTTCACTTACACACATGTTAAGTGAGCTTGCAGGTATTAAACTTGTGTAGAGGTAGTTAGAGTTTTTATTTTTCCTTATCACAACACTATCATTATCTATAAATGCAAGGATTATATGTAAAGTTTATATACTCTTCATCTATGGGTAAGTGCACAAAGTTGGGTGCCAATTCTGCAAAAGTCTATGGGTCAAAAAAATTTACTGCTAGAAACAGGCACTCGTTTCTTAGAAAACAGACACCCATTTAGCTTTGGCTGACTGACCTATAGAAAATAGGCACCCATTTAGCATCAAGCAACTGAAGCAGAAACGGCACCCATTTTTACAAAATGGGGGCCCATTTTGTAAATGTATTTATTTATTTATTTTTACCCCATTTCCATGTCATTTTAACTAGTTAGAAAGTAGGCTAGTGATTTATGAAGAGAGACTTACTTGAGTTTAGCTTCATTGCCGACCCCCTCAACAATTTTTTTCATCATTCTAGGTATGTACCTCTATTTTTTATTATTTTCTTTCATTTTTTTAAAAATATGGTTTATTGATGTTTTTAAATTGTTAAAAAATAATTGTTGTTCCAAATTTTTTTTTTCATAATGAAATTTTTTTTTTTAGAATAATTGTTTTTAGTTTTAATTTACTTTGTAAACATTATAGAAAACATAAAAAATAAATATAGTTAAAACTTGAAACCCTAGGTAGGAAAACAAATGTAAACTCTCTCTCTCTCTCTCCCCCCTTATTAGGACCACTTACTAGGACTTATATATTATGACATTATAACCCTTAAGCGGACCTATTATTCAACATAATTCCCCTTAATATGACCTAGTTAGATGTTTAAATGAAAGTTATATACATGTACGTCTAGTTAGGTGTTTAGATGTATTTAATTTATGTTTATCTATGTTTAAATATTTTAGATGTTTAGATGTATTTAATTTATGTTCTATATGTTTCTAATGCTATGTTTAAATGCTCTCTCTCTCTCTCTCTCTAAATGTTGTTTAAATTTATATTTCTAAATGTTGTACAAATTTAATTATGAGTTTTTAGAATTGTGAGGTAAAATGTAATTTAAATAGTAATTGTAAATTTTCATTTTTGTATATATGCTGATTATATTCATGGATAATTTTAGGATAGATGAGCTCTTAGGTTAGCATCACCTCCATCCCTAACCTCTCCATCTCCACCCCCAGCTCCATGACCACCTACACCTCCACCTTCACCTACTCTAGAGGAGTTGATAGAAAATATGAGGAGAAATGTTGCTTCCATTGTAAGAGACATTGACTGTACCATTAGACATGATACTAATCCCCCTCCCCAGCTACTATGCCTTACAGATACCATGCAAGGCATTATAGATTTTGTACAGATATTAGATAGAAATATGGATAGTTTTGGCACATGGAGGGACTCCATGCATGCATATTATACTGATGACCTCTCTTATAAGGAGGCCCATGACTTAAAAATTACAAAATCTGATTTGAAACATTATATTGTGAACCCTAAAATGGGTGGGATAATGCATGAGAAGAAACCACACATATATATTAGATGGTGTCAACACTCATAGATATCTAATCATTTTGGGAGTGGTGGTGGATGGTGTTTGACCATCCACCACACACTAATCATGAGGTTCCCATGTACTTCCTAAGAAACTAATGGGCTGAATTTGAATTGGGTTAAAAACCTAATTACTTTGACATGACAAAATTCTAGGGGTTCGACAAAGGTATGCCACAGGATAGGCCAGGGGCCAAATTGAGTGATAGAGTTAGAAATCATGTACATAATGATCCCCTTGTTCCTCTTCCTACTCTATTTATTCCCACACATGTCCATCATTGAGTAGTGAACCATGCTCTTATTTCATTGAGTGCCCTTTTGGGTAATTCGTTAGAGTATTTAACCAAGGTGAGGGTTGTTCCTAGCACAACATATGTTTGCGAGAGTTGTGAGAATATTTGTAGGGGTCCCTAGAGTGATTGTGATGGTGCTAATGCTTCCCATGGTGTATATGATGATGATGATGGTGGTGGAAATGCTGATGACATCTCATCATATGTTGATCTTCTCTACACGAATGATGATCATCATGCATAGGTAAATTTATTTATAATTTATAGAGCAATATTAAATTTCACACATATACACATATGAACCATAACATGTGGATTTTTTGTTGAATAGAAGAGGGATGAGACTATGTCTTCTAGGGGCCATCATCATCTTACATCAACAACTCAAGATGTCACCGCCCCTTTCACAATATGCACTTTGATCTAGACACATTGAAGTGCATTTAAAATATTTAGATATTAAAACTTGAATTTAATAATATATTTGATATATTTTTGTAATTTTGTAGGGTGTTTCATGTAATACTAAGGTTGGAATTTCTTTGCATCCTGGCTCATCGGTTATTGAGGCTCAACCTCATATACCCCTACTATATTTTTTATTCATTAATTTTAAGTGTTTATATAGTTACTAATTTATGTATAACTCTGATTCATACCTATTTTTTGCAATTGTAGGCTTTTGAATTTTATGATGATGCATCACATCTACATCTTGATCCATCAGTGACTTTAGCTATGTGTTAGACACCATATGTATGCTATTCTTCCATAAATTTGTAGTCTTTGTATACTTAATAATTTATGCATATACAAGTTTGATTCATGCTTTATATATGTTGTTCAGGTTGACACCACCATGAGTCTAGGTATGGATATAGGATTGAGCCAAATGCAACCATCAACATCATCCTTTGAGGTCATGATTAAAAAAATAATTTTGCAATGTCTATTGTGTACCTATCTTTTATAGGGATTATCAAAATTTTGTAATTTTTGCTTGTACATGACTTGACTGCAACCACTTTTGTTGTTCATGAGACTGTACCTCCTTGTCTCACTGAGAGCATTACTAGGCATGGTCGCATGGTAAAATTTTAAATGTTCATTGTTTAATTACTTTGTAAGTGAATTATGTAAGTCATTTGAATTCAACACGTGCATAGTATTCTCTTGTTATCTTTTAATAATGTATGTATGAGGGAGGATGCACTTATATTGAAGGTACATAGGATGGTGCATCTCATGAGAAGACCCAAAAAGATGATGCATATTAGTCATCTTCACGTCAAGTGAAGAGGACTGCATATCAACTACATGAGAGCTCTTAGATTATTTATGTCACATGTTATATCATGAGTTTTTATCACATGTTTATATACTTACATACACATGTTAGAACTTGTTATGTTATTATATGATGACACTTGTTATGTTTTCAAGACTTTTTATCATGTTATGTGGACTTGTGTTATTAGACTAGGACTTGTTATGTGATTATATGTCATGATTTTATATGATGGACTTATAGAATGGACTTGTTATCATACATTTATGATGCATTATTCTAGGACTTGTTATGTTATTTATGTTATTCATGGACATTATATCCTATTTCATGGTTTTTTTAAATAGTGATTTGAATCTATATATAAGTTTAGGTGAACAAGATCAAACTAGGACATCAATTATATATTTAATTGACATGAAAAAATATATTTAATGAACATAGGAATAATAACATAGGACATCAATAACTATCAAATCATCAATTAATGAACATAGGAATATTTAAACAAGATTAGATGAATACAATTGTTCATTGAACTTATATTTAAAACAAAATTGGATGAATAAGAGTGAACTCATATTGTTTATGAAAGCAAAATTGGATGAATACACTTGTGCATTGTTGCATAAATAGTGCATGTGTGTATGATCTTTTAGGGGTCCTGCATCATAAAAATGAATGTTTAAATGTTAGTAAAAATAGTAAAATAAATTACAAATTTGACCAAAAACTTAAATAAAAGAATCTGCAGTCACCTAGTATTACAAGTTTTAGATGTCATCCATGTCATTGAGAAAAAAATACCAAAATTTAATTTTACCTTTGTGTATAACAATAATATATATGTTAAAGGGACTAAGACTAAAAATTATCAAAATCAAATTGAATTCTAGGACCAAAAAAGTAAATAAAAGAATTGCACTCACCTAGTAAATTACAACTTTGATTAGCCAAAAGTTGAGTGTCATCCATGTTGTCAAGTTGTACTTAACACTTGAACACGAAATTAATTAGCTACATATTTAAGAAGGAAGAATACATATCTATACATATAGAACTACATATAAAGAGAAAACAATTAACAAAAACTTACATGTGTATAAATTTGATTCAACCTAATGTACCATCTGCATCCTCTCTCTTCTGCAATGCATCTATGATTTCCATAATATTTTATTAGTGGGTTTCCCTTTGTATCTTTCTAATTTGATATTTTTTGCCACCACCAAATAAGAATAGTTATAATCTTCTTTTCTGATAGGTAGTCTTCAAAAGATGGTAAACCATTCCTTCTTGTTAGGTATTTTCATATCCATGTACCAACTAGAATAGTGGACCCAATTGGATACTAAAAAAATCATCATCTACTTGATGACATATCAACTTTTTCTTAGGTTCCACACACCTAGATAGCCAATAATCAATCTACTCATTATTATCCTTAGGTGCAACAACAACATACACATGTCCTGCAAAAAAAAATTAAGTACATGTACAAATAAAATGTGTTAGAATTTTTAATTAAAATACAATCATAAATTATATGACATACGTAAATAATATAATTTAAAGTTTTACAAAAAATTGAATTAAAAATTACTAGGTTGTATGAGGTCTGAAACACGATCATAATATTCTAATGAAAATGGATGATCTGGGTCTCCATTTCTTGTATAATATTGAACTTGTGTCTCACTGGGTGTTGAGGATTTTTGTTGCCATTCTTCAACCCATTCCATATTCTCATATTCTTCCCATTCACCTGCAACACAAAATTGACAAAAAAAATGCAAGCTCCCTAGTCCATATAGTCCAAGTGTTAGAATTAGAACTCCTAAATGAATACCATTTAGTTGACCTACTCACTGTATCATAGTCATATCTTGAAAGGATATTCCTCTCTTCAACTAGCTAGAAGAAACATCTGATTGTAGAGTTTTGACTTGATCTTGTAGATAAAGCTATACTAAACCATTTCACAATTGAACACACATTTTTAAATTTAGCTTTTTTCTCAAATTTGAGTTTATATCTGCAAAAGGCTCTTTTAACATGCACACCGACACCATCATGTTCTCCTTTCCTATGTCTAGCCAAAAAAAAATTTCACATATGTTGGATATTAGTTTTCTTATGTGTCATTATTAACCAATAAAATATTCTAGCATTCTTGAATTTCCCTGTGCAATTATCTGACCATATTAGATGCTATGTCATTTGAATTTATATATCCCTTAAATTCTCATAAAAGGTGTTAAGAAATACTAGACCAAATCTAATGAGTGTAGTTTATTATCACTCATATAGAAAAGGTACTCTCTCAAAACAATTTCAATCCTCTTCTATACTATCAGGTGCATGCCTATAGACAATATGAACAAAATAAATTTACTTGTACACCGAATTATAATATTTCTCTTGGACCTCATCTTCTGGTGAAACTGTGTATAGTTCTCTACAAAGTCAATGATTAGAAGTATACTACCAACTCGAAAGGTATTCTTTCATAAGTGAAACTACCCATCAAGACATCTAGCATTTTGAGAGTGTTTCAAATATTTAGGTATGATCTTACTCTTAAATTCATTCATAAATGCATGAACACTAACTTTTTCAATAATTAGATCACACTGTCTTCCAACCTTTCCATCCTTTAATGGATATTCAACAATTTCAAATATTTTTACATGAAATAACTTTTGTCCAAAATCAGTTGAAGGATTTTCATGAAAACATTCATTTAATAATGCAAGATTGCCACATATATCACATACAAGTCAGAAACACATGCATTGAAAAGAAAATATGGCTCATTAGGTGGGTTACGAAACAAACCTCATATAAACTCATTTACAATTTGAAGTGGTATATTTATACCACATTCCTGCAATATTTAATTAGTATGCATGCTAGTACATATACATCGAAATGCATCATAATGCTAACAAAATTGAACATGGCTTTTGCAACAACATGTGACCCTTTCCTTGTTAACCATTACATACCAAGGTTTACACTTTTCAAAATATATTTGACTAATGCTAATAGTTAACACCTTAACATCCAAAATTTATTTGTACAATTCAATTTGAGTCATGTCAAAAAGGTGTTTTGGATGTGGATCACAAATTTTTGAGCCAACTCTTAATTTAAGAATATCTCTGGCATTAGGTGATACTCCTTCATTATCGTGCCAAAATTTTTCAATCAAAGTTTTGACTTCACTAGTAAGTTTCATATCAGACCTCAGGAGTATGCCACTATAAGTCAACAAATTTTTTTCTGGATCACTTTCAAAGTTAACTCTTCTCTTTACAACTCTTGCTAAATTTTTACGATGAATATTAGGATATCCACTTATGTTACTCATAATTATTTTATCAGAAGTTTTTTTTTACTAAAGATGTTATTGCTCATCATGTCACATTCCTATCTTTAGAATGACTTTTCTTTCCAATTAATGTATCAAAAGTGCTAGCAAAAGTGGATACAACTTATTTTATCTTCTTGTGTTTGACATAAATGCCTAACCTCTTCATCACTTTTTGTATTTTTGTCATTTTGATTATTTTTAATATTAATTGACATTGAAACCCAAATTTCTTATTATAAAAATATTGTCTAAACAATCTACTAGCATGTGTCCTAATCTGTCTCCCTAAAACCAAGCCATGAAGATTGTGTAGTACATCACTCTTAATTTGAAAATGTTCATGCATTTCACTATCATTCAAACATGTTTCTTTCTCAATTGGTGTTTCCATGTCTACATCCACATTGTTTTATTTTTAATTTCAGATGGGGTTTGAATTCCAATTTTAATTGGTATTTGAATTTCATTTGGGGTTTGACTTTCAATTGGGGTTTTATGTACAAAATTTGATACTCTATTTTCATGAAGAAAATCTCAATCATTTAAAGAGTAACCTACTAATATAAAATCACCAACTTCATCACGGGAATAAACATGGAATTGTGAAGACATACCTATATCCAATACTGGATTAGAAGATGAACCTCAATTTGCTTGTATTGTGTTTTCTTTTTCAACCTATGCATCCATTATGGTGTCCTCAATGTTCTCTTTTGAAACTGTTGATATTTATAGCATCGGTCAAATAAATAATATTGACTATATAATTATTATGAGAAATTATTTATTATATATATTCATATATATCAATGTATATAATAATTGATATTACTATATACATTTATATATGTGTATATATAAAGTTAGATTATAATTATTCTCATAATAACTAAATAGTTAAATTGATAAAATAATAATAATAATAATAATAATAATGTAAATATTAGATAAATTAATATAGTAGTCAAGAGATATTATATATATAATCATACTTGTCATTATATTAATTACAAAATAATGAATAGACATGTCCCATGAAGGGACATGTCTCTTCTTGGCTCATTCTCAATATAAATGCAAAAGATTGTTGCATTTGGAAAACACATACAATGAGATAGTGCTATTACATTTTCAATGATCCTAAAACCTTAACATGGTATCAGAGCCAAGTTGCAAATGTAAGAGAGTAGTTTGTTGATAGTGAATGTGTGACTATCTCAGAAAATATAGTCTCAGTATGAAGACCATATCTCCCAAATGCACTGTTGGATTGTACTAAATTCGGGATATGTTGGTGATAAACTAAAGTACAAGAATCTCACTGGAGAGATTGAAGAGAAAATTCCAGGTTCAAAAGTTATGACCAACTTTGTATGGGTCTATAAAAAAATAAATCTGAAAAAGAGTGAGGTTCCTTCTTTAAAAGCCTAACCACTTGAAGGAAGATCTAATAAGATTGAAGAATGAAATAATTGAAATTTATAAAAGATAACTATTCCTTGTTTTATTAATGCACATATTTTTTAAGTTTGTAGTTCATGCTATTGGTTTGTAAAATATTGTATGTTTCTATCATTGGTATTTCTGGTGGAGATAGTTTAGTGAGCTATTAGTAATCTCTCTAACATACCTTTATGATGGAAGCACAAGAAAGTTGCATTCAAGGGAGAAAGAACTTAATGCTTGCAAATGAATTGATGATTGAGACTAAATGCAGAGGGAGTCTGACATTTCAAAAGAAGACAAGACGTTGATACAAGAACTTGAGCTTTAGAGGGAGAAGATGGTTCATTCAACATATGACAATCTTGATTGAGAGGGAGTTCACTATTAAAGGTGAAACACTTCTAAGGTAAACTTGATGTTGGGAGTTCCCTTTGATCTTCAGCTTGTAGATTTATACTTTGATGGATAACTTAAATATAACTTTGACTCTATCACCACTCTAAAGTCTACAAGGAAGAGGGCCAATTAACAAGGATCAACAATGAGATCCTCCTACACTTTGAGCCTTAATGCTCAGGCAGGTGTACCCTTGACTCACTTCTCCAAAGGAGTCTCAAAACAATATGCCATTATACCCTTTACTAACTATTTGAAAGATTTTATCATTTAAATGTGTGTGTTTGATTGATGATGAACAACCTCTAGAGAATGGACCAGTGCCTTAACCAAGGGCAAAGAGTCACCTAATAACATATATCAACTAAACCCTAACTTAAACACACTTGAATTTAGGATAAGTGCTTTGCCTATTATCCTTCTCACTCACATATCAGGACATCAAATCCTCATCTAGCCATGAACTCACTGAAACTATCTGAAAGACTTTAATCCTAACTTTGTTAGGAACTCAAAGATAATCTCAAAATACTCTTTGTTTACCATATGATAACCCACTTTGTGAAATTAACATATATGAGCTCAAGAACAAAATAAGAATACATACACAAACATGAGATTGGAATCCAAATGTATTCTCATTAAAATTTGCAGAATCAATACATTATCAAACAACAAAATGCCAAAGGAATAGACCCAAAGTCCAGGCTCTCCTTGCTCAATATAATAACATCAACAACCAAGGACCAAAAGAAAGTTTTGGAACCCTCACTAAGTCAAAAATACTACAATATATACCCCCTAGTCATCTTGGAAACCCAAAACAGGTTGCAACAAGCTACGGATGACTAGGTTTAGGGTTTCAACCACTAAACCAACTGAAATAGTCAAGAATTTATTACAGGGGATGAAAAACCAATCGGGCATGCCTGAGAAAGATTTGCACTTATGATAGATCTTTAGGAAAGTACTATGAATCATGGAATTCTAAATTTGTCAACCCTTTTGACCACATGCAACATGCCTTGAGCACAAAACCACACCTTTCCTAGTACAAAAACATCATGCCATTGACCACTGAGACCCTCAGATCAGTCGACAACAACCAGCGCCACCAAACCAATCAAAATCAGCTTCTAAAAACCATCAATTTTGGTACTTCCTGTTGCTGGAAACCCTCAAAGAATTCAAATTTGAATTTCAACAGTCACTTTCAAGGTGCCTGCAGCAAATCAGTGGTCCATATTTAAAACTTGATCAACTTTAAGTCGTGACCGTCTGATCCATTGTTTCACGGGCTTTATGATTCATCTTTTAAAAGATCCCAGTCAAATCTAGCAAACTGGTGACTGAAGGGTTTCACCAGTTCATGGGATACCTTATCCATCTGCCATTTTGTTTAGCGACAATGTGAACACTTGTTCACTGAATCACCAACCTTTTAGAAATCTGCAACTTTTTCTTTGCGAATGAGCGAAAACCTTTTGAAATTTGTCGGATCACCAAAACCTTATCCAAACCACCAAAAGACTAAGGAAATTCACCGAGCCCGCATCAAGAAGATCGACGGTTGTCTCATCTTCACATAGCCCTCCAAGATTCCTCTAGATCATGAGATAACCATCGGATGAAGAATCTTACCCTGCCCTGACAACCCTCTGACACCGAAAGAGATCAATGGCTGTCTTAAGTTCGCATGTGTCAGAAAAAATGCATCAGATTACACACCGACCGTCGATGCTTTGCAAGTGTTAGAACCCACTGAACCTCAAAAAACTTGGCCCCACTGACAACATGTCCAGTTGCAATTCATGGACCAACCAGATACCTCCATATCAACACACATGGCTTGTGGACCCGCTGCACTTTATCCCCTCTGAAAAAGGTAGAATTGACAGATGTCGCATGATCTTAAACCTCTGACACATCCCATAAGATCATGCGCCCATCATTGATTTTCTGATAATGTCAGGACCCTCTAATAACTTGAAAACCAGGTCCCACTGACAACTGCCACTGTATTAATACATGGACCAATAAGAGATCGCCAACTATGCCTACGTGTCGACGAACCCACCCGTTTGAAATGCTGTGTCATAAAGTAAGATAAACGATCGTCATAAGATCGCAAAGCTCTAACAAAACCCTTGTGAGCTTATGACAACCGTAGGATTGAGATGTTGTCAGGAGACCAAGTCGAATAAATATTAATCCGAAACATAGGAAAAATTAAAGCACAGGACTTAGGCTTTAGGGAAAAATTAGGCGCTAGGGACTATAGGAAAAATTAAAAGCCCCTGGGGTAAAAACTTAGGAAGAATTTAAATGGGGGCCAAAAAAAAATATAAAGCATGTGCATTTTAGGACTTTTAAGTGCCCCAAAAAGGTAACTTGAAATTAGAACAGGGCCTGGGCAAAACAAAGGGTTTTTCAAAGTAACAACTAGTTTTTCAAAAATCTGAACTAAGGGTTTATGCCAAAGACCTAAAAACAACTGCAAAGACCAGAAGAAAAGGGCTAAAACCAAGAAAATTTCAAGGTGCTAATAGTGGCTCTATCTGGGGATGTATGCCTCCTGTAGGCATAGCAAGAATCTAGAATCACTGGTTAAAGTAGACCATCCCATTGGAAAAATTATAAAAGAGAGCAACAGGACCAAAATCCTAAAGACCAGGACAAAACAGGACAAGGGCAAGCAACTTTACAAAATTTACAAAATGTACAGACCTAACTTACTGGTCATGGAAATAAAACACCTTTAATTGAAGTATTTCTTCAAGAATTGACCATGAACTAGCAATTCTTGAATATCACCATTCAGTTCTTTCACAATATATGAATCTTGGCCCCATTTCTCATGAATTAGATATGGCCCTAGCTAGATGGGATCAAACTTACCATGTTTCCCTTATCCTCCAATCTGGCATTCCAAATTAACACCAAATCACCAGGCTCAAACCTTCTTTCAACAGTCTTCTTGTCATACAAATTCTTAACCTGTAACTACAATTTGGGATTTCTTGCAACTGACTCTCTTCTAGTTTCATCCAACCTAATGAGGTCCTCAATTGTCAACTACATCTCATCATATATGTCATTATCATATAACTGCACAAATTTATACATCTCCAATAAGTTATTCTAAGGCATTCTTGCATGTATCCCATATACTAGGTCAAATGGTGTACAACCAATTGCCCTCTTCACAGCTACCCTATCAGCCCATAGAGCTAATGGCAGTTTTGAATTCCATGCCCTCTTATTCTTTTCAAGAATCCTCCTGAGGATCTTAATCAAACTCTTATTAGTAGATTTTGCCTGACCATTTCCTTGTGGATGATAAGGTGAGGAATAAGAAATTTGAATTCCTAAACCTTTGCAAAAGTCCTTATATTCAGCAGACCTGAAGCACATGGCATTGTCACTTACTATCCTCTCAGTGAAACCAAACCTTGTAACAATATTATTCAATAAGAAATCAGTCACCACCTTACTAGTTGAATTTCTTGTAGGTATAGCCTCTACCCTTTTAGTAAAATAATCAGTGGCAACCAAGATCCAAGAGTGTCCTCCACTTGACTTGTTTGGTATCTCCCCTATGAAATCAATTCCCCATTGTTGGAAAGGAGCTTGTACTTCTACTGGTTTTAATGGTACATTGCCTAAAAATTTAAGCTTACCAGAGAACCTTTGACAAGCATCACACCTCCTTACCAATTGTTCTGCATCCTTGAAGATTGTGGGCCACCAGAATCCTGCTCTCAAGATTTTATGAGTAGTTGTTTTACCCATGTAATGTCCACCACAAATGCCCTCATGCATTTCCTTTAACAACTTGTTAGCTTGATTCTCATCCACACATTTCAAAAGTATGCAATCTAAATTCTTTCTATACAATTTACATTTCACAATTACATACTTGATGGCCTATAATTTTAATGTCCTCCTCTAATTATCATTCATTCCTGCTGAACATTTCATGTTCCTTAAGTAATAGATGATATCTTGATACTAGATACAATCATCCATATCACATGTATAATCAATTTCAACTTGATTTATCTGATTAGTATCAAGATTGGATTGAGCCATCAGTTTTGCCAATCAGTGTCCTCTAACCAATTTGGTAATTTGGATATCAATGTTGAATTCTTGGATCCTATTGATCCATTTGCATCTTCTCCCAGACACCTCTTGCTGTGAAAAAATATCCTTCACAGTTGCACTTGGCACAAAAGCAATCACAACTACCCCCATCAAGTAACACCTAAAAGCCTTGACTACCTTCACAAGCGCATATGCTTGTTTATCATTTATGTCATACTTCAATTCAGCAGCCTGCAAAGATTTACTAAAAAATGCAATAGGCTACTCATAACCTTCCTCATTTTTCTGCAACAACACTACAGCAATAGTATGAAAAGATGCGAAGGAAAAGATGTGCATTGGGACATTATAATCAGGTGCCTTAAGCACTGGTGCATCTTTAATAGCCTACTTGATATTTTTGAAAGCCTCACCAGGCTCACCTTCCCATGTAATAGCAGATCCTTTCTTTAACATCTTGGATATAGGTCTAGTGACCTCAACAAAGTTTGTTACAAATCTTCTCAAGAAATTTACCTGACCAAAGAAGGACTAAATTCCTTTAACATTCTTTGGTCTTTGAATTTTATCAATGGCTACCACCCTCTCAGGATCAATCCTAACTCCTTGCTTCCCCACTAAGTGGCCAAGCAACTTACCTTCAGTGACACCAAATGCACATTTCCTTGGATTTAATGAAATGCCATATTCCAAAGCCCTCACAAATATTTTTTCTAAATGAGTACAATGGTCTTCTTCCCTTTTGGAATAGGCAGTTAAATCATCTTGATAGACAACATGGAAATCATTTATAAAATCTAAAAAGGCAACATCCATTGCCCTCTAAAAAGTAGCACCAGCATTTGTGAGACCAAAAGGCATTCTCACATAAACATATGTCCCCCAAGGTGTTGTGAAAGCTATCTTAAACTATTCTGATTCTTTGACAATTACCTAATTGTAACCAGAGAAACCATCCATCATAGACATCAATTCAAATCCAATTACTCTCTACAACATAGCTTCCATATTGGGCAGACAATAGTTATCCTTTAATGAGCTGATGTTCAAATTTTTGAAACCTACACAAAGTCTAATGTCACCATTCTTCTTTCTGATAGGGACAAGATTTGACACCCAAGAAGAATGCCTTATAAGCTTGATAATGCCAGCATCTCTTAACTTCATTAATTCTTCTTGCATCTTAGGTGCCAAAGTGGGATTTATAGGCCTTTGTTTTTGTCGGAAAGGTTTAGCATCTTCCTTCAATGGAATAGTATGCTGAAACAAATCTTCTCTATAAACCTTTAGGTCATCATATGACCATGCAAAAACATGCCTAATTTTTCTCAATAATTCAATCAAATATTTTCTCACATTGTGAGACATGTCCCTACCAATGTATACCTTCTTAGGTGCCTCATGTGTTCCAAGATTTATCTCCTCTAGATCAACATGATCTTCTCTTTTGATATTCTTTTGAACTCTATCCTGGTTATCAAAGACAGTCTCCAAAACAAAAAGCCCCTTGGGCACCTTGTTAGTTCTAAGCTGAATAACTTCATTGCTAAAGACAAACTCCTTTCCTTCTACTGACTCAACAAAGGTTGAGCAATCAAATTCCTGACCATGATACTGATCTTCACAACTCATAAACTTCAAGATATCATTATCATCATCAAAAACTTGCCAATTTTCAATATTGTCTGGTACACTAGGCCTAGCTTGAACTTCAACTTTAGAGAGACTAGCAAAAGTAATATCACTAGGATTGATTGCTATATTGGCTAACAAGTCAGCCATCTTATTGTTACTCCTATCCTTCCACTCAATATTGAAGGCATCAAAATTTTCAATCAAATCCCAAACTACATTCCTATATTGTTTTAACCTTTTGTTCTTGGAAGCATATACTAACCTGACTTGGGACACCACCAACTCAGAAATACCAACAACACTTAAGAACTTAATACCATACTTTTGTGCCAACCTCAGTCCTAACAACAATGCCTCATATTCTGCTATATTCTTGGTACAAAAGAAATTCAATGTGAAAGAAAATTTGTGGTGTTTCCATTAGGAGAAATAAGTAAGATACCTACTCCTGCTCCATCCTTGCAATTTGCACCATCAAAGTACATCACCCACAAATCACCCTTCATGGAATTAACACTTACCTCAACAGAGATAGGTGACAAAATAGGTTCCTTCTCAAGTACAGGGATCTCTACCCTAAAAGAATTAATATCAGTATCCACAAAACATGTAGTTTCATTATCAATACTTCTCTCAATCATGTGGCATACTCTTGATTCTTGCTCAATCTTGACAAACTGATCATCAATCTTGAAAGTGGCATAGGACAAATCACACTGTAAACTTCCACCCATGGCAGCACTCCACCTTCTAGATAGTAGCATCCCATAATGAGGAGGGATGTCTACCACCAAAACACTCATTGTTAACTCTTTCTCTGGATATGCTGCTAGCCTATATGGCATTACATTGATAGTCCCAATAAATGGTACCTCCCTCTGATCCATTGCACAACATCTACCTTGAACTATATCAACTTTAAGGCCCAATTTTTCTATAATCTTAAAAGGCATAACAGTATTAGAGGCACCACTATCAATCATACAATTTCTTAATTTCATTCCATTCACAAGGACACTTAAAAAGAATGGATCTATGTTTTCAAGGCTAGCATTGACAGAACTATCCAAATATATAGAAGGAATTTGAGATACAATTCCCTGAGCAACAACACCTTTCAAAACTTTATCTTGAGATCCATTGCATGCAACATGATTATTATGAACATTATCTACCAATGCCATAGCTCTATCTTTGTGTTCAGGGATCCTCAACAATTCTGACAATGGAACCTTAACTGTAATTTGAGACAATATAGCTAACATATCAACAGGAGAAGAGGGAGGAATCTCAATCTGCACCGCTTTAGTATCCTTTTGCTTATCTGATACATTAGGTGTATTGGCCACCCTCATTTTTTCATTCTTAGCCATTGTGTTAACCGGTTTCTCAATCTCACTAGAAAATCTTTCAACTCCAACTCCCTTAGGCTCACAATTCCTACCTTTCACATTCTTTAATTTCACCATGTGATCACCTTTTAATTTGTTCTCATTAGGCTCTCTGGAGTTGGTATTCTTTATAAACATTCCTATAGCTTTTCCATTTGTATCTCTTGCTACCATGCCTCTAGTTTGTACTTGGGCAATCATTTTTGCAGTAATCCTATCCATCTCTTCTCTAGAAGGTCTTCTTAAATTTACTGGCTCAGAGGAAGAGTTCATGTTACATGTCTTCTTATCAATGTCTTCACTATTAGAAAAAACCCCTTGATGAAAAAGGGCCTGATTGTGTCTCTTCACATTTACATCTGCTTCTTCATCAAAATCAAAATCATCTTCATACCCTAGATATGAAGTAGCCATGTTGCATCCAACATCATCTTGATCTTCTTCTTGATCTATCTCCTCATTGCCACAATCTTGATTTGTAGCCATAGAATGTGCAACCACACAATGCTCTACAGAATGAGGGGACTGGCATGCAACACACCAAGGTATGTCCTCCATGACATTTATTGAAGCTTTTTGTAGAGGTTCAAGGACACCTCTATCATTGTTTCCTCTTGCAACATGGACAATAGGCTTGCCATCCTTCCATTGGGTGTTGTAGGGGTAGTTCTGCAATCTATTCTGCTTATTGAAATTGTTGTTGAACTGAGGCCTTTCATTGGTAGGAGCAGTGATGTTCCTATTTGTAGGTGCCTTCAAATCCTTCAATGCATTGAGCACCTTATCCAATTTATCTTCTTCTTGCCTCCTAGTTCCAACATTCCTATCATTTTTTTTTTGTATTTCTTGTCCCCAAACAACTTAGGGTCATCTCTTTTCCCACCCAACTTTCCTGATATCTTCATATTGTTTTCAATATTGATAGCAATCCTAAAAGCATCTCTAAGAGTTCTTGGTTCTTTTTCTCTCAATAAATATCCCATCTTTCCATCAAATGCATTGAAGTATGTAGTTAGACAAACATTGTCATCTAACCGCATAACTTGAAACAACTTATGCATACCTTTCTGAAATCTCATGTTGAACTCAGCTGCAGACTCATTCTGATTTTTTCTTATGGTATTGAATTCATTCAACATGAAACTAGCATTAGGCCTGTCACCATACTGCTCTTTAAAACATCTCTCAAAGGAATCCCAAGTATCACTACATTTATCAGGAAGTCTCTTAAACCAATCTCTAGCATCCTCAATTAGAGATTGCACAAACAATTTCATGACTACATCCTCATGCTCTACCTCATAATCATTAATCATATCAACAAATAACCTAAGATGCTCCTCACAAATAATAGCATTATTACCAGAAAACTTAGGTACCTTATCTCTTATATCATTTGGAAAAGCATTTGGGTAGCCTGGTATCCCATCAAAACTAATTTTCCTATAGCCTTCTAGTTGCATAGGTCTTCTTTGAAATTCTAAACTAGTGTTCTCACTAGAATTATTATTTTTATCTACATTCCCACCCACTTGCACATTTGACTATCTATTAGGATCAACAAATGATTTGGTAGATACATTAGGAGTTAGATTACTAGTAGTAGCATTTCTAAGTGGAATAGTAGTGTTCATAGATGGCATACCTAGTTCAGTAGTAGAAGGGCCATGAACATTAGCCGATGAAGCCTTCAAGAACAGGATCTTTCTTCTTTTCTCTGTAATTTCAACATCAACTTTAGCTCTTTCCGAATCTTGAGCAAGAGCCTCATCCTCTTTTATTTTTCTTTCTATCTCTGTCTCCCTATTTGATTTAGGTGGTGGGATCCATGGTATTGTCACTGGTTTGCTTATTTGGACACCCACCATCTTCTGCTTTCCTTTTTCATTAATAACTACAATAGGCCTAGTGATCTCATGTCCATTACCACCCTTAGGCAATGGAGCATAACTTTTCACTTGTCTGATCATAGGGCCCTCTTCATCAAACTCATGATCTTGCAACAAGCATTCCTACTCAGTTCTTAGAGCTTCAAGATCACCAAAAACATCATGTTGCAAAATCTTAGGAGCAGAAGCAAGCATCTTGTTTCTCTCTTGCATTTCATTAATTTTTCTAAGGAGAGACTATCTTTCTATTAGAGCATTCACCTTTTTATCTTCTCTCTCCTTTTGTAACCTCTTATGTATGGCATCATGCTCTGCCAATTGCAACCTAAGTGCATTTAAATCATCTAGGTCTGTCATAACGTCATCAGAACCTGATGACACATCCATATCAATGATATTTTGATATGGGAAATGGACTTGCCTTGGTCTCGTGGGTTTTCTTCTGAAATTATCCTCATCAAGATCTAAATCAATCTCAAAACCCATCTCTCTGGCTTGTTCATCCTAACCTGTAGGTAATGAACCCTTGTCTTGAAATACAGCCTCTAGGGTATCATAAAATTTATCTTCAGAGCGACCACCATCTGATCTAGAAACTCTATCTTGTGAACCTTCCTCACTTGAGTAAACATGTGGTGCTCTACCTCTAGTATTTCTTTGTTCTCTTATGGGAGCACTAGTAGACTCACCATTTCTCCTGATCCAACTCTTCTGCTCCTGTCTAGGTAATTGTTCCAGAGTGACCTCCAGATTTTTTCTGACAAAAGACCTAGTATTCCTTCTTTTGTCCATGATTTACAGTATGACACTGGCTCTAACCTTTTTGAGTCACCACCCACCAAAGTGGGAAATCCTTTAACTAAATACAATAGGAAAACAAGAGTGCACTTAACTTTTTATCTCTAAACTATCCCCAGTAGAGTCACCATTTTTTTGGGAGTTACCTTTGATCTTCACCTTGTAGATTTATACTTTGATGGATAACTTAAATATAAATTTGACTCTATCACCACTCCAAAGTCTACAAGGAAGAGGGCCAATTAACAAGGATCAACAATGAGATCCTCCTACACTTTGAACCTTAATGCTCAGTCGGGTGTACCCTTGACTCACTTCTCCAAAGGAGTCTCAAAACAATATGCCATTATACCCTTTACTAACTATTTGAAAGATTTTATCATTTAAATGTGTGTGTTTGATTGATGATGAACAACCTCCAGAGAATGGACCAGTGCCTTAACCAAGGGCAAAGAGTCACCTAATAACATATATCAACTGAACCCTAACTTAAACACACTTGAATTTAGGATAAGTGCTTTTCCTATTATCCTTCTCACTCACATATCAGGACATCAAATCCTTATCTAGCCATGAACTCACTGAAACTATCTGAAAGACTTTACTCCAAACTTTGTTAGGAACTCAAAGATAATCTCAAAATACTCTTTGTTTAGCATATGATAACCCACTTTGTGAAATTAACATATATGAGCTCAAGAACAAAATAAGAAGACATACACAAACATGAGATTGGAATCCAAATGTATTCTCATTAAAATTTGCAGAATCAATACATTATCAAACAACAAAATGCCAAAGGAACAGACCCAAAATCCAGGCTCTCCTTGTTCAGTATAATACCATCAACAACCAGGGACCAAAAGAAAGTTTTGGAACCCTCACTAAGTAAAAAATGCTATAATATATACCCCCTAGTCATCTTGGAAACCCAAAATAGGTTGCAACAAGCTACAGATGACTAGGGTTAGGGTTTCACCCACTAAACCAATTGAAATAGTCAAGAATTTATTACAAGGGATGAAAAACTAGTCGGGCATGCCTGAGAAAGATTTGCACTTATGATAGATCTCTAGGAAAGTACTATGAATCATGGAATTCCAAATTTGTGAACCCTTTTGGCCACCTGCAACATGCCTCAAGCACAAAACCACACCTCTCCTAGTACAAAAACATCATGCCATTGACCACTAAGACCCTCAGATCAGTCGGCAACAACCAACGCCACCAAACCAATCGAAATCAGCTTCTAAAAACCATCAATTTTGGTACTTCCTATCGCTGGAAACCCTCAGAGAATTCAAATTTTCATTTCAACGGTCACTTTCAAGGTGCCTACAACAAATCGGTGGTCCATATTTAAAACTGGATCAAATTTAAGTCATGACCATCCAATCCATTGTTTCGTGGGCTCTATGATTCATCTTTTAAAAGATCCTAGTCAAATCTAGTGAATTGGCAACTGAAGGGTTTCGCCAATTCGTGAGATACCTTATCCCTCTGCCATTTTGTTTAGCAACAATGTGAACGCTTGTTTGCTAAATCACCAACCTTTTAGAACTCCGCTACTTTTTCTTTGCAAATGAGTGAAAACTTTTTGAAATTTGTTGGACCGCCAAAACCTTATCCAAACTGCCAAAAGACTGAGGAAATTCACCAGGCCCACATCAAGAAGATCGACGGTTTTCTCATCTTCACATAGCCCTCCAAGATTCCTCCAGATCACAAGACAACCACCGGATGAAGAATCTTACCTTGCCTTGACAACCCTCTGACATCGAAAGAGATCAACAAGTATCTTAAGTTCGCATGTGTCAGAAAAAACCCATCAGATTACACACTGACCATCAATGCTTTGCAAGTGTTAGAACCCACTAAACCTCAAAAAACTTGGCCCCACTAACAACATGTCCAGTCACACTTCGTGGACCAACAAGATACCGCCATATCAACACACATGGCATCTGGACCGGCTGCACTTTATCCCCTCTGAAAAAGGTAGAATCGATGGATGTCGCATGATCTTAAACCTCTGACACATCCCATAAGATCATGCGCCCGTCATTGATTTTCTGACAATGTCAGGACCCTCTAACAACTTGGAAACTAGGTCCCACTGACAACTTCCACTATATTAATACATGGACCAATAAGAGACCGCCAACTGTGCCTACGTGTCGATGGACCCACCCATTTGAAATGTTGTGTCATAAAGTAAGATCAATGATCGTCGTAAGATCGAAAGCCTCTGACAAAACCCTTGCGAACTTACAACAACTGTAGGATTGAGATGTTGTTAGGAGACTGGGCCCAAGAAATATTAAGCCGAAACATAGGAAAAATTAAAGTTCAGGACTTAGGATTTAGGGAAAAATTAGGCACTAGGGAGTATAGGAAAAATTAAAAGCCGCCGGGGGTAAAAATTATGAAGAATTTAAACGGGGGCCGACCAAAAATATAAAGCACGTGCATTTTAGGACTTTTAAGTGGCCTGAAAAGGTAACTTGAAATTAGAACAAGGCCTGGGAAAAACAAAAGGTTTTTCAAAGTAACGACTAGTTTTTCAAAAATCTGAACTAAGGGTTTATGCCAGAGACCTAAAAACAACTGCAAAGACTAGAAGAAAAGGGCTAAAACCAAAAAAATTTCAAGGTGCTAACACTTGATATAATTGATTTTTATACTAATGAATCATGAATGTTTTTAATGGGCCTGCCCCCTATGTAAATCATGAGGAAGTGACAACTTCCAAATGACGACTTCCAAAGTTTTTGGAAGGTGATGATCTTACAATAACTTGATCTTCTATTGTGATAGACATCTTGTGATGGCTGAAACAAATCATAATAGATGATGTCAATGTTCTTATGGTAAGTGTACATTACTTATGAATATCTGTTGAGTACTTGGTGGATATCATGTGACTTGATGTCGGTAGGCCATTACTCTGAGTACTTGGTGGACATCATGTGACTTGATTTTGGTAGGCCATTACTCTGAGCACTTTGTGAATATCATGTGACTTGATATTCTATAGGCCAATGCTCTTGATATCATGAGATGATATCTTTATAATTTTGTTGAGTACTTGGTGGACATCATGTGACTTGATATTGGTAAGCCATTACTCTGAGCACTTGGTGAATATCATGCGACTTGATATTCTGCAGGCCAATGCTCCCGATATCATGAGATGATATCTTTGTAAAATTTTGAGTACTTGGTGGACATCATGTGACTTGATGTTGGTAGGCCATTACTCTGAGTATTTGGAGAATATCATGTGACTTCATATTCTGTGACAAATACTCCCATTATCACAAGATGATATTTTTTATGAGTTATGGTGAATATCATGAGACTTGATATTCTTGATCAGACCATATCTCTGATATCATATTGAGGTGATATCTAAAATAAACTTTCACAATTAACCTTGTGTTTCTCTCTTGGATTGACCTATTTATCCTCCCTAGCTAAGAGGGAGTGTTAATATTTGTAGCATCGGTCAGATAAATAATATTGACTATATAATTATTATGAGAAATGATTTATTATATATATTCATATATATCAATGTATATAATAATTGATATTACTATATACATTTATATATATGTATATATAAAGTTAGATTATAATTATTCTCATAATAACTAAATAGTTAAATTGATAAAATAATAATAATAATTATAATTATGTAAATATTAGATAAATTAATATAGTAGTCAAGAGATATTATATATAATCATACTTGTTATTATATTAATTACAAAATAATGAATAGACATGTCCCATGAAGGGACATGTCTCTTCTTGGCTCATTCTCAGTATAAATGCAAGAGATTGTTGCATTTGGAAAACACATACAATGAGATAGTGCTATTACATTTTCAATGATCCTAAAACCTTAATAGAAACAATTATTGAACTTGAAGCTCCAACATTGCTTAGTTCTCCAATTCTTTCTCTTCTTTCTCGTTGACATTTTTCTTCATTGTTTGCTACAACCTCCTCAGCTGTCAGACCTTCCTTGGCATCTTTCTTCATTTCTTTGATCCCATGTTTGCACCAGATTTTGAATTCAAATGTTTCTCAACATGTCAAATCCATAACAAGACAAGAAAAGGGAATTTTTTATGAGAACATTTCGTCTGGAGATCATAACAGTCGAATAATAATAGAATAATCATTCAATCATTGAACTATGTCCTTGTGGGCACATTTTCTGTCCCAATAGATATTTTTGAAATAAACTCCCATTATTTGAATGAAACATGTGTCCATTTCTAAATCAGGCACTCATTTGTAAAAAATGGGTGCCCATTTCATACACAATGATCCAAATGGAAACAGGCGCTCATTTTTTAAATTTTAAATAACAGGCACTCATTTCTTAAGACATGAGCAAGAAACATACCTCCGCCTTGAATTTCAGTTTTGGATAGGCTTGGTGGTACCAAGCCTATGTCTTAACCTCCAAAAATTTGTCTAAGGCACTAGAATGCTAGATTTTTGCCTTGACGTAATTTTTTGGGGGCCTTCCTGATCGTATTTTTTGACAAAATGAAAACCCATTAGAGTTCTCACTATCCTAATTTTAGAGATGTAAATTTCATAGTGATATGATTATTTTTACTATTTTTAATTATTTATTAATTAAAAGTGGTACCTAAACATAAAATAGTGAGGTTCAAGTTAAAACTTTAATAACTTTTTTATTTTTAGGTTTTTTGGAAAATAAATTATATGACATCGATCTACATATAATTCTCTTGAAGATAAATATTTTTTTATTGAAAAAATGTGAAACTTTTATCAATTTATGGTGGTGGTACACTAGAGTTTTTGAAAATGTACTTTATAGTTAATTAAAAATTAATAAAAATTCAATAAAAAGATAGGAAAAAATATGATATCAATCTTTGGTGTTTTAGGTATCTTTCCCCAGAAGGATTCATAAAAATTCATTTATTTAGGTCAAAATATGGTGGTCGTACACAGGTGTGGTATGGTTCTGAAACAAACATTTTGAAAAAGTGGGTTTTAAACATGCATAATATAAAGTAATTTATAACATGTGGGTATTGAAATAAATTACATTTTTTTTTAATATTAAGTTTATTTAAGCTCCTATTTCAGGAATCAAACACAAGATCTTGCTATTACAAATAGAAGCAACAACCATTGCACTACAGGCCAATGCCAAATAAATTACATATTTGTAAAGTAGAATCTGAGCACTACATTTTCTATTACAAAAGTTTTTTTGGAATTCAATCTCTAAGTACCTCAAATTTTGACATCAATTGACAAGAAATTTGAAAATAGGGAAAAAACTTCCACTTTTTGCCCAAAAGTGGGACCTAACTTCTTGCAGCCACCCCTATATGATATCTAGATCCTTAATGTTTATTATTTCACTAGTTCATTTTTTTCCATTTTTATATTCTTCCTTACTCCAACACACTCCTTGCAATTGTAGGATGAAGAAGAAGTAAGAAGGTGAAGTAGAAAGGATGACTAACCCTCAGAGAAATGTGACACATGTAGAAATATTGGGAGAAGTTTGAGAATATGTGTCATATTTCTATGAAGTGAGATAACAAAAACACTTAATGAATTTAAGCTAGTGTGAATAGGACTACTAGGTGTAGGACCTAGATAAAATATATAAATAGATGCATAAAAATACTTTTGGCACAAACAACCCCCCTTAATTTATAATTATAGAGTAAGTCAATAAAATACGAGTCGTGTTCAAATAAGTCATGAACTAGATTACTCACATTTCTCACAAATACATTAAAATAGAAAATCTAGTGCCAAAAAAACTTGTTTGTGAAGAAGGGACCTAAAGATGAAGGAAAGGACTCACAAGCCGCGTAAACAAAAACTTTGAAATAATGACAAAGAAGGAAGATCCTACTGCTTCGACCTTGATGCAATGTACATATAAGAAAGGCTCTTTCTTGAATATGATGAAGCAATTAAATCAAGAGTGGAAGGATGTTAAGGCCCCTTCTCTTTAGTCTTTTGACCTCTTTGGTTTCTTGCTAGTAGAAGTCACTCCTTATGAATTCTCTTTTGGTTTTACTTTTGGGCTTGATCTAAGGGTTTGAGACCCCTCTTGTCTCACTTAAACATAATAATATAGGGGTATTGTTGCATACAAGATTGGGTATTTTTCTTGTTTTTTGTAAGGAGATCATTAAATTAAATCATGATGTCATTATTGATGCATACTATGACTTTTATTTATCTCATCTAATTTTACCAAGTTACTAGTTTGACATAACCTCCTAAGTATATATGCAAAGTTGAAGGATGAAAACATGGGTTCAAGATGCCATTTTTCTATATAAAAAAAAGATTCATTTTGCATGAGAAATTGAAGATAGTCACTCAAAATTTGAAGAAATCACAAGAACAAGAGTTGTGCTCTAAGTCTACTTTTTAAGCTACTATTTTTAATGAAAATGGTAGATATTAAGAGGTTCAAAAAGGGAAATCACACAAACTACTCTTGTTTTTTTGGAAAAAAGCATAATGTATCATCTAGTGAGTGACCTCTAAAATATTAGATTTCTTTTAGTATTTAGAAAATTACTTCAAGAAGAAATTTGCTAACACCATGTAGTTTATATATTCAAGTTTTCAAACTTTTTTTCTAATGAGTATACAAATTTTAACTAATTTTTAAAGGGGATACATCCTAAATAATAAAAATTGAGTGTGTTGAATAGAGTCTAACTTATAAAAATATTTTTATCAAAAAAATGATGAAAGAGTAAAACATGAGACCATTTATATATTGTAGATAGTTTTCTTGACTAAAAATGGAGACACTAGCAAAAGGAATTAGAGTTAAAAATATTAACATAATCAAAATGAATAAAATAGTACATGGTTAGTAACCTAAAAGAGAGCTCAACATTAATATTTTTTTGTCTTGACATTAAAACACATGCAATATAATTGGTGAAGATAATGATAAAGATTGTGCTAATTTTTTATGAGAACATTCTGTCTGCAGATTAGGACACTCAAATAATAATAGAATAATCATTGAATAATTGAAATCTATCCCCATGGGCCTATTTTTATTCCCAATAGATCTTTTAGAATCGTGCACCTATTATTTGAATGAAATGGGTGCCTCTTTCTAAATCAGATGCCCATTTGTCAAAAACAAGAGCTCATTTTGTACACAATGATCCAAATGGAAACAAGCGCCCATTTTTTAAATTTTAAATAATAGGCACTCATTTCTTAATATATGAGCAAGAAACATGCCTCCACCTCAAATTTTAGTTCAGGATAGGCTTGGTCCCACCAAGCCTATGCCTTGACCTCCATAAATTTGGCTAAGGCACTGGAATGCCATATTTTTGCCTTGCCATAATTTTTGGAGGGCCTTCTTGATCGTACTTTTTGACTAAATGAAAACCCATTAGAGTTATCACTATCTTGATTTTAGAGATGTAAATGTCATAGTGATATGATTATTTTTACTATTTTTCATTATTTATTAATTAAAAGTGATACCTAAACATAAAATAGTGAGTCTCACTAAAACTTTAATAACTTTTTTGTTTCTAGGCTTTTTGGAAAATAAATTATATGACATCAATCTGCATATTTCTCTTGAAGATTAAAAAATAATATTTTTGAAAAAATATAAAATTTTCATCAATTTATGGTGGTCGTACACTAGAGGTTTTGAAAATATATTTTATAGTCAATTAAAAATTTATAAAAAACAAAATATTCAATAAAAAATAAGAAAAAATATGATCATCAATCGTTGGTGTCTTAGGTATCTTTCTACAAAAGGATTCGTAAAAATTCATTTATTTAGGTCAAAATATGGTGGTTGTACATGGGTGTGGTATGGTCCTAAAACAAATATTTTGAAAAAGTAGTTTTTAAACATGCCTACTATAAATCAATTTATACCATGTGGGTATTTAAATAAATTACATATTGGTAAAGTAGACTCTGAGTACTACATTTTCTATTATTGAAGTTTTCTGAGATTCAATCTCTAAGTGCCTCAAATTTTGACATCATTTGACAAGAAATTTGAAAGTAGGGAAAACACTTCCACGTTTTTCCCTAAAGTGGGACTCAACTTGTTGCATCCACCCCTATATGGTATGTAGATCCTTAATGTTTATTATTCACTAGTTGATTTCTTCCCCATTTTTATATTCTTCACTTACTCCAACACACTCCTTGGGTGGTCCCACAATATTGTGTCCCACTTTTTGGCCAACTTTGACACATAAATCAACATTCTAAGAAAATTTTTTACTTTCGAACACCTGTTGCTACAAAACTATTAGGAATTTGAATATTGTGTAAACTAGAGTCTTTTAGAATTTTCTTTCTAGTTTTTAAATATATATTTTTAAAAAAATTAAAATTTATTTTTCCTTCTCCTTCAAAAAGTGGTTTGTGTGAAAAAACTGTGCTTTTAAGGAGTTACTGTCACTTAGATCAGCATAACATTTTTTTAAAATATGATAACGATGTAATTCTTTTAAGATTATATTTGTAACTTCAATATCTAAAGGATGCAAATGGGTTTATTCATTTTGGGTCAACATTTCATAGTTTATTAAGTTCTAAAGTGACAATAACAGTAATTTAGACATAAGGTAATACACATTTTATATATCAAAATTCATTTTTTCTTTTATTTTATAGAAAGGTAATACAAATACTCTTTTCCTACATATTTTTCATAAATTTTTTTTTGTAATTTACTATTTTTCTTGAAGTCTTGAAGAGACAAGTTGTTGAGTGACCAAACAACCAATGTTTAGTTAAAGTAACATTTAAAAGTGATAATGAAATCAATATGTATTAAAATTATATTCATTAGAAAACTTTTTCCAAATAGCATCATACTACATAGATAGGTTTTTCAAATGGATTCATTTGATCTTCCAAAACGTAAAGCCGAAGTGATTTTTTGTCAACATTTTAGTAGGTGAAAAGGAGATTCCATTGTAGGTATGAATGAAGAGTATAGATGTTATATCAATGTTTTATAAATCTAAGAGGCTTTGAACTAAACATTTATAATTAATTCCTTCAAATGGAACCTCTCAAGGCTTAAATCATCATATTTTATTAAAAATGTGTTATTTCAGCAAAAATCAACATGTCTAAAAAAGTGTAACCCACGATTGTGGGGTCACCCCCTTGCAAATGTAGGATGAAGAGGAAGTAAGAAGGTGAAGTAGAAAGGTTGACTAACCCTCAAAGAAACGTGAGACGTGTAGAAATTGGGAAAGTTTGAGAACGTGTCATGTTTCTATGAGGTGAGATTACCAAAACACTTAATGAATTTAAGCCAGTGTGAATAGGACTACGAGGTGTATGAACTAGATAAAATATATAAATAGATGCATAAAAATACTTTTGTCACAAACAACCCCCCTTAATTGATAATTATAGAGTAAGTCCATAAAATATGAGTCATGAAAATAAGGCACAAACTGGATTACTCATATTTCTCACAAATACATTAAAATAGAAAATCTAGTGCCAAAAAAACTTCTTTGTGAAGAAGGGACCTAAATACAGAGGAAAGGACTCACAAGCCACAAACAAAAAAAACTTTTACCCCAAACCAATAGCAAACTGATTCTAAAGGTTTATTGAAGATGTCTACAACACAATCCTTAGTAGGGAAATACTCCAAGGATAAAGCACCATCTTGTATAAGCTCTCAAATAAAGAACATGTGAATCTTGATATGCTTTGTTTGCTAACACTAAATTATATTATGTGGAATATAAATGACACTTTGTTTATAAAAAAATGTATATTAGGATGATTAGATAGAATACAAAACTTTTTAATAAGCTATATAATACCTCCTAGT
The DNA here is from genome assembly GCA_027943335.1 of Chamaecyparis obtusa. Classification (NCBI taxonomy): domain Eukaryota; kingdom Viridiplantae; phylum Streptophyta; class Pinopsida; order Cupressales; family Cupressaceae; genus Chamaecyparis; species Chamaecyparis obtusa. The sequence goes on along the minus strand of BSBK01001476.1, from coordinate 2,069,636 downwards.
TAGAAATAGTCACTCTTTGATGCTCTGTCTAAGTGAATGATATTATAATAGTGATTTTCTTCTTGCAATATTATGCAATTGAGCTAGAGCCAAGAAAAAAATTAAACTAAGTTTAATTTTTTGTAGGAGTTTATGGAACAACCATAGGAGCCAAGAATCATTTGTAAGCAAAACACCTATCACACAAAATAGATCAAACAAAGATAATATGCTCTATAACAACCCTATAATTCTATATTGATTGGACAATGATATATTGGGGTGTGATTACAATGAATGAATGACTTGCTTCATAAAAAACATGAGATGTCTTGTTCCTAAATTTAGGAGAACTAAAACAATGCAAAGTAGGAGCTAAATTAAGCTTAACTACAACTGAACTATAGCTAGAAAAGAAAACTCTAGTTGAAATAAACAACCTAAGTTTAGCTTAAGTGAAAAAGCAATTAGAGGCCCTAATTAATAAATAATATACATAAATATCCTAATTTCTCTAACACCCCCTTAAGATAAACATATGGAGAATCTAAAAACTAATTATTAATAAAAAAGCTAGCACGAAAAACTGACAATGAAGCCCTGGTTGGGTTTTCATGTACAAATCAATACAAATAAATGCAACTCAAGCCAATGAGGCCTCTTTAAACGAAGAAAAGGAGAAAAACCCCCTCTCCAAAAGTGATAGAAAAAGAGACGATGTATCCCCATAATATATTTAGTAACATCTGCCAGTTTTAACGAAGATTCTACAAAGATTCTGCTGTATATTCTTGTACAGTAAAAGAGGAGTATTTCAGTAGGGAAAACTGTAAGCACCATGCTAAATGTAAGATTTGATTAACCATTATGAAATGTGATCTAAAACATTGATAATAAAATTTACTGATCAAATCTTGAGGAACGGACTAGGAACCCACCAGCTGTGTCAGGATGAGAAAATCTTGAGGAACGGACTAGGAGACCACCAGCTGTGTCAGGAAGTCAAAGTGGTGGTTCAGAGGGTCTTTAATTTGAAGTCGACAACGACGCTGCAAGGCTGGCAAGATCCGTAAACACCGCTAAGATAACATATGGACTAACACAAAAACCTTTGATTTCATAAGATTTTCCTATGGGCGATCAAATAAGAAGATCTTCATAGTTCAAACAAATGGAAACATTTGACTTCATAGGATTTTACTACAGATTTCCCTGATTTCCTTGCTTCTGTAAAATACGAATAATTACTAAATGCCAATTAAAAGAGTCAAAATTCAGTGCATTGCAATGAAGAGCGTGTCAGGAAACAGTGCTTGATATGAGATGTTTTCTTTTGTCTTACTTTATACTTTTTCCACAGTAGGGCCAATACAGACTGAGCTCGTTTCACTACAAATTATTCAAATTACTAATAATTAAAGGTTGACAACGATAGTTCCTATCTCAATGTTGAAGTATTTTCCAAAATTGCAAGTAGTACAATTTATTTAAAAATTTTATTTCAATTATTCCAATAGTTTTTGAATTAATTCTAATATTTCATATCCATCATTCAAATGTAAGAAAATGTCAAGAGATGCAAGAAAGTGTAAGTCATTATTAGATAGGTAGGTTGTATTTTGTAGGTTTCATGTGATGTTTTTTCAGATTTTAGTTTTAATCGTTTACTTAAATTCATTGCATCATTAGTAGCTCACAAGAATTGGAATTTGGTTTGGCATGCTGCTAAAAACACCCTCTATTTAATAAAATTAATAATATCTTTTAAAAATATTATTTACATTTTTAATAAGAATTGGTTCTTTTGAACCACTATTTGAAAGAATAGTCAATCAATTATTTTTAAATCTTTTAATTCTTTATTTTGTTAGTTTTCTATTATTGACTTTGTTTATATCTTCCATACAAAAGTTGATTTAATAACAAAATAACTTTTAAAAATGTATTGTTGTTGTTGCCCATAGGCATTAAGAGGATTATTTATTAAGTTGAAGATTGATCTCTACTATTTATGGATTAGAATCTATACGAGGTTTTTAATAAATTTGGAGCACACTTTGTAATCTATCATTTTTTCATTCTTTTAGCTATTTATCTTCTTAATTATGCTATCCAAGTAATTGTAAGTCAAGTATTTTTCTATGCATTTTAAATTATGTTAATCAAAATTGTGATTAGAGGACATTTATGTTGAGGTTGTTCTATTTCGTTCAAGATATGTAAGAATAAAATATTAGTTTGATATTGATAAAAAGAAATAGTCATGATTTCTTATTTTAAAGATTAAATATTAGTAAATGTTTGTTTTATGTTATGACTATTATGGTGAATGGAATAAGTACCTTGTTGGTTAAATGAGATGGATGCAAGAAACTATTCATCCCTCTTGGACATACATAAGTGATACAAGTTGCAACCCAAGCCTAAGAAATAGGCTATAGAGGGTCACAAGCCCAAAATCTGCAAAATTTGAGCCCCTAGGACCCTCCAAAACCTCATACAACAAACTATAATTGCCCATACAAAAATACAGGTATGCCCATACGAAAATATATCAAATCTCGTATGGGTAACCATACAAACTCATACAACATTCCAGGATGCTCATACAAGACTATGTCCAGAACGTCAAGAAATTGCCCGAAACTAACATTTTTAGGTGTGGAGAGTGCCTGGGGAAGGTTCCCTGAGGTCTACCTAATTTAGGTACCTCAATACCACTTCCAGAAAACTTCCTCAACACAACCTAACACCCAGAACAAAACAATCTAATCCAAACTTCAAATTCAAAGAGAAAGCCCGCATAAGCACAGAAGGGGAAAAGGCTGACTGCATCCTTCCCTAAACCATCCTAACCTTTCCTAAACCTTCTTAAACTTTCCTAAACCACATATACACATATAAATATATCCATTAACATTAAATAGAATAATCAGAAGACTTCCAAGAAGGATTCTGACCAATATGATTAACAAAAACATGCATTATCACTTCCCAAATGCATCATTCTTTAACAACCCAAATACAATCCATATTTTCCATATAACCACAGTAAATTTAAGGCACATATGAAAAAATAATATATCTCATAAAACACACATATCACATGCATACAAATAAGAGGGTTATTCTTCCGGGTTCCATAGCCTACGTGGAGTCCTATAGAGAATCCCTTCCCAAAACCTTAGCACTCCATGCATCAACCATCCAAGCTTGAATGATGATTTCATTCCTGGATAATCTTCCTCAATAATTATTCCTCTCTTCTCCGAGGATCTCCAAATCTATCTTCTAGAACTATAATGATGATAGAAATTTATAAAAGAAATCCCCAAAACTATCCTTCCAGAAAACTCCCAAATTCTCCATTATTTCCTTCCAATTTTTCCTCCTTCCCAAAAATCTCCTCTATGGATAATTTAATCCCAACTATATGGTTGGAGGAGTTTCTTTACAGGAAGAAACTTCTCCAACTTCCATGGTTGGTTGAGATTTAACCAAAAACTTCCCGTAACAAATATTAAAGCCGTTTATTATTTTAATTAAAATACTCCCTAAATAAGGCTATAACAAGAAAAGGGAGCACAAAGCCATTCAAGTAACACACATAGCACAATTGGAATCAAACTAGTCTAACTTTTAGGAGGTCTCGAGTTCAAATCTCCTAGATAGCTAGTTTTACCAAAAGAACTTCCTTTTTATTTACTTCATTATTATTTTTATTTCTGTTTAATACACTTTATTAAAACATTAAATATACCATTTATAGAAGAAAATAAAAAACATATAAATAATAATATTTATATATGCACAGGTATATGTGTGTGCACCCACATATACGCATACATATATAACATACATTCAATAACAATACAGATATAACTGCACACAAATTCTCCCAGCTAGGGTAACCTCCTAACATGAATCTAAGTTGACGAGTTTCCTTGAGAGTATCTTGGTAAAATCTCCACACAACCACAGTTTGAGGATTTTGAAGGCACGCTTAGACCTATATAGCTAGGTGGAGTCGATGTTTGGTACTTGCATCCTGCATCATCAATCGACATATATATATATATATATATATATATATATATATATATATATATATATATATATATATATATATATATATATATATATATATATATATATATATATATATATATATATATATATATATATATATATATATATATATATATATATGAATAGACAGTGGTACACAAGAGGGAGAGTGCGACATTGTGTAGATCTCCTATAGGAGTAACTATGACTGCCTCCCCTCATCCTACACTCACATTGAAGACAGTGAAATCAACAAAGTATAAATGGATCAGTCTGGTTAGTTCCAAAATAATCATTACTCCATATTGTATAACAAGAATGAGTCATAACATAATCATGTAAATGTAAATTATTTATTAACTTTCATAAATCAGTTTAATCATTAGACATGTACTCATAATGTCTCATTATCAAATCAAGATAAAAAAGACCATATTATCCTTAATACTCAATGTAGTAATCATGTCTAATCTTGAGTATAACAAGTAGCATCATTAAAGTGGTTAACACATCTAACCCTTAAGTGATTATAATCAATTAATGTAAGATAAACATAAAAATTAACAATAAGCATCTCACAAAGAAGCATATAGGTATATCAAGAGATCATCATCACATTAAGGTCCTAAAATATCACAGACACATAAGACGATATAAAGGGACATACCTATGCACTATTTATCATCTCCCCAAACTAGAATGTGAAGTTATAGTGGTTTGGGAGAGAGTTGGGTTAAACAACCACATCAAGAAGGATCATTCCATCATAAAAATAATCATGCAATCACATCTAACACTTCCTAACTTCCAGTACCTATTAGGGTTGGAGGGGCATTACATGTCACACCATATTTTTGGACTAGTTTAATTATGCTATCCAACTAATTGCAAGTCAAGTATTTTTCTATGCATTTTAAATTATGTTAATCAAAATTGTGATTAGAGGACATTTATGTTGAGCTAATTCTATTTCGTTAAAGATATGTAAGAATAAAATATTAGTTTGATATTGATAAAAATAAATAGTCATAATTTCTTATCTTAAAGATTAAAGATTAATAAATGTTTGTTTTATGTTACATGACTATTATGGTGATTGGAATAAGTACCTTGTTGGTTAAATGAGATGGGTTCTAGAAACTAATCATCCCTCTTGGACAAGGAGAGAGAGAGTGTCACCAAAGAGGAGGAACTAGATCAAAGAGAATGAGGAGACATCATAAGTCCTAGAACTCTCACACACACAAACTAGATCTCTAAGCCCCATTTCCCTCAAAATGAGGTCCCTATGACCTCTTCCACTAAAAATATTTTCCCTCCTTATTCCCATGATCCCATCCCTTAGGATAATTTACCTAGCTACCTTTGCATTATGGAAAAAGTTGATAGTTTGTGCATCCCCAATAGTAGAAACAATACAATCATTAAATGGTTTCTTGTGCAAATGCATATTGTGAGGAAGAATATTAATAGGCTTGATGCCCTACTAGAGGCAGATGCTAGAGTAGGGAACTAGTCTTAACATGTTGGGGATACCATAACTTGGGGAGTGACAGATGAGATCTCTTGATAAGTAGGATATATTTTCCACAACAAGTCAAATTGTGATATTGCTATCAGAATTTAACTATGTAGTTTATTGAGTCAAACTCATTGACCCCTATTTCATGAGTAATGGTTCAAATGAACCAATCTCTCATGAGAATGAATGGAACACTTAGCACTCATTGGATCTAGGTGATGTTCACAGAGGTGAACCACCAGGACTTCCCGGGAGATCACCCATCCTAGTACTACTCCAGCTTGAGCATGCTTAACTACAGAGTTTCCTCCATGGTTAAACCCACTCTACTTGGTTAAACCATGGAGTTTCCTCCATGGTTAAACCCACTCTAGATTATATCTCTATCAAAATAGATAACTAGATATTTATTAAGGAATGGGTTAGAGAACTTTGTGAGTTGATCGCTTTGAAAGAAGAAAAAAAAGAAATATTAAATATTATTGCCAATGTCAAAAGAAATCAAGATCAAATTAACATGAAGCTTGAAGAAATTTTTTATTTTATCAAGGAGAGGATGGATAAGACTTTGGTATTTTTCCAAATCTTGTAGGATGGACTTTAACATAGAAGAGCCAAAAGGAAGAGGAAATAAATGGAAACAATGAAAAAGATGGAAGGTCCTTCTACTTCAACCTTGACGCAATGTACTCAGAAGAAAATCTCTTTCTTGAATATGATGAAGAAATTAAATCAAGAGTGGAAGGAGGTTAAGGCCCCTTCTCTTTAGTCTTTTAGAATCTATGGTTTCTTGCTAGTAGAATTCACTCCTTATGAATTCTCTTTTGGTTTTCCTTTTGGGCTTGATCTAAGGATCTAAGACCCCTCTTGACTAACTTAAACATAATAATATAGGGGTCTTGTTGCATACAAGATTGGGTATTTTTATTATTTATTGTAAGGAGAACATTAAATTAAATATCGATGTCATCATTGATGCATATTATGATTTTTATTTATCTCTTCTAATTTTACCAAGCTACTAGTTTGACATAACCTCCTAGGTATGTATGCAAAGTTGAAGGATGAAAAAGGGGGTTCAAGATGTCATTTTTTTCTAAAATTAGAAAAAAGATTGATTTTGGATGAGAAATTGAAGATAGTCACACTCAAAATTTGAAGAAATCACAAGAACAATAGTTGTTCTCTGAGTCTACTTTTTAAACTACTATTTTTTTATAAAATGGTAGATATTAAGAGGTCCATAAAGGGAAAGCACATGAACCACTCTTGTTTATTTTTTAATCAAAACACATAATGTACCATCTAGTGAGTGGCCTCTAAAATATTAGATTTCTTTTAGTATTTAGAAAATTATTTCAAGAATAAATTAGCTAACACCATATAGTTTATGTTAAATTTTTCTACTTTTTCTCAATGAATATATGAATTTTAAGTAATTTTCAAAGGGGATACATCCTAAAAAATAAAAATTGAGTGTGTTGAACAGAGTCCAACTTCTTAAAATATTTTTATCAAAAAAATGATGAAAGAGTAAAACACAAGACCATTTATATATTGTAGATAGTTTTCTTGACTAAAAATGGAGACACTAGAAAAGGGAATTAGAGATCAAAATCTTAAAATAATCAAAATAAATAAAAAAGTACATGGTTAGAAACTTAAAAGAGAGCTCAACATTAATATTTTACTTTTTTTGTCTTGACATTGAAACACATGCAATCTTTGTGAAGAGAACGAATAAGATAGTGCAATTTTTTTTTAGAATTTGAAAAAGTATGTCATTGGACATTGAAAATTATCCTTTTGGATTGGATGCCAAAGGAAAATTCAACTCCAAGTGCTTAAAATTCCCAATGAGAAAGGAGTAAGCACTTTGGGTATGTTTTATAATTCTTACCTTTAGCATCTTATGAATAATCTTTTCAATCATACCTTTTAATATACTCTAAGGCCTAATGTTATTTGGCTAGTTTCTTGACACTAGTTATATGACATGGTCATGATCCGCCTTGGGAAAAATTACTTTAGGCATATCTCAAAAAAACATGAGTGATGATCTACAATTTCTCATAAATCTAGATATGTAGGTGAATTCAATTGAAAGAATTTTGATAAGAATAAATAGGCTGCATAATAATTATCTAATTTATTAAGTAAATTTTTCATTTGATGAGATCTTACAATCCATAGGGACTTAGCACAAAACCCTCTTAGCTACATATCTTTCAAATTTCATTGAAATCTTATGAATATTTCCTAGAAAAATCTCAATTGTATCCAAAGTAGTAATTCATTGTACTCCCAAAATAATATCTAATACACCCATGGAAATAGAAAAATGATCATTTTCATGGATAATTTAATGCTATAAAATTTGCCAAAATAACCAATAGTTCCTCAATCTACATGTTGGTGTAATATTATTAAAATATTTAATTTAATGACTTAAGTTAATTAGGGAGTCTTTATTAGTTGTCTATCTTATTAATCTATGACAAGGTTGCGGTCCCATTGAGGGGGGCTTCCTAAAATGTAGAGCTAAATCTATCAAGACTTTTCATAATTATTTAAAAATCGGTGGTCCTAGGAGTTTTACAGTGTAGTTCAACTTAAAACATTTTAGTTTAAAAATTTAAGGAAGCTAGTGGTCTTCTTTACTAGAAGTGATAAAAACAAGTAAAAAAAACTCATTTTTCCTGCAAATTTATTTTTTTAAGAAAAAAATAAAAGATACTAGACAAGTGACAAATAACATTATGAAGCTAGTGGAAAATTTGTAGCCGAATGTGGTGAATGGAAATGTATAGATATTCATTCCAAGAAGGACACATAAATACAAGGTAAAAGGTAAATTGGTTTGTAAATTCTATTGCTACAAAACCACACCAAGTTATATATTGTATCTCTTATAGTTGTAGAATAGTTACATAGACTAGTCACAAATAGGCATAACTAAAAAAATATAATACTATGCTAACATTCCCCCCTTTATTACATTTTTATTGAAAAACATCAAAGTCACCTTGCCCTAGGGACCCCCACTTAAGACTTACACAAAAAAAAAATTCTAATTACATAAATGAATAGATGTTTTTAGGAGAATATTTCTTTGAAGAACCAAATCCCAAATCAAGTGGAGGTGTTCCAAGTTTCCTCATAACCCTCATAAAACTATAGTCTAGATCTGAAGCATTGAGCTCTTAATCCTTAACTCTCAGATCACTCGTACCATATTATATTGGACAAAAATCTTCCAGATTGTCTCTTGACCCTTGGAAGGGTGATTATTTTTTTATGCTAGTCTTCTAAACCATCTAGGAAACCATCCATACTGAATCTCTTCACCAAACCAAAAACTTGTCTCCTAATCCTAAGCTTCACAGTATATGTATTCCTAAAACATTTCAACAACAAGAAAGAAGAAAAAAAGAAGGCATGAAACAAAATCCAAAAATGGTTCTCATACTTGAGCACCATCTCAAAGTGAGAAGCTAGCTTGAGATGGTACAAATTTCACCACCCTTTGGTGTCTCCAATTTCCAAGCGTGAAGGATTAAATCATAAATTTGTGATTAAGAGGAGAATGAGAACCATTAATGATTACTTCATCCTTAAATTTATCTTCATCCTCAATGAAATAAATTTTTTCCTACATTTAATTCATCTTTGAGATTCTCTTCAAGAAGATCACTAGCCCAAGTCTTAACAAACTTTATCCTATGTCCCTTTTTCTTATAATAGAAATATGCATTGTCGCTTTTATTTTTACCAAGTGACTATTTCTTATTGCTTTGTGAATATAATGCATTATCTAATTGAAGATCTTCTTCTATATCTTCCTTTGTCCTCTTTTATTTTGCTAGAAGAGCTAGTTCAATATCTTCTAGAGTTTGTCAAGTGATTTGATTAGGTGTAAAAATAATTTTATTGTATTTTGAAGGAAATATATTTAATAGGATGGCCTTAGCATCATCTTCATCTACTTGAGACTTAACCTCCACTAGCTGCAAGTAATAAGAGATCTCAAATTTATTATGTGGTTTGACATTATGATTCCATCTTCTATTTTAAACTTGAACATTTCAAGCTTCAAAGAAAACCTTGCATTTACAACTTTTTCTCCAAAAAAAATTTAGATTATCCAAAAATTTTGTAAATGATTCATCTTAATCTATATGGTGAAATTTAGAGTCTGAAAGAGCAAGACCAATAAATGCCTTGGCTTTATCATCTAAACTGTTGCAATTCAACAATTTACTTGCATATAAAGGTTTATTTTATTTTCCACTTACTATTCCTCACAAATTATTATTCATTAGTAGCATTTGGATTTTCATTCTCCAAGTGTGAAATTTAAAACCCAAAAACTTATCTAATGAAATCTCCATTTTAGATAATATAAAATATAACATAATCTTCTCTCCAAAATATCAATACGTTTTGATAGAAGACCATGAATTGAGAAAAAAATATGAATTCAACTCTATGACCACTTTAAGAATTGATTTCTCTTATGCATTCAGATATGTACGTCCTCTTGTCTCTATTTTATAATTCGACCAATTGTATCCATCATTGTATATGTGACAATACAATAGAAGATTGCTTAGAAAAGGGTATATGAGAAATATATTGCTATCTACAATAAAAATAGAGAATTAGAGTTTTCTTAACTTCTACTAATTATAGATTTCCTTTTGTACAAATGATTTCATTATATAACTTCCCAATTTTGTGCTTCCATTATAATTTTTATCTACCATAAATCCATAAAGTCTCTATTATTCATGATTAGATTCCACTAGTAATGGAAAAGTTCAAACTCTTTCCATGAACTTAGTGATTTCCTCTTGGAAGCACCTTCTATGGTTTTCCATTCCTAAATAGGTAGTGGAAGTATCTATTACAAATAATTTGACTATTTTAACTTTTGAAATCTCTTTACCAACTTTGGAAGCTCCCAACACACACAATGTTCTAGCATACACATTTCTCTGGCAGTAACTATCTTGACTCTCTCCAAAAATGACTCAAATATTGTAACTGGGATGACTTTATTATGTCAATCCATATTTTGTTACCATGAAAACATAATATTTCTATCTACAAAATTCCCTCCAACAGTAAGTCTATTGCTTTCAATGAAATTATAGCTCGTTCATGGAAAGACCTTAGTAAGAAGGAAATGACTTATGACTTCTTTGATGTTCTCAACAAAGAGAGAACCTTTGAATCCTCACATCATAGTCTTGCTCCTATATCACATGAAAGTGGTTAATGTGAATGTATTGATATTAATTTTAAGAAGAGAACATAAATGCAAGGTGAAAGGTCAATCAATTTGTAATCATTACCATTGTAGAACTATATAAAAATGTACCTTATATCTCTAATAGTTGTAGAATAGTCACATAGACCAATCATAAATAGACATAATTAAAAAACATAATACTATGCGAATATTAGTCCCATCTCATTTTACCCCACTCAAATATGCAATTCTAAAATGTAGGATCTCTTAGTTTTTGGTTGGCTAAGAAACAAACTAATGACAAACTCCTAGGCTAAAAGAGTTAAATAGTCAAAGTTGACTAACTTTTTCCAAGCTTAATTTGTTCCTTAGTGTGTGTGTTTTAAGAACAACCTTTATTTTCAAGGAAAAGGCTCTACATCTAATTCATTAGAAAATTTTATTTATCTTCATGAAACATCCTCTTCCTAAAAAATAGAAATCTAACTCCCTTCATAGAAACTCATCCTAAGATTTCTTATTTCATTTCCTTTCCTATATTATAGGATATTTATTAGATTATGAATACATCTTTTAAGAGATTTTTTTCTTTAGATTCTTTTTGATATTTTAGGAGATTTACTCTCATGGATATTTCCATTTTAGGGATAAGATCTCATAGGTAGACTTTCCATTCTACTCTTTGTGCACAAAGACTTACATGCCACTATTCTAGTTGGTAGTTTGTATCTTGTGCACTATATATATGTATATTTTCCCAAGTTTACTAATTCAATCCAAAGCTTTTGATCTAGTTATTTATTTATTGTATTTCATCCTATAATCCTAAAGTTTAGGGCACATGATTATTGAAATTTCAAGGCCCAATTAGTGCCACAATCCTATTAGAAGATCTAGGTTCTGATATTATAATGAAAACTTAATATTTAGGAGTTTATGTTAGTAAAAGCTTTAGATGACTGGCCAACTTTTCATTAATGTAATTATAATCCCTTTCTGAGTCTACCAATACTATTACTCTCTTTCTTAAAGGACCCCACTATATTTTCTGCCTAATTTAATCTCTTGAGCACATGACGATACTTTATTATACTAACTACAATATATGATTGATCTTTTATTCCACTCATTCTACTTAACTTTTTTTCTTTGAAATAATATTTTTTCAAACATCATATCAAAGATGGACAAAATGTAAATGCTAAATTGTTTTATTCTACTAGCATTTTAGAATCCAGAATTCTTAATTCTTCATATCAATGAGATTAATTTAGTCTATTATTCTTTAATTAAATAATTCTCATTTTTTAATTAAATTAAGAAAATCTTTTTCATTTAGTTAAATATTTAAAAATGATTCATTTCTTGTATTGTCACCAAATAAATAAATAAGACACCATTTGTAGCTAATATTAATCAATTATCCATAAGTAAAAATAAAAATGATAATATTCATTATGTTTAGTTAACTAATCAATTAAAATTAGTCAACTCATTCATACACTTAAGTCATCCATGCAAACAATTAACTCACTTGTATAATCTGTCAATTCATTAATCAAATTAGTCATGTCAAAAATTATAAGTTAAATAAAGAAGTAAAAAACTTATCAACTTATCAATTAAATGAGTTGAATATCTAGTTATCTCTACCAAACTCAAATATGATTGTCACCTTTGATAAAGGAAATATAAGCCCTTGACTCATCCCACAAAAATATATAGATTCTACATCAAATCCATCATTTTCATATTGAAGTTTTAATGGCATTACCCATATTGTCAAATTAATAATCCAAGAAATGCTAATTTCATGATACTAATATTGAGAGAAACAACATATTCTTATTATCAAGAGAATATCCATTCAATATTCTATTGGAGGTTTTTATTTTTCACAATTGAAAGTTTTAAATGTTAATTTTAATTCTTATATTTCTAGTTTTATTTGCATACTTACAAGATTATCACAAAAAGAAATGAAGTATTTGTATAATTCTCAAGAGGAGATTTGGTTGACTCCATTCAACTTTGAGAAATTGAGATTTGCAAATTGTGCAATCTAATTAGTAGGACAATGCAACCTTAATTTTCTAAACTAATAATAGATTGTCTTATTGAGCATGGAACACAAGTATGTTCACATCTACTAAGTCACTCAACATGAATGCTAGTAGAAACAACACTAAGGTTCAAATAGGAGGTTTAAACTTTGGTGGCAATATCAACAATACTACAAGTGAACCATCACACTATAGGATGACCTCTAAAATGTATATATTATTAGTCAAGATCAACATAAAATTAATTTATTATAAAGGCCCTACTTCCTTGTCATGGATGCAATTCTTGTTGTCTCTTTGTCATCTCTAAGGTATTTTCTTATGCTTTATGCTTTGTTGATTTTTATTAGTTTTTTATATTAGTTCTATATGGTGTTAAGATTTTAGGCTGCTTGATTTTTGATCATTCCAACCTTTTTTTTATCAACTCTTAATAAGTATTTTATTTTAATAAAGAATTAGAATCTTTATTATTCCTTTTTTTGTAAAAAAATAGTGCTTGGTAAACTTTTTAATGTAATCTATGATGCTGGCATGATGCCCTCTAGACCCATGTGAAATGCTTTTGACTTGGAGTTATGAACCAATGAGGCCACAAATAAGGACCTTATCCCCAATTAACAATGCCAAAGCCCAAACCTAAGAGCACATTGAATCAGCAAAAGAACAAACCCACAATCATAATGGCCTAGTAGAAATTTGAATCTTGGTGAGGACAAAAACACCACCACTTAACCAATACATTAAGTGGTGAACCCAATCCTTATTATTTTTATTTGTTATATACAAAATACATTATTAGTCAAAAGATCAATAAAACTCAGAGAACTTAAAAAAGAAATAAGAAAATAAATTGCTCGTTAGAAAAATTTAAGATCCTCTAATGATAGATCTAGTGTCTTCAAAGAAAGTGACTATATAACAAAGGGTAATAATCTCTAACTGTAATTTAAGAATATTTGTGCTGATATTTATTTCTGGAATAGTAGTCTGTACCTGTAATAAAGATGAGTCTTTCCACAAAATAGTTGAATAGACCCATTGAAAGAAACAATACATTTATTTAATAGCAGACAAATGTTGCCATTTACATACACACCTGCAAGAACGGTAAACACCTCTGAGCTGACAAGGAAATCATATAATAGAAAGATTATTCAAGTCATAAATGTGCTTAACCCAGCAATGAAATAACAGCTCACCAAAAGCGATGGCATATGACTAATTCATTTTACGACAGTTTTTCCTTATCTCTCCACGAGGCTTGATGAGAGGAGTAATGTTGCCCATCTTTATCATAGACTTAGCAAATTGTTGGAAGAACGCCTGGGTATGCCTGGCATAGAACTTCACTAAGGCTGTTGTGTCGCTCCCATTGGTAGTATACAGAATCTCATCTGTGATGAGAAGACCCTTTCCTACTTCCAAGTTTTTGAAATAGTTTGTGTCGAATTTAGTGGGGGTCACTGGATCCAGAGGTGTGGTTTGGTTGTCGTCTGTGCCTGTTTGGGGACATAAAGTCCTCAGCTGCTTTAAGTACGACTGGTCCACAGTGGGATCCGGCTGTCCATTTCTTGTAAAGTTGTATAGCCTTTGCTTGAAACTTGTGCACCGGGATAATCCTATGGTGTGTCCAGCTGCATACCAATAATTCAATCTATCACAATAACTGTTGCGCTTAAACAATGTATCTTAAAATTTGATTTGTTTGGTTGATTCATCTTAAATCATAGATAAGTCTTACTAAAAGAACTTGTGTAAAACTTCAGAGCAAACTGGCCAAACAAGTCAGATTTTAGAATGTGCTATTTAAATCTGGCCATAAAACTTCAGAGCAAACTGGCCAAACAAGTCAGATTTTAGAATGTGCTATTTAAATCTGGCCATTAAACAAGAGTAGCAATTGCCAATATAGACTAATATTATAAGCCTAGGGTTGTAGGTAATAAATCATCAATTTATTTCCAAAAAATATAGCTAATTGTTTACAGCCAAAGTTGCTGCCATTGTAGGAATTCTCTCAGCTTTAACTTAGATAAGGAAGTGTGTCACATTAGCTTTAACTTAGATTAGGAAGTGTGTCACATTAGTTAGTGATAAAATCATACCAGAGAGAACCACAAGGTCGACTACGTTGAGACCTTTGAGTTTGAATTTGGTCTCCAGTGTCTGATGGGTTGAATTGGGTGCAGGAATATTTTGGTTCGCTCCTTGTATACTTGCGCCTCTCGAATCCCTTCTTCCTAGAAGAACTACCCATGATGGTCCTCTACTCTGTAAATATTTATAATAAAATAATCAATAACAATTTTACACTGTATCTACATTTAGCATTACTTTAGCATTACTCCTCATAGCAAGTAATATTAATAGAAAGATAATGTGGGCTTTTTCATACAATGACTACTGAATCTCGAGCTGCTACAGCAAGAATATCGGCACATGACACAACACCCGGACAGGCTTTCTCCACTGCACTCTTTATGTCATCCACAACGTTGAAACCTCTTGCAGAATTCCTGTTGGGATTAGCTGTCTTCTCTCCTGTGAAGTTGGAGGTGTCGTCAAGCAGAATTGAACCATCACATCCCTACATCACAAATCACAAATAATAAGTATGATTGGATTAAAGAGGTTAGATTTTCACAGTTATTGCATGATATTTATAGATTCAATTATGTGAATTTGTTTTTTTCAACATTTTGTATCACACTCCTAATCTATATCAAGATGATTGAAAACTAACAAAAATAATGATTGAAAACAAATGACAAAATTCAAAATGGAAGATTGAATTAAAAAATGTTCACCTTAACGAAACAGTCATGAAAATGTAGTCGAAGCAAGGAAGCAGCAATTCTTGCTTCCTTTTTCACAGCCTTTGCCACAACTGACTTAATGATTGCCTCAGCTTTAGGACAGGATTTGGCATAATAATCATGGGACAGACCATTTCCATCATTTTGGGCTTGCAATGGATGAAACCACAACATCAAAGCAAACCCCACAAGCATGAGAACAAGGGGAATACTAGTGTTCTCCTTTTGTACCATCTCTGCAATGGTGGGGAGGGGAGCCTGGATGACTGCTCTTTTACTTTAAAGAAAGAGAAGAGAAGCTTTACATATAGAATGTGCTAGGAGACTGATTATATAGCTAGTGAAACTATGAAACTCTTCCTCAGATTATCTTAAATTTTTGCACAGCAAAACTCTTATTGTTGAAGAAGGAAGAATCAGGGATGAAGGGCCTAGCAGGGCTATTTACAGCTAACAGATGGTGTTAGGTCAAGCTCGGAAGGACCGACGGATTGGAATTAGTAAAAGGTTGAAAGAGATGCTCCAACTACTGTATAATATTCCAAAAAGATCTCTTATACGAATTAGTGATGACATGAAAACAAATACATAAATAGACCTGAAAACGATAAGAATGAGGAAGGGCCTAGCTAAATAAAGTTATAAAAACAAGCCCGTCTGGGACCAAATGATCTATAACTTTAGAGTGCAGCAAAATGGACAGAGTATGTGAAAACAGAGCAGGTAAAGATGATTTGAAATGTTTTGTTTTCTTATTGGCATTTTATATTTCATTTGGACCATAGTGCTCTTTCAGTCTCATCTTTTTTTTTCTTATGTTCTTTTGTATTGGGATGATGGATTATTTGTAGTGGGATGATGGATTATAGAGTGTGATCCGAAATGTTGATGACAAATTATTTTTCACACAAATGAATCGAAAAATTTGTATTATATTCCTATGAATTGTAGAAATCTAATCACTCTAATCTGAATTCTTCAAACTAAGAAATAAATAAAAGGTGTATACAGATGTTGTATTTGATATTAAATCATTTTTCCAAGTATGTGTACGTTTTAACAAATCTTCCTTTATTATATAGCAGTGGTTAATACTTCTCAGATGTCTCATGGCGGCTAACCCTCATGCACGTTAAGATCTAGGCCCAACGTGACATAGAGTCAAGCATTAGGCCCTATCACATTGTCACACGTGTTAAGACTTAAAAGTCCTTGATGAAACGGCTAGTGCCTTTAGGGATGATTTGAGATGTTTTATTTTCTTATTAGGATTTTATATTTCATATGGACCATAGTGCTCTTGCAGTCGCATCAGATCAGCTCAATCTGAATTCTTTAAACTACGAAATAAATAAAAGGTGTATACCTAAAGCTGTTGTATTCCATATTAAATCATCTTTCCAAGTATGTGTACATTTTAACCGTTCTTGCTTCATTGTATGGCAATTGTTAATACTTTTTAAATATCTCGTGGCGGCTAAGAACTAGGCCCTACGTTACATAGAGTCAAGCATTATGCACTATTACATTGTCACAGGGGTTAAGACTAAAAAGGCCTTGATCAAACGGCTAGTTCCGGTCTACTCCAGGGCACATGGGCTATAGCATGAAAGGGCTAGTTCCGGTCTAGCTTCATGCTACAACCTCTAGTACAATGCTGGAAAGGATTTTGATGGCGACTCTAAATATTTTTTTATCTGAAACGCCATCTCAACTTTGAATTTTTAATTTCATGGTGGAGTTACACTGTCAAACTTATTTTTTGACTGACAGTTGCTATCTAATCACTATAGGGCACATATTTATCACATCTAACCTCCTTTATCTCCTCCGAGTTGAAAGGAGCTCACCATGCAAAAATATCAGCTTGATTGTTCTAAGTTTTATTTATTTATTTTGTAAATATTAAATTTTTTCTTTTCTATTTTATATTGAAGTTACAATTAGCAAATTAATCATACATTTAACAAGTTAGTCATACATTTAATTATATAAGTTATAGTTCCATGCTCAAAAGGCAACATTATTACTTAAAAAAGGTGAAGATGCTTTTTAATCTTATAAATATTAAAAATCTTCTATTCTATTATATTCTAAACTCACAATCAGCAAATTAACTATACATCTAAAAGTTAGTCATGCATCTAAGTACAAAAGTTACAGTTCTAGGCTCAAAAGATAACATTTTTGCTAAAAAAAGAATAGTAAAAGGTGTTCTGGTATATTCAGTGGTTAATTTTCCTCCATATGTAACTAATGAAATAAGAAATTTAGATTAAGAATAATATGTCTAATGTGATATCCCTTTGTAATGTACTTATTTAAAGTATAAAGGTTATTAAAAGAAATAGTTGCAATAAAAAGAAATATAAGTATGAACACGAAAACAATTTAATGAAGAAAAGTATAGTGACATGTTGAGACGATAAAGGAATGTTATGCTTCTATTATGTTGTTTGATAATACATGAACATTTTAAAGATTATATATTTATAGTTAAAATTCATATATTTTATTTGGTGAAATTAAGGCAATTAGACCATTTACTAAGATAGTTTGAGAGTGGATGAACTATTATATTAGGTCAAGTTAGTTTGGAAATGAGAGAAAAAAATAATCTAATTTTCAATCAAATATTCAAGGTTCATCAATTGCATTTTACATTTATTATTTGTCATGTGGTCAAACAATATCAACCACAAAAACCCAATCACTTTAGGCAAAGAGTCTATGAGTAGATCTAAAGATGCTAAAGGTTCTCAAGTTGAACTTGCTCATGAAGTAGCAAGATAGTAATAGTCAGAGGTATTATGGGAAAACAACTTAATTATATGATGGGGTAGAGGATTATGCCTCAACATTAATGGAGGCAAAGGATTTTCAATATCTCCTTAACTTTCATTAAAGAATATGTCGAGAAAATCAAAAGTTGTAGAAAGAATAAATTTTATAAATTTATTGGTGATATTTCAAATTCTTAGGGAAAATAGATGTATAAGGATGTAATATTGATTTAATTAATATTTAAGTGCTCTAATATTTCATTTGTTTGTGTTAAATATGTATTAATATTGTTTAGTAACTCTTCATTTCTCAAGACAATGTCATACAATGTAAACCATGTTGTTTGCATTTATTTATCATTTTTAATTAATTTTGAGTCCTCATCAAAAAGTGCATCCTAGCTATACTTAGTTATTATTGTGTGTATGTTTCATTTTGACCTATGTAGATGTTAGTAGTAGAATATATTGTTATGTAATATTCTTTAATAATATATGACAATGTAAGAACATCAATTGATAAGTAGAAGGTATTTTCCATAGCAAGTCAAATTTTGATATTTCTATCAGGATTTTACTGTTTCTTTGGGCACCTATTTACCTTCATGTTAATTCTCCTTTTGGGAGTGTGTTCCTTTTCTATTTACATGGGTGAAAAGACTTGAGGTCATGATGACCCTACTCTTGTTGTGATGTCATGTTGCATCCTTGGATTGGAATTATGGTTGTTTGAATCTTATTTTTGTACTGGTTACTCTGTCACATCGCTTCTTTGATCTCATGTTTTCCATATGAGGGGCTCTTGTTCCTTTTTTATTGTGACTATAGTTTAGACACCTACTGCTCTCTAACTATGTTCTTGATATATAAGTAGGAGATATTTTCGACAACAAGTCCATTTATGATATTTATATTAGTATTCAACTATGTAGTTTTTTTAGTCAAACTCATTGACCCATGTTTCACGAGTAGTGATTCACAAGAACTTATATCTCATGAGAATGATTGGAAAAATTAGCACTCATTGCATCTATGTGATGCATTTAATCAACACTATTGATATATAGCAATATCTCAATTTGAATTGCTATGGAAAATAATTCCTACTTTAAAATTGATGAGCTTAAGGGAATTTATAATGAATGGTTCATAAGACACATAAAGTGATAAAGGTTTTGCAAATGAGGTTGCAATAAAAATGGGCTTAACCTTACAGGGAACTCTATGGTTAAGCGTGCTTGAAATAGAGTAGGACTGGGATGGTTGACCTCATGGGACTTGTCCTAGTGCTTTACCTCTATGAGAATCACCTAGATGCAATGAGTGCTAAGAGTTCCATTCATTCTCATTGTAGATGGATTAAATTGAACCAATACTAATGAAACATGGGTCAATGAGTTTGACTTAAAAAATACACAGTTGAATCCTAATAGTAATATCACATAGTAAGAACATGTTAACATAATTTTCATTATGGCTTGTCTTTCTAGCCAAATTCTAATGAATGTTATGACATATTATAAGAAATCTTTGAATATATATGAATATACCAAAATGGAGCACCCATTTTAACATGGAGACTATGGCATGTTATGATAAGTTGTAAGGATTTTTCTAAGTGTATCTTGTTAACCACCTCTTCATAGTTGATAGTGAACACCACAAATGTCAAGAATCACCTACAACCAAAATATTGCTCACACATCTATAGAGAAATAGTCATGACTCTGTTATGCAACATTAATAAGAGATTTTTTGATCCATATAAATACTTGATATTTAAATGAATGTGAATTTTTTAGATTAACATATATTTTTACAATGTAAAATAATTAATTCTTATAAAAGAAAAAGGTAAGCTCTATATGAAACCCGAAGTGAGGATTACATTAGATCCTACCAAGTAACCTTTTCCTATGACATTGGAAAAGATGAATTAAAAATAAGAAAATAAGTACTATGTTTAGTCATACTTTGAAGATTAATTAAAATATTATAAGGGGAGTCAAAAGGGTGGAAAGAAGGAGTTGAACACTCAACCTCTCAAGAAAACCCCTTAAATACCCATCCCCCCTTAACCAATTTCTCTATTATATTCCTTGAAAATATTGGTTAGGGTGAGGAGATATATACTTTCTAATAGTAAATTCTTTTACCAATGTTAATATTTGAAGTCATTATTAGGGTAAACATTACTAAGGAGATATCAATTATTTATGTTTCATTAAATATTCAAAAGGGACTATTTTAGGAAAATTTATAAAGTTCTATTAAACTCCTAAAAACCCTCATGAAAATGTGACTAACAAAGAAATTTTTGTGCAGAACATTATGGAAGCTTAAGAAATTTTAATTTAATCAAAATGGAGCTTTGTTCAAAGATTACAAAGAAGAGATTATTTATCAAATATTTAACAATATAATATATTAGTATATGCTCTAAATGATAAAATATTTCTAAAAGAAGACATTTTAGAAGCATGGATAATATTTTAACTATATAATTTTCCTAATTAACCCTAAAGTAAATTTTTATTTATTTAAACTCCTAATTAATTTATTTCATAATTTTGAGAAAAGGGACATTATTGGAAAGAGGCTTGATATTTACGGGATTGAAAATGAGAAAAGCATTTTCGAAAGCACATTAATAAGAGATTTGATATTAACCTTTGGGCGGTTGATATATTAATTATAGATTATAGATTATATATTAAAATGTTTCAGTTGTTGATTTAGGATTAGGTATTAGTTTCCAAAAGTCATGTTGGCCTGAAGTTTGTACGCATCCCTTGAATTTTATATAAACGGGATACTAGGACCAATATAGGAACAATTACAATAAAATACAATACATTTTTTTATAGGATAGAATTTTATCACAACTACAACATGAACTCTGTACTATTTTTTCAACATTAATAAAGAGATAAGTGTTTTTTCTTGCACCTGTGATAATATTTTTCAATTCTTTTAAGTTAGTGTCTTAGATAAATATATTTAGATATATTATTTCATTGTGTTGAATTCTCATATTATTTGTAATGTGAAATATGTATACAGTTTGATTATCAGTTGAAAGGTGTGGTTGACAAACTTTCCTCTGCTCTATTGGTCTCTCAAAGACAGAGTTAAATTCAGTAGAACTAACTATATAATCCGCTTTTAATTATAATTCATGTAGAAGCCCTTGAAATGATGGTCTTGTTATATACAAGTTATTAAAATTGTCACTGAGGTCTACGCAGGATTGACATAGAATTGACTCCATTGCCCAAGTAGGAGCAAGACACTAATCTTATTAATAATTGGAATATAGTCATTCAGTTCATTGTTCAAAGTTTGTGATATTTTATTCCTTTGCTCTATTTCATTTTATATACCTTTTGTCAAACATTTACTATTAATAAAAGTGTTTCAGTTTTTGCAACATTCAATATAGTATTGATTGAGCTACTTACAATTTGATTCCTCTTACGTTTATTTTCCACCTTGAGAGAATCCACAAGTTTTATATTCAGTTATCTACTATAAAAATCCTTTGAATTAACAGATTTGGTTAAGGTATAGGCCTACCAGCCTTGGCTTTGCAGAGCCACAATTACAGAAGTTCAAACCTCCATTTGGTTGAACTTGTTAGTTGGAAAAAATGATTGGGTTTCCCAGCATTAGATTGGCAAGTCCATAGGAAATCCAAACCATCATTTTTGGGCAACAACAAATTGGTGACTCTGCTGAGGAGTTGTTTGTAAAAACATTACTTAGAATTTTTGGTATTAGAGAGTTAGATTCCACTGGAAGTGAGAAAACTCATAATACCAAGTTAAATTTTTCCCTTGAAGACAAGGGTTGAGACTCTACATAATTTTTTTTTAAAGTGACTCCGCTGGATTAAGAATTCAAGACCGGTTTGTATTTTCCTTCTAATAAGAAGGTGGCAACTCCATGTGTCAAAAGTTATTAGTGACTCCATTGAGGGAAAGAACCTAGCAGGAATGAATATTGATCCCTTAGTTAGTAACATAGAATTTACTATAGAATGTATCAAAGAAAATATTTTATTTCAAATGGCATCAAGCCGTTGAGTTCAAAGGATTCAGATTTTTTCCAGATAAGTTATTTTTGGAAATTGCACAAGCTATACCAAGGTTTTATGGTGAATATAATGAATTAGTAAAATGGCATTTCAAAGTATTCTATGCATTCATAGAAGATTATGAAATTGATGAAGAAGGTCAGGTGATGATTCTATTTGCCAAAACACTTAGGGATTATGGAAGAAAAGCATATGAGTCATTACCTGCACATAGCATTTCATCATGGAAGGAATTTGTAGAATGGTTTATGTATGAATTTTATAATGCAAGTGATGAAGAAGACAATGAGTGCTATGACTATGAATAAAATCAAAATTCCACTATGGAAGAAGATCAAGAATGCATTATGGGAGAAGAATTATCTCCTTTGGATGCATTTTTTAATGTGGAAATAGAATAGGGTGAGTTTGCAGCCCGTTTGTTCGTAAGGATGATGGGTTTCTATTTGGAGATACACTTAGACATCAGGTCTTCAAACAAGAAAATTATGAAAATATTTTGTGAATTGGGAATTTTCCAGATGATCTTGATTTGAAGTTCCTTATTCATAAAATGAAAGAGTATTATAAAGTGGAGCAAAAACCTAATGAGGCCCCTGATTCAAATAAAGAAGAAAGTTTGGAACAGATTGAAGAAGCATCTACACCAGATCAGAATTGTGTGGAAACAAATGAAAATCATGATCAAGAGGAGAATCTTCTTAGTGTGGAATGAATTTTAGATTTATTGGATATTCAATATCAAAAATATGTTAGGAACAATGTTCCAAAAGTTTTGTCAATTTACCATGATAGGTGTGTTGGTGAAGCAATACATTTTGATGAAATAGAAAATAAATCTCAAAAGGATAAAATGTTTAAAGAAGAATATATGTTGGTTGATAATGTTCAAAATATACTTAGGGACAATATTTATAAAAAATATGATGAAGAGTTTTGTGAAAAAAAATTGCATACTGTACAGGAAGAGGGTGAAATTTTAGCAGAGAATATTTGTAAAGATATTGGTTCCATTTGTAAAGAAAATAAGGATCCTCAAGAAAATTCTTGTCATACGGATTTACATCATAATATTTTAGATGATGAAATATTGAAAAGCCCTCAAGGAGGTATGCACAGAATTTTTATTCCATTGTTTGAAGAGGAAAAAGGGGGTATGACCAGCAATAATGAAATATCTCCAAAAAATGCTCCTGAAATTAATAACATATGTCTAAAAGCATTACGTGAAGGAGAAGAAGAAAAGGATGCATTTAGAAATTACCTAACATTTCTCAATCTTCTATATAATGAAAATGTGAAAGTGATATGTGATAATGTAGTTGAAAAGGAAAAAATAAACCTACTGGAGATTTTTCGTCCAAGGAATATTATGCATTTAGAAAATAGATTACACTGTGAGAGAGATACTCAAATTTATGATATAAAAATTTCTTATGAAAGTTACTTTGGATTGAGATTTACATGTGAAGGTAAAAGTCACTTAAAGTGTTTTTTAAAGGAAGGACATGATGGAATGTTAGGGCTCTTAAAGAAAATATGGATGAATGGTGGCAAAATTAAAAATTGGGGAACCAAACGTGATCAAATATTTGAGCATAATAATCAAGAGATATCAATGGATTACATTTGTGAGAAATGTTGTGGAGCGGGAAAAAGCGAATAACGAGTAATTTGAATGGTAAAGAGAAGCATGATGCTTCCAGAAGGCGCTTATTGTTACATGGCTAGAACCGAGTGTATGACAAAGGAAAATTATAATTTTTGGTGGCCTTTGGCCATTAACTTAGGCCAAGAGCTATGAAGGTAAGAAAACACATGTCTACTACAAACTCCAGAAAAGAAAATGCATCCACAAAGCCATGAAGAAAAATTCAGGGAAGCATATTTTATTCTCATGTCTTTTTACTATTTAGTGTTCTCCCACATCTTAAAAATTATGTATTGATGTTAAAATTGCAGATTTTGATTTTTCTTTCCTAATATATTTTTTGTATAGATATGCATTTGAATCTTAATATTTAGTATTTCTTTATACACTATGAAAATGTTATTTTTGGGAATGAAGTAGTAGAATGTATTATTGGTAAAACATTAACAAAGCATGTGTTGATACTTTGCAAAGACACTAGAGGAATATAAAATATATTTTTTGGAACACTATATAAATCAAAGTGTCTTGGATCATCTATCTACTCACTCTGTGGAATTATAAAGGGAAGGAAACAAAACTTTATTGCTGTTTAAAAGATGAATCACATTTTTTATATTCGAGTAGAAATTTGAAGTCAATTTTTAGCTATAAATGACTATTTACACTAGTAAAATGGTTCTCAGACTTTATGCCATGGATGGAAAATAAGGTGCCGACAACCTCAAAAATGCTTAGACATCTCCAAAAACGGCCAGCAGATTCTGTAACAGAAAATGAAATTTTTGTCCGTGGACTTGAGTGTTATTATTAGTCATAAAATTGAAGGAGGTTTCATAAATTTCAAGCAAATGTAATTGGAAAATGTAGAGTTGCACATTGCAACTGGATGCACAATACTGTAGGCACATGAGAGAGCATATTATATGCAGTTTGGTAGATGACGCTACAACCATCCAGACCAATGACAAAATGAATAAAATTTTAATTATGAATGAGCCCTTAGCCTAAACTCACTAGGCATCAGAGTAATAAATGATTTTTCTTCAAATGTTGAAAGAAGTAATAATCTTTGTTGAATAGAGTAATTCAGGTAAGTATTGAGGTAATAAAAAAAAAAAATTATTATTTTGATATTTAAAATATTACTGTTTTTCTTATGATTGTATTATTTACTTTTTTTTTAGGAAAACATTATTATGAGATGTCTTTACAAAGGTCATTAATACTTGAAACAATTTCTCTTTAATTTGATTTTGTCCTCCAATAAGCATTCTGATAAATATTATTGATTCATCATGATTTAAGTTTAATAGTTTTTATTTCTATTACTTATTCAAGATGAATTCTGATATTGGTATGATGTTAACATTATGTTTTGAGTCTGCTCTCCAAAGAAAGCTAGATTCTCGCTGTGTCCAGGCATGGAAACACGTCCCCAACTAGAGTCACTATTGACACCTAAATTTGCGGACACAAATTTGCTCAATTAATAGTCTAATGGTTCAGGGCATTATAAGTGGAAACCTAAAGATTTTAATTTTATCAAAATGATGAAAATTACATAACCATGACACCACTGCAAAGGGAGTATTTCTGACCTTCATACTTTGAAGATTAAATAAAATCTTATTAGGGGAGTCAAAAGGGTGGCAAGAGGGAGTTGAACACTTAACCTCTCAAGCCAACCCCTTAACTACATTAACTACCCACCCCCCTTAACCAATTTCTCTATTATATTCCTTGAAAATATTGGTTAGGGTGAGGAGATATATACTTTCTAATAGTAAATTATTTTACCAATGTTAATATTTGAAGTCATTATTAGGGTAGACATTACTAAGGAGATATCAATTATTTACATTTCATTAAATATTCAAAAGGGACTATTTTAGGAAAATTTATAAAGTTTTATTAAACTCCTAAAAACCCTCATGAAAATGTGACTAATTTATTCCTTTTTGTGCATAACATTATAGAAGCTTAAGAAATTTTAATTTAATCCAAATGGAGCTTTGTTCAAAGATTACAAAGAAGGGATTATTTATCAAATATTTAATGATATAATATATTAGTATATGGTTTAAATGATAAAATATTTCTAAAAGGGGATATTTTAGAAGAATGGATAATGTTTTAACCATATAATTTTCCTAATTAACACTACAGTAATTTTTTATTTATTTAAACTCCTAATTAATTTATTTCATGTGCAGGAAATTTTGAGAAAGTGACATTATTGGAAAGAGGCTTGATATTTACAGGATTGAAAATGAGAAAAGCATTTTTGAAAGCACATTAATAGGAGATTTGATATTAACCTTTGGGCAGTTGATATATTAATTATAATTATACATTATATATTAATGTTTCTGTTGTTGATTTAGGATTAGGTATTAGTATTTTCATAGGATAGAATTTAATCACAACTGCAACATGAACTCTATACTATTTTTTAACATTAATAAAGAGATAAGTTCTTTTCCTCTCACCTATGGTTATAGTTTTCCATTTTTTTAGTTAGTCTCTCAAATAAATGTATTTAGATAGATTGTTTTTTATTAAGTAAAACGGGTTTTACAGGGTGCCTGAAACCCACAACATAGTTAAAATGAAGCAGAAATGAGTTCAGTTCAAAGCTAAAGCATTAAAAATAGAGGGACGGGCCACAGAAAGGCCATCCAAGAAATTACCACAAAAAAGGAAAGACTAAATAGAGCAAAAAGAGGCAGGCACCAGAAGTCGGGTTAAGCCAGGATCCTCAGCATGACTACAGCATTACATTCGAGAACCTCCATCATCTCTGCTGCCTCTTTAGCTTTCTGAATATCATGGGGTCCATGAGAGCCATCATCATCCCTATTTTTATTTGTTTTGGCTCTGGTTCTTTTGCCTGGTCCATCACTGGGCTTCTTCTTATCTTCCTCCATAGTCCTATGATCATCCCTACTGTCCATCTTTTCTTCTATTTTGTTGATTAGTAGCTTAATGTGGTCATTGGATGCTTTAAGAATGTTATATTTTTTCTCAGCAATACCCTTTAGGGTGTCCTCAAGACTGATCATTTTAGATTCCAGGTGATCAACCCTAGTCTCTAGGCTATGCTTTCGCTCGGTGGTTTTGTGATCCTTATCATCAATACTCTGAATTTTGTCTTTGAGATCTTCAATTTCATGGAAGAGCCATTTGAAGGACCTGTACCGATCCAACATACTATTCTTAGTATTATTAAGGAAATCCATCTCCATTTCCATGGCCTTATCATTGAGAACCACCAGAGCGGGGTCAATCAGCTCCTCCTTGTGGATTTTTCCATCGGTGTCCTCCAGAATTTTAGGGTAAATGGCCTCCCTTATGATCCCCATGTGCACTATATTGATATTGAAGCTCCTCCAAACCTTTTTCCATTTTCCAGAATCTTGACTTTGATATACCCCGCTGGACTTATCTTCTGAGGTCTCATGCATAATGGGAGACTGGGTAGAGGGATTTCCCTAATCATCTTTGGGATCCTCAGGAATGGGGTCTTGAGCTGCATTGTTTGTTCCTGACTGGGGCTAAAGAGGGGGGGAATTATCATCGTTGATCGTGAGATCAACAGAGAGATGACCCGAGCAATCCCTCATAGTGTTGAGGTTTTCCCCTTTGACCTGTTTCGGCATTTTTGTGGCTTCCTTATTTGGGTTCCCCTCCTCATTGTTTGTATTCATGTATTCCTCACTATCGTTATACTCCTCATTCGAGGTCATCTCCTTTCTATCCTACTTTTTCAAAGATTTTTCAATTTTGACTAAGCTCGAGGGTCTCTTCTTGGATGAGGGCCCCTTTTTCAAATTTTTCTAGTCTTCTTCCTCACAATCCTCAGAATGAATACCCTCACTATTACCCAATGAAATGTAGTCTGACCCATAATCTTCACTGTTAGCTTTATTATCCGCAATTTCCTTACCCAGAATTTGGGCTTTGAAGAAATCGTAAATTAATAGTAACAAGCCTTCATGCAGGGCATGGTTAGCTATGTTCTTCTCTCTAAAGCCATTAATATTCTCATTTATGGAGGAATAGAGATAAAACAAAATGGAAATATTTTTTCCGTGCCTAAAGTGATTCAACAAGACAAAGTGATTTGGAGAGCGATTTCTAATATCTATGGTTAGGTTGTCTACATGGAAGGTAGGAGAGGGTTTGTTGGTTTTTCTTCCCCTTGTGGTGTCTCTCAACCCTTTAGTGTTTGGTACAATGGCTACTAGGGGCAACATAATGTTTCTTGTGTTTCTTTGTCAATATTTATGATGTGGTCAATATTGCCTTGGCTCCCTTTTGGTGGGTCTTTGGTGTGGCCTTTGGTGGTGAAAATACTACTATCGGGAGGAGGGTGTGTTGATTTTACTCTTATCCATTTTCTTGTTTGCAACTAGCCCCTCTTTGTTGGTTCCTCCATTCTATTCATTTTCCCCTCGAATTTGTTGGGTAGATCTTGGGTCAGATAGTGGATGGGCATAGAAGGCATGTGTGTGGTGATTTCCTTCTATGTAGAGTTGTGGATGGGGGTTGCAACTCTTTCTTGAGATTATCTCCTAGTTTGGACTTTTTAATGGTATATTTGGGTGTTAATGATGGCATGTTCTACCTATTTTATGTCCCCTTTGGGTTTCTTCTCATTTCCTTGTGGGTTTTTTTTATTTGGATTTTGGATGTGATGATGAGGCTAGAAGATTTGTGGGGGGAAGTTTGCCACTTCTAGATTCTTCTTGCTTATTTTGTTCAGAGTGTTCTTGGTAGATTTTCTTATTTGGTTTTTGTGGGAGGATTGGTTGGGATCCTCTATGGTTTCCTCTACTTTTTTTGGTTGATGTTGGAGTTCTTGGCAGCTACTTTCTTGATGACTAGATGGTTTTCAGAAGTTTTCAAGGGCCTGATTTGGTTATGTTGTGTTTTTTGTTAGGATTTTTCCTTGTTGGGGATGTGTTTGTCATTTGTGTGATTTGTAGCTCTCTCCTTTTTTCTACTTTACTAGCCTAATATTTTATATTGTTAATTTCTATCATGTATGACTTCTATAGAGGTGAAGTTGGCTCCTATAGAGTTATAGTTTTTTCTTGTAGCTACGTTTCATGTTTGGTGCATTTTTCTTTGGTTGTTCTCTTTCTTGATCTTAATTGAGGTGGTGACATCTCCCATTGAGGTGGGGATCCTCTTGTGGAAGGAGGATGGTGGTTTCTCTATATGATTTTCTTTCTATTGTAGCTACTTAGATGCAGGGTTGACATCTGATGGTTCACCTGTTTGTCTATCTTCTTCTCTACTACTCCTATTGAGGTGGGATCCTCTTCTATTGAGGTTGAGAGTTGTGTACCTATAAGGAGTTTTTTTTCTATTTGGATTTCTTTGTGAGTTATAGTTGGATGGTTCTTGGCATTAATTAAAAACCCATATTGAAGTTTTGGGGGACCTTGGAAAAATCTCTACTCTTTATGTACTTAGTTTCCTAGGAGGTTCTTATTTCATTCTAGATAGTTTATTTTTGGAATTGATGGCTATAGGAGTCTCCTATTTTCCCATGAAGCTTTTGGGTTCGTTATTAAAACCCCTTCTTACATTCTTGTTTGGGTTGCATACTCTACCCTCATTTTTGTCTGTTTCGTTATTCTCGTTGTTATGTTTTATTCTTCTCGGCTATATTCTTACCTTTCCATTATAAAAGTGATTAGGTCCCTTTCAAAATCCCTACCTACCTAATAAGAAAATGTTGAAATTGAAGTTACATCATGTGTCACTCTTTATAAAGTTTTTCTTTTCTTTTTTGATTCAATTTTTTTTTGTGTATTGATAACTTGAAATTTCAGTGCATGGATATATTTTTTACTATTTTTTAAAATGTATACTTGAAAATAACACTGGAAATTTGTGTGTAGTGAAATATAACACTTTCCATTCGGCATCACCTTTATATTAACTATTTATCCAAAATATAAATGAACTATATTATCTTGACATTGATTCTTTCCTCTACTACATCATATTTTTTTTCAAATTTTTAAAATAGATATTAGTATTTTCCATGGCAAGACAATCGACCATATCTTTTGTGTTGATAACATATCTTGAATAAAAATAAAAATATTAAATGTTAAAAATAATTAAAATACTAAAAGATAATATTTTTAGAAAAAAACACACATAGATCTTCAAAAGTGCATTTTTATATTTTAAAATATATCGTTAATAAGAGTAGCCAGTATTGAAACAATGTTTTTCTAAATAATTTTTTTTTTTGTAATTAGACCCAAAGTGGTTTGAAATATGCATTTAATAGACACATTCAATTAGAAAAGTTGAAATACATAACATAGCTAGAACGAATCTAGCTAAATCATATGTTTGACTAAAATTAATTTTTAGCTGGAAATACTTAAATTCACTTGTACTATAAGTTGGACAAAAATGTGACGCGGGTTTATTATAAAGTTGTATATTCATATTAGTAACTTCAATGGTCAATTTAAAATATATATACATTAAAAATACTTTAGAACTATAAAATGCATACAATATCTCATTATTGTCTTTCTTTAAAATTGTATAAGCTTTTTCATCTGTTTGAAGGTGTCATCAGCTAGAATGCTATATGTCGCACTTGTTGGATGGACACTATCCCAAAATACATATGTAGATGCATTAAGACATAATTTGCTGAATACATTGCATAACGGACCCACCTCGTACAAGCCAGTCCCACAACAACCTTTCCTTACTTCTTCAAATCCTGTCCAAAAAATATAAAATATCAAAAAAACAAAATATTAATAATGATTAAAATATTCAATTTAAACTTTGAAACATATAAATCAAATATAGTTTAAATGCATTCTCTTAAAAGTAGAGTGAATGGGAAACAACACATTACCATATTTATTTGGATTTACAATTATGTCGAGCAATTTATCGTATATATCTATATAAGCAATTTGAAGACCTCGAAGATTGGGTTTCATCATTTCTATCATACTTGATAGCTTCTTATTATAAGAAATTGCAACCTCATTGTACTCATTGATGCAACTATCATTAATCAAGTTGTGCATAGTAATTTGTAGAGGTAAACAACCGAATGGAGGCACACCAATGACCAAAAATTTGGTAGCACCTTCCTTGTAAATATTCTGTTCAAAATAATTACAATAATTATAAATAATCAAACAGAAGCATTTAACATGTTGATTTGACTTTGGCTCATTCAAAATTATAATCAAATTGGATGCATGGATTCTAAGTTTTAATTTATATATATTTAGCTCATTCAAAATTATACTAATAGATAAGTCTTATTAAAAGGTTGCTAATGTTATTAGAAGAAACATCTAAACAAATCAAATCAAAACTCACAGTATGATATTTAAACTTGTCCGGTAATTTATAATAGAAAATAAAAACATTACCTGTATGAATGACTGCAAATCCTGTAAGAGAAGATTCTGAAACTGCTCAATATCATATTCTGCCCTTGTCATCGCATTTGAATAATAGTTTTCAGAAAAATCATTGGTTCCCATACTGATTGCAAATAAGCCTTTTGTTATGATCTTGCCAGAGTCCTCCTCGCCAATCATATCTGTTAGCTTTGCTCGATAACTCTTAAAATTCTTATATTGTTCCGCAAGTGTTATGGTACCCTGAAAATAAACATATATATGATTTAGATGTAATACTATGAAATTATTATGCATTCAAACAAACAATGTTGAACGGGATAATTCATTTAATAATCAAATAAATTGAACAAAAGCGATAATGTCTTGGAAACAGAGGTTTCTAAGTAATGATCGTGGTGATGAAGTCATTGAGGAAAGAATTCTATAACTAGTTTTTAAGTTCAGATTAAACTAAAAGTCCGGATAACCTACTGAATAATAAAAATCAAATTCAAATGAATTGAAAGGTGATTGGATAAAAGTTGATAATATTTAGGAGACGAGATTTTTAAAATAGTAATATTGATGATAAAATTATTGTGATATTGTTATCAAAATTCAAATGTGTAGTTTTTGAGTTAAATTCATAAGAATGAACGAACATTTCAGGATCATTGCATCTAGATGATATTTACAAGGGTGAAGCATTAGGCCTTCCTGGGAGGTCACCCATTCAGGTATTGCTCGACTCAAACACACTTAACTATGGAGTTTCCTCCAAGGTTAAGCCCTTAGCTTGCTACCCCATTGCAAAACCTTCATTATAGAGCCCCTTTAGCTCATCAATTGATAAATAGAAAATATTTTCCATAACAAATCAAATTATGATATTGTTATCAGAAATTAACTGTATATAATAAAATTATTAGACAAAACAACTTCGAATAATAATATTGATGATATATAATTTTCAGACTCAATCCAGACTAGAAACCGACATAACCCACATAAAAAAAATCCAGACTAGAAACTGACATAACCCACATTAAAAAAAAACAAATGATAAGATTTAGACCACCAAGAAAATCGAACAAATAAGATTTAGACCAAGAAAAAATGTGCTCACAGGAGGCACTGATGTACTGTTATCGATTCCTGCCCCGGCTGAACCAAAACTAGCTCCCGTAAGCAACTTTTGTCCAGTAAACTGTGGGTCCAAATTCGCGGGCACCTCATCTGGAAGTCCAGCGAAACTTGCTGTATATTGAAAACAGTTCAAATTTTAGTGAATTTTGAAATTCAGTTAACTTTTGCTTACAACACAGGATAACATACAGTAATATCTTTGATATTAGATTGTAGATGGGTTTGGGCTCTTTTTCAATTCAATCAGAACATACAATAATATGCTATGATTAATCATCAGAAAAAACATACACAGCATGTCAGTAACTAATTTTCCGTTAGTAAATCTTCCAGTTGCTATGCCGCCGGGGAAATCTTTGCCATAGGGGGCGAAGTTGGCCTTGATAAGAGTCCCAATCTGATTGTTGTTACCAGGGTCTATTGTTG
Organism: Chamaecyparis obtusa; assembly: GCA_027943335.1. NCBI lineage: Eukaryota > Viridiplantae > Streptophyta > Pinopsida > Cupressales > Cupressaceae > Chamaecyparis > Chamaecyparis obtusa. Next base: position 2,036,417 of record BSBK01001476.1, on the reverse strand, counting down.
AATCTCCAAATATATAAATAGCAGGAACCAGCGGCTTGCTATTCACCTTTGGCAAACATAAAAACACTTGCAGAAGAAAAGCCAGCAATACAAATCCACATATTGAGAAGCTTGCCATTTGAAATTAGGTTAGCGATTGTCTTTCTTAAAAATAGTTCTTTGAAATGAAATAATAGCTACGTAGATATATATGTGTACCACTTTATCTCGCTTTTAGATTTTACTTGTATAGCTTAAAACAAAAGATGGGATCATTTTGTTCAGAGGAATTACTTAAAAAATAATTATAACGTTGTAAGTAAATAACAGCATGCTTATAGATAAGAACACAGATCTAACAGAAGATTTATACAACGAGCAGAATCTAATCCGGTTCCCATTGAAAACAAGCTTGGAATCCATCAAATCAATATAATTTATAACTAAAATGATTTGCATTGAACATTTGTTTACCTTAATGTCTGCACGCAAAGCTTTCTTTGAGATTGAAAATTCAGGACTGAATGTTGAATATGCCATTTCAAATTGTTTCAAGGTTTTTCCAGTTTCCGTTCTCAGTAGAATATATACTTCATTTTGTCGAGGGACTAGGAAAAACCATTGTGGTGGAATAATATACAATAAAACACATAGATAATCAATGAGAGAGCCTATAACAGGTAATGATGAAAACGCCAGAATAGCTATTTTAAAGACGTTGAAAGCAATGTGGAGAATTAATTTAGACATAAGATAATACAAACAAAATGAAGGATCTATCGTGTTAGGAGACTAGATTTAGACGGGTGCACTTATAAAATAATATAAAAAATAATTGGAGATGAGATTATGATTGAAAAAATTATAGAGTTAAAAATCTTATAAGTTCAATTGAAGTGTATTAAGTGTATCTATATATTCTCCATTTTTTTTGGTTTTTTTCTGTGAAATATAAAGAGTGCTTATTACATAAAATTATTTTTCATCAAAATCTTTCTGGATCTACAACATATATACAGTTACAAATCACTTGCTATACAAAATTATATCTCTGTTACAACCGCTTCAGGTTCCATCACACCTGGATTTGGAGCTGCGACATCAGCTTGTCTAGTTCTTCTTTGTTCCTCAATATCTGCCATGAAGTTGTTTAGCCCTATTTCAAAGGGCGTTCTTTCTTCTGATCTCCTTGTCCAAGTATGCCCATGAGAAATCTCTCAAGTGAAGACCCTCATCGTACCATCTTGAAGTGGCCTTTCAAATTTGTCTCTGGCAAGCCTCATGGTGACCGAAACTTGCCAGTCAATGTCGTGAACTATGAATCTCTTGAGAGACACGGTAAGTACTCTAGTACGACCATTGATAAATCATTATTCCTAGCTTTCCATATTAACCAAAGAATTTCACTTGAGAGTGTAGACAAAAAGAGGTTAGAGTCTTTCTTGAGGTAGTGGACTTATCCCAAAATGACATCCAAAGAGCTAAAAGAAACACCAATAGAGATACCAAAGAGGTTCCATACTTTCTTTGCAAACAAGCATTCACAGAAAATATGCTTAATGATTCTGCATATAGGATAGATATTCAAATCACCATTTGGCTTACAAACTTGAAGCTTAAGCAATAATAGGTTCCAAATAAAGCATATCTTCTTAGGCTCAATAGGCCTAGACCACATATTACTAAGAATTGTTTGCTAAGTGGGAGGCTCACAGCCTTCATTCCATGAGATAGAGAGGTGGGTAATGATATCCAAGTTATCTGCAAGAATAGAGTAGATGGCCTTAGCTTTGGCTGAAGGGAGAAGAGCCTAGTCCAGCCATAGAAAGTTGGAAAATCTATCATCCAAAGAAACATAGGATCAGGGAAGAGCCAACGGTGTGTAGGCATCCCTTAAAATAGAAAAGGCCCTCCAATGGGACGTGGGGGAACATCTAATTTCTCATAAAGCACTTGCCAAGAGATGAATTGACCTCCTCTAATTATAGATCACTGAATGTTCTTATGCCTTTAGAAGCCCATATTTGGGCTGAGATAAGAGGGAAAGAGGCTTGTCATTATGTTTCAAATTCCACCAAATAGACCTGTCACCACATCTTTTCTTGTAGCTGTCAATAATATCGTTTTGAGATATGTATTTCCTAACCTCATCCTAGGCTCTCCATATAGTTTTGAACACTATAAATCCTGCAGACTTACCAAGAAAGTTACCTCTAATGGTATCCACCATTACAAGATCAACCCAAGATTGGTTTTGTGTAGGGACAGCTTTGGAAATGTTGTACCTTACCAACACTTTCTAGGGCTCATTACCTTGAAGATATTTAAAAATCTATTTGGTTTCTAAGGAAATGCCTTGGACTTTGAGATCTTTTAGACCGAACCCTCCTTTGAATTTACTCATTGTGCACCAAGCCTATTTGATTGTATGCATTTTCTTTTTGTCCTTTCCATCTGACCACAAGAAGTCTCTAATCTATTTCTGAGTGTGGTTAAATTGGTACTGACCAAATAACCAAGCAGAGGCATATTATATATTATATGATGACATAATCTTTTGACAAAGTTGTGTTCTTCTTGTCAAAGTGATATAATGTTTGTTCCATCCCTTCAACTTCTTGTCAATTTTCTCTTGTATCCAATTCCACATTTCCCTTAAGTTATTTCTTATGGAAAAAGAGATACCCAAATACCTTACTAGGTGGTTAGGTCCCCCCTCACAAAATTGAATATTTATTGAACCAATCTAGAGGGTGAGAACTTTGACCAAGAAAGTCAAATATAGGTAGAGAGATCTTACTCCCAGAAGAATCACGGAAGAGATTACATGTCCATTAAAGCCTCAAAGTTGTCTTCTTCCAATCTAATCAGTAATGTAGTGTCATGTCAATAAATTATGTGTTAGTCAAGTCTTCATGGTAAATACTCGATCATGCAAAATTCATTCAATATACTCCTTAGCCTCTTTGCTTTTGAGTATCTAAAAAATATTTAGATCCCTTGTCACCATGCTCCAACCAGCTAAGTCCGGCTCTTGTTTTAAGGACTATAATTTGGTTTGTAGGACCCTTGTAAAGGCCTTTTTAGCATGACAAAGAGCATCATTGGCATCTATGTTGGTTGGGTCAGCCTACAAGGTTTTATCTAATTTGAATAGAACATTGTGAAGGTCATTTTCCAAATTTCTCAAGTCCTTATCTTTTTTCCTACCTACTATCTTGAAGAGCCCCTTCCAAGAATTAATGTTTTGATTGCACCTCTCCAAGACCATTATGTAGAAAAGTGTTGCTTTTGTTAATGCATCTGATAATACCTATTATTCGCAACACATCCTCATCAAGAAGAACCCTAGTATTGAGAGAAAAATCTTCTCTTTTATGTTTGGATCCCTCTTGAGGTGGGCTAAATATAATGGTGGTGCAAATACGATGAAAATCAAACAAAGTATAAGGAATAATCTGAACCCATCCACCATTTGCATCATTTTTAAGTTGGAAAACATCTTGATTAGCATAGAAACTGTCTAATCTATTATAAATCCTCATGCAGCCATATTGAAAATTGCACCATGTGTACCATAGGCATATGAGTTCACTCTTTTTACCAGCCATGGGATTAAATAATCTCAAATTATTAGCCATCCTACACCAAAAGAGCCTTTCTTCTCCTTTCCATTCAAATTTGGATCCACCATATTTGTTAAAGGGGCTTTCTATCATATTAAAGTCTCCCCCAAAAAACTATTGCACCTCTTCTAGCTATTACAACCACTTCCATAATTCAATCCTTTCCCAATAATCATTAGATGCATAGACTGAGTAGATACCAAACATTTCTTTGGCATCCTTAAGAATGACTCAAACAATTTTGTTGCAAAGAGATAACCAGATAATCTAGTAGCAAGTTGTCTCAACATGTCTGCCAATCCTGGATCTTCATCTCACCTCCCACAAACCATCTTGAAACCCTATGCAATTGCAGGCCAGATTGCAATATGTTACCCCACAAAAAATCAACTAGGGTTTGACAAGAAGGAACCCTTAAACCTAGATTCACAAATCTATATCCAAATCTTAACTCACTCTGATACCACCTGGTGCAAAAGAGGATGAAGCACAGGGGCCAAATGCACACCCTAATCTATATCTACCTTGCAGACATAACACATAGAAGAAATAACACACAAATGAGAGAGAGAATGCAGATCAAATCCTTATATTTATTCAAATTTATTCATACATGTCGGGCTATAAGGCCTTCCCAGTTAGGCCAAATATTACAATTCAAGTACAATAGTCCTCCAACATGCAAGGATTCAAAAACTATCTTCAATCTTCTAACTTCTATCTTCTAAAAATTGATCCCTCAAAACTACAACCAAAGATTACTATATATACAAGAGGCTACTGAACAAGACCTTCATATCCACCATTAACAGAAGGAAAGACCAGATCTAGGTCCACATGCTTCCCAATGATAGATAACAACATTAAATCTGCGACCATAATTAATTGCACAAGTCAGCCTAAACAAAAAACTAAAACAAACAACTTGATAAGCAAGGATAATTGAGTGCTAAGAAAAGATAACTGAGCGCCAGGGAATTAACCGACCAACTTGGTTAACAAAGGAAACCAAGCAACTACCGAGCCAACTCAGTCAAAGTAGGAACCAAGCAAGATAGGAAAACTCAAACTTGTTTTTGGTGACACAGGATTGCCAAGGACCCAAGATGCTCCCGCATCATTATGCCATAACCATACATCATCAAATTGTGCAAACAAATATGTTTCTTCAGATAGGTCTAGATAGAACAAGTTACCTCTTGTTTGTTCTCCACTTCCAATTAGGTCACCAGTGGCATCAAATATTTTAGCTTTCCTGTGATGAAATTCAACTCGGTAACCAGTACTGTTCAGTTGTGCCACACTCAACAAATTATAGTTAAGACCTTCAACCCAATAAGCATTATCACATCTGATCTTATTAGTCAATCTTATTGATCCTTTTCCTTTCACAGCACATGGTGCATCATTACCAAACTTAACACTTCTACCTTTGTAATGATTAAGGGTTTTAAACTTACATTTATCACTAGTCATGTGATGTGAACAACCACTATCAATAATCCATTTATCACCTTTACTCACATAAGAAATAAGTGGAGTTTTCTCATCCTCATCAGAATCATCTTTCATAGAAACATAAACAACTTCTATATCACATTCATCAGATTCACTAGTTTCATTGTCAGTTTCCCCTTCAAAATATAGCAAGATTTCTTACCTTTGTCTTTGTAGTCTTTGTACCTTCAGTGATTTCTGTCATTCCTTTTGTCTTTGTAATTTCTTTCCCTTCTTTCATCCTTGTCAGTCCTGTCAAGGCATTTTGCTACAATATGGCCAACTTTGTTACATGAAAAAAATAAAATAGGAAGTTTACCTTTATATTTCCCTTTTCCTCTTTGTAGCCTTCTAGCCATAAGTGCCTCAAGGTCATCTAGATCATCATCGGAAGTGTCAATATCACTGTTGATGTTACTTTCACTGCTCTCACATCTTTCTTTTCCCTTCTTAGGCTTATGAAGAACCATTTGAGACTTGAATGAAGATTCAATGTTATGAATAGTGAAATTATGATAATTAGACAACTCAAAAGCAATAAGCTTGCCAACAAGACTTTCCAAAGTTATGACATTACCAGGGTTACATCTTGATTCTTGTATTGCAGAAACTCTAATAACATAGATAGGAAGAAAAGTTATCAATACTTTAATGATAACAATCTCATCATCAATGTTGCCAAATTAGCTCCTCTAATAGAATTTACTACCTCCTTAATTCTACCACAATACTGAGCAATATTTTCACCTTCTTTCATTTTCATTTCATCAAACTTACCTCTCAAGATTTTGGATTTGGCTCTTAGTACATTTGTGTCCCCACCATAGATGTCCTCAAATTCTAGGTTTGATCTTGTCCAAGTTGGGTTTTGATAAGAAGTAGATAAAATGGATTATGTCATGTATTTCAGGGGTTAAATTTTCAGCCATGATCAATGGAACTCTTTGTGGATATTTCTCTTCCTCCCAAGGGATTAGTTAGGGAGATTCTTTATCTCCCTTTCTTTTTATCATCTTGGCACTAGAATGCCTCAACAAACTAATTGAGATAAAAAGAAGACTGGGTTTATGGGAAGGTATTTATATTAGACAGTCGGGCATGTGCAGGATCATGGTATGCCAAACTAGGCCCTTAAGTGGCAATGAAAATTTAGAAAATCAAGTTTAGGAAAGTTGACATAAAAATTTGAACAAGTTATAAATATTATATCAAAAATATGTAAGAAGAGAATCTGTCAAAAATTGAATTTAGTTTCTAAGATACTAGGCCATTTTTGAAAAACAATTATTGTATATGTTGAAAATTTCAAATTTTAATGTCGTAGTACAAAAATTTCAAGAAAAAAAAAAGAAGTAGGTGTATGTCTGACCACCTTAAACACAATCAAATGATAATTTTTTTTACAAGATTAAAGATATAAGTAGTAGACTCATGTCCGAATGTGAAACATATTTTTTTATAATTTTTTTCCAAGTAAATAATTAATTATAATTTTTCTTCTACAACTTTTCCAGAATACAAAAACTCTCGTGTCTAACCATGTTAACTTAGTCTAAACTTTATCAAATTGAAAACTTTTTTTATTTCTCTTGTAGTAAGAAAAGCATAGAATGTGACACATGTTTTGGATTTCAAAAATGTTATACATTTTGAAAGTTATAACTATTTTTCAATAAGTTTATCAATCAGGACTATAAAGATAACAAGTAGGTCTATGTCTGACCACATTAAACAAAATCAAATGATCATTTTTTTTATAAGATTCTAGATAAAAGTAGTAGAATCATGTCCAGATGTGATGTATATTTTTTTCCAAGTTAATAATTAATTATAATTTTTCTGCTATAAATTTTCCTAAATATAAAAACACTCGTGTCTGATCACCTTAACTTAGTCCAAACTTCATCAAATTGAAAGAATTGTTTATTATTTTATTTTATTTTTATCGGTAAAAGGCCTAGGCCAAAAAAAATTATTAATAAATTAAATTATAGTACAGACACTCCATTCTGTGCGGGCACTGGTAGGAAAAAATGGAGAAGAAAATCTCCAGTCTAGCCCGGGACCAAGGTCCAGAATTTTATTACAAACAATTTTATGAGGGCATTCCCTCAATTGCATCAATGGATGAAGGCATTCCTTCATTGTCAAGTTTAGTTCAAAATAAATGCCCTCTTGGATCAAGCTTGGTATAAAAATAATGTTATCTCTCTATACCGACATGAGAGAGATTACCTTATATACATTAGGAATTTAAAGATGTTGAAATTGCTGATAGATCTGATTAAAAGGCCTTCCCCATACTCAGTTCTACCTTGTTGACCCTTACCTTCATATAATTTTGTAGTGATGAAAAGAAGATCTTGTATTCTTTGATTCCTTTGCCTTTGCTATCATGTATGCAAACAAATACTATGTGCCCCAAAATATGCTTGTTATGAAGTAAGAAAAGAAAATTTTTGCTAACTCTGAAATGATAAATATCCAATACTACAAGATTAATATTGTTGCTGTCAATAAGTGTGGCAAAAAACCATTAATTTGACTTAACATCTTGTATATTTTTAAGGAATAAAGAAAGACCAATCAGTAAATAGAAAAGACTGATTACCAAGAGATAAGATTAGTAAAGGGAGAACTTATTCCCCAATTATTTATGCTTCTATGAGGCCCTAACTACCCCTAGGAGGAGCTTTCACTATAAATTTATTCACTATCACTGAGATCTATCATTGCCTCTAAGTCTTCATTGTTTCAAAGAAAATCATCTTTATAATAAATTATTGCTCTTGAAAGTATAAGATGATGGTTACTATAGGATCACCTTATGCACTTCATTCTTGGCATACTAAACATAATTAAACTTCTATTCCAATTATAATCTAAGATGAAGTAATAAAAGCTATGATTATTTTAAAACATTTTTCATGACTCATAAATTGATATTTAGAAGAAAAGGTTCAAATTCTTAGTTTATTTAAATAGTCAAAGATATTATGCACAAATAATACCATCCTCCTGACCCTAAGTATTAATAAAAGGAAGCTATCAATAAAGTATGAAGAAATTATTTAATCAGATAAAACTAATCTTAGCAAGCAGATACTGGGATCCAGGGAACTTCAAGAAATAAGCAAATAAAGCCATTAGACACTGCATAGTCCTGTCTCTGATTATTAATGCAAGTGGCCTATGTGTACCACTATTTTATCCTTACTAAAATATCTATATTACCTGTATTATTAAGTGCAGGCTATAGATAGTATCCTGTTGTCAGAAATTCCTTAGATCAGATCCGAACTAGTTAATAAGCTTATGATCAAGAATTATATAAACCCAAAGTAATTATTATCCTTACTCCTTATCTTAAAAGATATGTTTATTTAGTTGTCAAGAAAAATGATCTCAATACTCAAATTTTTTAAGACATTCCTCTGCAACGCTATCCCTATATTAGCATAAACAGACTACAAACCTAGATTACTGATCACAAAATATTCTATTAATTTGAAGAGACATCTTTTCTAAACCATAATCATCCATGCTATGCTTGGTTATTCAGTAGTAATCATATTTAGATACCTGAATTTATGAGATCTGTTGAGCCTATTCAAATACCTATCTTTATGAAATGATACATTCTTATCTGATAGAAGAAAAAGCTATAAGACAATAACACAGATTCTAAGCATTGATTATATGGTATACTAATGTATAAGCCTTGCTTAATCTATTTGTATATTGGAGTTAATAAACTATTAAGTGTATAGACATTATCTATTTGTAAGCTTTAAACTTGAGGTTCATTAAGAATTAAGACCTATTACCAATATTCAAAGTATTACTTATAATCAAATGATTTGATGAGATCGACATGAGACATATTAGAAAGGTTATCTTGACTATTTTCCTAGACTCACTCAATCTGTAATAGAGGCTCCTATTTTCTCCTTATTGGGATACTTGCCTTTGTCCAGCCACAGGTCGATTAGATTTTTGGGACCATATTCTGCAAAGCTCTCCATATCTTTAATTCCTACCTCATCTAGGTTCCAGTAGTCATAGAACCAGCATTCCTTCTCTGGCTTACAGACCTATAAGTATTGTAACAGAAATGATATGTTTCTGATGATTAAGGCCTTTCTCTTTTTGAAGTCCTTCACCTTAATAGATGAAGATGTTAAGACGGGTGTTTTATCATTGACTCTTGGCTTGATGATAAAATGGTTCTTTTTAATAATAGGAGGACTTTGTCCAGGTTGCCCAGATATCTTTGTTTAAAGACTTTGTGGCTAAGAGACCATATCTCCTATTCTTGGAGATCCCAAGCAAAAATTACAGCTACAAACATGGAAGATATGTTAGAGAGGACCCTGTAGTTATCCTCTAAGTTGATAAAATCTGGCCCTAAAATGCGTAAGATAGCTCTTATAATAAGGAAATGTTTATTAACTAGCATCTTCTTGACATATTTTGGCAAAATTTTGCCTTTGAAGGCCAGTTGTCCCTTGCTACATGAGAGTTCCAATGACGTTTCCATGTTAGCCTATGATTATTCAAGATAGATAGGATCAGGTTAGAGGGCATGGTTATTTATAAGTATAATCTTCCACTGTCCTGACTATTGAGTGTCTACAACTATTCGTATTTCATGGAATCTCTACAGCTATTTTTTAAAGCTTCTAAAGGGGAAGTGAGACATTTTCTACATTTATGAAGATAATATAATGCTTCTATCCTTGATAACATTTCAATTTCTACAATGCCTGAAATTTAGATACATAGGATGCAATGACAGTGCTTCTAAATAATACTCTGAAATGAAAGAAAAACCATAATCTTGTATGCTATTTCCTATTCTAAAATATACAAAAGAGGAAAAAATTTGAAAGTTAGAAAGAGAATCTAACTGTATTAAGATAGGTCTTTCTTGATCTAGTTACTAACATCTATATAATATTATAACCACCATCGTCCTGTATATTTACATATTGTTACCATATTGTAAAGTGCTATTTACTTATAGCTATATAATGATTGCTTGAAATTTTAGTAAATACTAGATATCATCAAGTCCTGCCTTGTAAACCGACTAAACCATATTCAAATAACCAACTAATTATAATCTGTCTTCTTTTACTTTGGGAGTGATATCTATGGTAGTGAGCAAAAAGAAAACATTAACTCTTAAGGTTCAGACAGAGTCATTTTTTTAAACCCTCGAGCAATACCATATATGCTCTTCCTTTCTCATTATGACAATACACTCATCCTTTGGATCCATCTTCTTCACATGGCAGGTGTAGCGCTAAATCTCGGGTGCCATAACGTGAATCTTAGATGTCTCTACTTCATCTAGTTCAATCAGGATATGGAATCCTTCACTTCTCCAAAATTTGAGGAGGTCCCTTGTATCCATCTCAGTTTGAAGTATTTCATTGTACAGAAAATCCAAATTTCTTAGCATTTCCGGCCAATGAGTGTCAAAACGTTCTTCATCCTTGAATGTTAACATTGGAATGCGCTGGGCTTGAGGGATTTCTGCAAGCTTGATAATCTTGGTTCTCATTGTAGTTTCTAGATATGGGATAGTAAGCTGATTATCGATACAAAAAACCATTTTATCTAACCCTTCAAGGAGATCTTCATTAAAAATTGAGTTAGCCACCTAAATGATATCTTCTTTCCTTTTCCCCGCAAATACTGAGATGGCAATGAACATACCTATAACCACTCCATTGGTTTGGAAGGTGAACTTGTAGTCAAAGAAATGGTCTCCCATTGCCTTTTCAATTGCTCTCCTTGAGGAGTTTGGCAGGGGGATGAGTATCTGATTCCACCTCTCAGGAAAAATATTACCCCTAAAAGCCATAGCCCGATAGCCCTTGTTTGCAAAGGTAGTTAATTTTGTCTCCGTTGTTGCAAGAGGATTGTATTCTAGTAAGACCAGTTGTGAGGTTAAATCCGAGGGGATCTTAAAGGGATGAGAAAAAGGGAATTCCAATACATGATTATCTTGAGATCTCTCCCTTACTCTTCACGAGCCACCTCTTGTGCATTGGAGATAATTAGTACATTTTAGCATGATCTACTGAAATGTACTCATAGTTCGACTACCCATGGATGCAAACCGTTAACAATTCTATTTCCATCTCTTTAAGGAGTTATAATTGACAGGATGTAGGTTCTAAAACAATCAAAGACAAAGAGTTTATAAACTTTATACTCGCAGCTCTATTGCCTATCCTAATATCCTTTATGAAGATTAGTGATTATTCATGATTAAAGACTTCCTGCATGGTCTATCATTCCATCATTGTCGCCAATTCTTTCACAAAAATCTGGTTGTTATAGCAAATCTAGAATGTTCATTCCTAAATAAGAAAAACATTGATTAGTTACGTGTCTCTAGTTTGTCTTGTACCATGTGGGTATACCCTGATATTAAGAGTGTATGGTGTTAAATAATGATTTCATGATGAAATCATTGTTACTAAAGCATGTCACAAATATCCCTGAAAAGATTTTAATCATATTGCTTCGGTGATTATCAGTAATTTGCCTAAAAATATTAGATCTTTCTATGAACACCTAGATATCTACTTTATACTATGAGTTATCCCACATGAGACATATCCTAGAAATTACACGGTTAATGCCAGAAAGGCATAGTATTAAGGATATTGATTAGAGTATTCCTTCATAGAACTGATATTAACGAAAATCTCCAAGGTTAAGAAAAGTTTGGTTAGATTAGAGGGGAAGGGCTAAGGCTATAGAGTACTCTTTCTAGAAAAATCCATATGTTTCCTAAAGGATTATTAGTAATCTGATTAGAATACAAAGGGGAAATAACTCTAAGGAGACTTCTGTAAGTGTAAAGGATTAATTTTCCTGGTCTCAATAAAGAGATCTGGATTTATTAATCGCGTAAAGGTGAAAGGATAGGGTCCTTCTAAGAGAAGGTCAAGGTCTCAAAGGTACCAGGACTATTTCTAGCTAGATATGCCTATCTAATAAGGTAAACATATCTAGTATTGAGCCTTTCTAGAAATTTCTTAGAATGTGAAGGATAATCTACTATGGTTATGGCCAAATTTGCTTTTCATATATAGTTAGTGGTTCTGTATATACGATGAAAAGTTGTTTAAATTCAATGCTAGGGGAACCAAGTACAACCCTCTAGATTATAAACCCTCTATCTGCCTCTATACCTATCCTCATAGCTACCTTGAAGTTTAAAGCTGCTAAATGATTGAAAGATTCCAACATGAACTTTTAGATCATCATAGTCATTCACTTTTCTCAAATACAAAGTTGGTGTAGAAAGTTTCGAATGATTAATTCTTAAGGAAGTGAAAATCATTGATAAGTTATGTGTTGGGAGATGTCATTACAAATATAATAATCCCAGGGGTAAAACAATGGTATTAACAACTATCTCGGTCTGTCTTATGATGATTTAAATTATACTATTTTGTAGGTTGGTCTAAGTGTGACAAAATATATAGAGAACTCTAAGTAGGGCAGGAGATACACCATTTACAAGTAGAAATTTACTCACATTTAAGTCTGTTAATACTCGATTAGTGCCAAGAGGGGATATAGTAGATATATTAGATAGTTCTCAGAGGTTTGTATAAGGCTAAACTAGGAAGGGGAACTTGAGACTTATCTTGGAATTCCGCTGTATTAATCCATACAATATCTTATGAAATCATGCCAGTATACAGAAGAGATGTCGAAAGGTCTCCTATAAGTATAAAGGTAAGGTTACTCATACCTCTAAACAAGGATCTAGTTTCAATAAGAAATATACGGACCTACTAGCGAAAGTTCAAATTCTCATAGAAACCAAGACTAGTGCTGGTTGTATACTCCTATCTATTGGAAAGACTTGTGTCGATCCTCTCTAAGAGTAACTCTAAACAGGGGAAAAACATGTGTGATAGTTAGAGCCAAGAATGGCTACTACAATAAAAGATATAATATCTATGAATGTAATGGTGTCTAGTTAAAGTGAAATGTCAATTCTAGCTAACTGTTTTGACTGCCATGTCCTATATCCAAAGGTTGGTGAATAGCAAAAATAAGAATATATCTCAATGTACCTGATAAAAAACATATGAAATTCATAATTCTATTTAGCTAGCATGTATTCACAATTAGGGAAACAAACTTATTTTATTAATGTTAAATGTCTAGTTTCAACAGTCTACAAATCTTTGAATTAGCTATTTAAAACCTTCAAATAAAAATAGAGGATGTATAATAAGGATCTAGGTTATTGGTATTCATCTCTATATTATACAATTAGATTGAGAGATGATTATGTTATGAGGGGGAAATATAATCTAACTTATACTAGTAAAATTGCTCCTATATCGTTTCACCATTTGCTCCCTGGTTAGCAAGCTGATCCACATTTGTATTCCCTTCTCTGTAAATATGCTTAATTTCATACTGGGGGATAGTATCCAAGATTATACTAATATCTTTGATTCTCGAGTTGAGTGTCCAATTAGGGGTCTTTCTAGTTCTGATTGCATTGATGACTATTTGAGAATCACCTTCAACTACTAGTTTAGAGATACCGAGTTGTTTGCATAGTTTAAGTCCTTCTAAAGCTGTCTTACATTTTTCCATATTATTTGTTGTGGGTTTGATGGGTCAAGCATATTTAGAGACTATTTCTCTATTCCAATTGCGAATAACCCCAACAATACCTGCTATTCCAAGGTTGCCACGAGAAGCCCCATCAAAATTTAATTTATACCATCCTTCTCTAGGAGGCGTCCATTTACATGTACTTCTATCTGATTTTGATTTGGTTCCCCCTTTACCATATAGTGGTGGAATTACTATTTTAGGCCACATGAGTCTAATATTATTATCCCAATGTTTAAAGGAATTTTCAAAACTAATCTTATCTTGAAGTCTACTATTAGTTACTTCAACAATTAATGCTTCAATTTTGTTAATAATTAATTTCCACTCAAGTTTTTGGTCTGTGAATATCCTTCTATTTCATTCTTTCTATATTTCCCATACAAGAATAGAAGGGGAGATTGTCCAAATATCTTTGTACAAACTATCTTTGTTAAGGGTAGGCCATGCTTTAAGGTGATCTACCAAATCGAAGGGCATGGCTGAGTTCCAATTTAGGCAATATCGTAACCATTTCCAATAGTTTTGGGTATAGGTGCAGTTTAAGAGCAGATGGTTGGCATCCTCCTCTTGACATTCATAGAGAGGACATCTTGAGGGACCTTCAAAACCTAGCTTTCTAAGTCTATCTGCAGTTAAAAAAAAATTTGCAGAGCTGTCCATAGAAAAATTCCTGCTTTAGGGAGGCAAACCTTATTCCTACAAAAGTTCAGAGGGATATCTAAGGTATCCATGTTATGTTTATGTACAATAGTTTTATATCCATCCTTCACAGTATATTCTCCATTATTAGAACCAGCCCATATAAGATTATCTATCCTGTTTTTAATATTAATTTCTCTATCTTTGAGAATATCAATGAGTTTTTGTCTTTCTTTATAGTTTATTGGTATATTATTCATTGATTTCCATACTGACTCCTCTTCATTAATGATATAATTCTCTAAATATATTCCCTTAATGTTTTTCCAATTTTCAATAAAGCTTTGCAAAAATCCCATCTTATCGAAGGGTGTAAAGCCACCCCAGGAGTCTTCCCAAAATAGGACCTTGTCCCCTCTACCTATATCCCACGTGAGTAAATTATTAATGACTCCTCTATATTCTTTAATAAAATTCCAAATACATGAGCCTTTAACATGGGTTTGTGATCTGAAGATATTGATGGAATCTGCATCTGGGATATATTTGTGCAATAGGATTGTAGCCCATTTACTGTTTGATTCCTTATATAATCTCCAAATGAGCTTGGCTCTCAATGCTTTATTTTCCCATTGGATATTTTTAATACCCAATCCACCCTGGGATATTGGTTTACAAAGGTTCTCCCATCTTATAAGAGATAACCTTTTTTCTTCTGTCGTGCCTTGCCAATAGAAATCCCTAAGGAGTTTGTCTAGACTAGCTTTGATATTGACTAGAAGAGGGAGTATCGACATATGGTAAGTGGGGATAGCAGTTAGTATGGATTTAATCATTGTGACTCTACCAGCTTTATTAAGCCACTTTCCTTTCCAAGTGCCTTTTTAAATTTGAATTTTGGAAAGCACTTGTTGCCATAGCTTAGAGCTATGTAAACCCTTGTCAAGGGGAATACCTAAATATTTACAAGGAAACTTGCCAATTTTATAACCTAGAGTTTTGCAAATTTCACGTTCTTTGTTTGAAGGGGTATTGATGAAAAAAAATTCAGATTTAGTAGGATTCACTTGCTGCCCTGACACCTTCATATATATGTCCAGAACATCTTTGAAAGCCTTAGCTTCTTTACAATTGGAGGCTCCGGGGAGTATAGTGTCATCAGAAAATTGTTGGTGAGTTATATTTGGGACATATTCTGAAACTTTCACTCCTGAGATTTTACCATCGAGATGGCCCTTAGTTATGGCTCTACCTAGAGCTTCAGCCATAATAACATATAGAAAAGGAGAAAGTGGGTCTCCTTGTCTAATACCACGAGAGATTTTTAAAAAACCTTCAAGGGTACCATTGATGAGTAATGAAATTTTGGGTGTGGAGATACAGTTGAAAATTAAGCTAATCCACTATTTAGAAAAGCCAAAAGCTTCTAGGCATTTACAAAGAAACCTCCAATCTACTTTATCATAAGCTTTTTGGATGTCAATTTTAATAAGCATACATGGTTCTTTATTGTATTGAGTTGTATGAACTATTTCTTGGGCTATAATAATTCCATCTAGGATTGATCTGTTGGGGACAAAACCGGTTTGTTCTTCTGAGATAATAGTAGGTAGGAGTGTTTTAAGTCTATTTGCTAAACATTTGGAGAGGATCTTATAAATGGTATTACAAAGGGAGATTGGACGAAAATCTCTTGGCTTTGTACAATCATTTTTCTTGGGGATAAGTGCAAAGAATGTGTTATTGATTTTAGTTAATAATGTACCAGAGTTCCTGGTAGCTTCCACTGCTTGCCATATATCTTCTCCTATGAAATGCCAACATTTTTGAAAAAAACCTGCCTGAAAACCATCTGGTCCTGGGGCTTTTTCTAGGCGGAGTTGAAATAAGGCTTTTTTAACTTCTTCCAGGGTAAATTTTCTATTGATCCATTTATTATTTGCATCCATAACTAATTTTGGAATAGCCTTCAGCAGTTCATTTTGTGCTTTGAGGTCAGCGGTCTCCTGATTGTTAAGAAGAGAATGATAGAAGTGAATGAATTGTTCAGAAATAAGTTTGGGGTCATCTAAGATTAGTCCATTTTTGTCTTGAATATTTGAAATTCTATTTATATTCCTTTTATTGTTGGTACTATTATGAAAAAAATTTGTATTACAGTCTCCTTTCAGCCATGTTTCTCTAGATTTTTGTTTCCAGAATATTTCTTCTTTTAATATTATATTTAGCCATAAGTTCTTTTTCTTTAAAACAACTTATTTCATTCATCCCTTGTTCTATGACTAGATTATTGAGGCATTCTAACTCTTGCTCAATTTGATTTTTTTGTTCAAAAATATTATTAAATTTGTTTTTATTCCAATCTAGGATCTTGTGCTTGATGATCTTTAGTTTAACTACTAGGCAATACATTTTAGATCCAGAGACTTTTATCTATTTCCACCATTGCTCTAATAGGTGCATAAATTCCTCATCTTGGAACCACATGAATTCAAATTTGAAGGGGTTTCTAGATGGTTTACAATTTTCCATAATAGAGAGCCTTACTGGGTAGTGGTCTGACCCCGCATTGGGAAGAATTTCTGCACTTAAAAGGTGATTAAAATTTCCAGTATCTCCGCTAATCATAAATCTATCCAGTCTTTCTGCAATGTGGCTGAATCCTGATCTTCTATTGTTCCAAGTAAATATGCCATTATTGGTGTTAATATTGATTAAGTTATTATCCAAGACCCATTGTCTAAAATCTTTTTGTGACTGCGAGATATGTTGTGAACCCCCAAATTTTTCTTTAATATCTAAAATGGCATTAAAGTCACCTAATATGTGTATGTCTTCGATATTAGATGAAATTTGATTTTGCACTTCCTACCATACTTTCCTTTTTTCTTCATTTTGAACAGGTCCATATATATTAATAAGTTTAAATTTTAGGTTCATCTTTAGACTATTGACACCTAATACCATCCAATTACTATTTTTTGCTAATACCTTAATCATTATTTTCCTAGGGTCCCATAAGGCAGCCAATACCCCAGAAGCTCCTGTGGATAGGATGATCTCTGATTTCCATATGCCCAATTTAAGACTAAACTTTAAACTTTCTTCCTTATTTAGTTTAGTTTCCTGTAATATTATAATTTCTAATTCAAATGTATTAAGATATCTTTTAATTAATCTTTGTTTGTTAGGGGCATTTAAGCCCCTAACATTCCAGGTTGTTAATTTCATTGTCCTTGGGGAAGGCTCTTCCCCTTCCCAGCATTCAGGATATCAGATAATTTTTGCTGATTGTCAGCATTACCGGCTAAAGTCCTCAGTTCATTAATGGATTTCCTACCTCTCTTTTTCTTAGTCTTAAGGATATTTGGACATGAAAGACCTTCCCTATTCATAGAAATACCTAACTTCCCATCCTTGTTAGTTATCCCATTCAAACATCTGATAGATTCTTGTTCCACCTCTACTAGATCATTGCTTAAAGGAAAAAACTCTACATTGACGTTTTGTTCATATTCTTCCTACCCTTTCTCTAAATTAATGAGAGAATCTTCTTGATCTATAATGTCTTTGCCATAATCCTCTAAGATATTGTCTGAATTGGTTCCCAGTTCTTTATTGAGGGATTCAAGCTCTATAGGCACTGATACAGATGAAGCATGGTTAATCTGAGATTCAATGTCATGTTGATCCACTATCATGGCTTCTATTTGTCTGTCTTAGCATTCTTATTTAGCATAATGTTTTTTATTAAGAGTTCTCTTTGAAGGGCTAATTCCTCTCTGTCACATATCTCATCTACAAGTATATCCATCAAATCATTTGTAACTTCTTCACCTAGATATTATGAAATTATATTAACTTCACGAATACATTTCTCTTCTTCAGTTTCTATATCCGGTAACGTACCATCTATATGATTACTTATACTATCCTTTATCTTATTTTCTATTGTTGAGGGTATAGCAAGGCCTAAATCACATTTCTATTCTTCATCTTCTACATCAGCCGGAGTATCTTCCTCAGGATTACTTATACTTACTGAATTTTTTGAGCCCTTGTTTTCAATTATTGTGCCCAAAAAAGGAGCTTGATCCTTGTTGATCTTGGACACTTTACCATGTGCATCTTCTTCACTAACATCTGTCTAAACTTCCCTGAGCTTTTCCACAATATTATCATCCCTAATTAATCCAGAGGTGTGAATACAATCAGAACTTTTGCCAAGGCTATGTTCTGCGTTCTTGATCTTACTCTGATCTTTCTTTCCAAATCCTACTAACAAAGGTGTAGTCTGAAGGTTACTGGGTCTGTGCAAGATCATGAGGGGCCAAAAAGTGGCGATGTGAAAAATATTCACTTTTCATTCGTCCAAAAGTGCATGAAAGCGGTTGTTGACTTTTTAGTAGGCCTAGGTGTCAGTACACCTGGGCAAAGCTACCACCAAAGCACATACCTAATCGGGTACCCAATATTTTTGAGTACCCGATAACTGTGGCATATATCTGACACCCGCGAGCCCTATTCTTCATTTCCTAGCGTGATTTCTTCAAGTTTCTAACCGCATTTTTCTGATACCTGATATATTTTCGGATACCTGATATTGGAAACCCCAAATTCAACTCCGAGCATATTCGGTAAGTAGTTAATTGCATATTTTTATTAATTTATTTCATTTTCATTATAAATGTAGCATTTTTTTTAAAAATAGGGTTTTGTATTTATATTTGTAATAATATTTGAAACTTAGATTTATTTTTTATTTAATCAGGCATGGATGACAACAATGAAGAAAATAACCGTCCAAATAACAATCCCGAAAACAATCCCCCATATCTAAACCCTAAATCTTTACAAGATTTGATAGAAGAAAATTTGAACACAATACGAGGTTTCCAAAACACGTATCAAAATATACCTACATTAGGTCCCATGCTTGCCACACTAAATACAATTGTTGGAAATATTGACACACTCACGCAGCAACATAATGCTGCTCTTCATTGGCGTGATGATATGCACGCCCAATTTGATGATGGGCTTGACCATGATGGGATTGCGGCCCTTAATATAAGTAAGGAAGATATAGCCGCCCTTTTTGTCGATCCTAAAACCGGAATACTAGTTGACCCCAAAAAGCCCAAATTATCAATAAAATGGTGCACAAATGAAGCAATGCGCACAAACTTTTGGGATCGCTGGTGGATGGTTTTTGATAAACCACCACATAGCAATTTGGAGGTCCCATTTTATTTCCTTAAAAAATTGTATGTTGAGTTTGTTCTTGGTCACCATGTTGATTATTGGAGTATGAGGCCCAACATGGGCATAGGCAGAGGAGCTCCTCAGACTAGGCCATCTTCCCAGCACCGAAAGGCCACTACCTTTGTCCCCCCCACTGATGTCACACCCCCTCCTCCAGTGCAGCATCCCGATATCATTTATGAGGCTGTTGAACTGACTATTAGGGCCATTCATTTACTGAGTGATCAGTTGATCACACAGACTAGGTCAGTGTTGCCTCATGTGGATGCTGCTAGCGCATCGACATCTCGTCGGAGTTCACATGTATGCGAGCCCCATATGTGCATTATGTGCAGGCATATGTGCCTCGGACTGCTTACTGATTCTGATATATATCAGTTTCATGATATTGATGAGGGAGATACAGGAGAGGCTGCAACACCTCATGGAGCATCTACATCTCATGAGAGTCCTCAGGAGGTGCACGTAGAGCCATTGACTCTTGTTGATACGGTAAGAGTAAACATTATAAATAAATTTTTCACATGACTTATTTAATTTAAAAATAATTTATTTATTTAGATTAGTTTGAATGATTGCATGCCCTTATGTATATATATTTTTTCCATTTATGTTCAGTCGATGACACAGGAGGAGGTGAGACAGGTGGATGAGTCCACACTTTCGACCATTTCATTTGGCCTTGATGACTATACGGTATATTATAAATTATGTACCCATTAGTTTTTTTTTATATCATTTGGTGTACATGCTTAAATCTCTATCAATTAGAGCAATAAAATTCATACATTTACTAATATATATTGTCATCTTATTGTGTTCTTGTAGGCTACAACCGACATCAGTGGGGGGTGTGAGGGGGTTCCTTCATCAGGTGTCGACAAAGGAAAGGTAGTTAATTTTTTAAGATTAATTATGCATGCATATGTATGCCACTTGTGTGTAGTAATAAATATTTTACTTGCACTTTATTGTATAGGGTGTGGCTATTGATCATGTCCCGACACCGGTTCGGCGGCGTAGGGTTACAGGGGTCTCGATTTGGAGTGATAGCCCGATTGTATGTAGACTTTTACATATTGTTATTTGTATTTTGTAACTAGGGTTGCTATGATGAAGTACATTGATATATAATTGACAATCTTTTTACTTTCATAGGTTACTTTGACTGTGAGGGAGGTCCCACGAGAATCTTTTGTTTCTTTGTTGACCCAGCCCACTATTCCAGAGGAGGGATCACCAGATGTAAGTTTTAATTTTAGTTCAATCAATTTGTAATTTTATTATGGTATCATCCTATTTTGTAGATTTATTACTCTATGTTGCACCAGTCTACTAATCTCATTATTGCAAATATATATTTATAGGTCAGAGTTGGTATTGTTGGCATGGTCCCTTCGCTACCCAGGACTTATGCTAGGACACCTGATCATGGTAGGCGATCGAGAGACTAGGTACAAATTTATTTGTATTCAGTTATAATTTTAATTAAATTAGTGTTTGAAAATTATGAATTATATATATATATATATATGTACAAATCATATAAAGTAAGCAATCTAACTTTGGTTTGAACTCATTTTTTATGCAGGATCAATCAAAGCCCAACACTCCTTCAAAGAGGCTACATTTTGATGATCCCCCTACAGCATAGGATGCAGTTTTAGTTTTGTGGTCATTTAGAGATGACACTTGGCACATTTTGAGATGGCATATATGCCACATTGTACACCTTAAAACATTGATTTTGTAGACATTTTGAAATGGCATGTGCCATATTTGTATATGGACATACTTTTGATACATTTGATACATATATAGAACATATTCATTTATATGTTATATTTGCATCATCTTTTGTATATACATATTTATTATTCATGTTTATGGAATTGAATGGTGAAGTTATATCTTGACTATGATTATCATTATGATTTAAATTATATCTTGTTGAAGTTACATTTGTTTTTCTTTACTCTAGAATACCCTGTTCATGGAGCTTATTATGTTTGAGGTTTAACTTCTTGTTGGTGAAAAAAAATTTCTTCGAAAGAAACGCTTACAAAATGACCCTTAAAGCCCAAACAAAAAGACTCAACCAACACCAATAGTTGGGTCACTTCACTATTGAGAAGCGTAAGCACCCTTTGAATTATTTGGGTACAGCTCCCCGTGCAGGATTTACAATGAATCAACTAAACTATAAATGATAATGCTTTTAACCTAAAAGCAATAAAGGCTTACAAACATCTATTCGTAAACATGAGATAGATGCAAAGGGGCTAATTTACTGAAAAGAAAAGGATAGTAAACACTACAAATTTCATTTGCCTAAACAATGCATTACAGAAAGAAACTAAGAGAGAAAGATGAATGGTTCTTTCCAAATACACGAAAAACTATAGCATAAAGTCCACAGATGATCGTGTTGATGATCAGACGTAACAGATATGCATTCAAAAGAAACCAATATCATTCAAAGATGAATATCAATCAGAAAGTGAGCATCTAAAATTAAAGTTTTAATATGCTGACATATCCTTTTTTAAACACAGCAAAACAATAAAGATTCTGATGTTCCTGTACATTAATCATTATCTAAAAATAAAATCCCTCTTTCCCTGCATTACAATAAAAATCCTAATCTATCCCTCCCCTGGCACAAAGTCTCTCGGGTCAGGCGGAATCCGGAACCCCCAAAATCTCCTCTACGAGCCTTACTTATTTTCCCCTTTCAGTTAGTTTCTTTCCTATTATAATAACTAATTCTTGAGGACGTGTCTATCCACATCTTCTTTCTCGAATACATTAAAGTATCCCTTTGTGAGTGCCTTAGTAATATTTTGTTATGAAAGTCCATGTTACTTGGTGCTCTACATCTTTCAAAATGGATCTATTCCTATAGAATAGTGCCATCTGGATCTTATTGCAACACAAGTGTTAATGCCGCTGTGTTTTGATTGGACACTTGGTGCTATAACTAGAGCATGTCATTTCTGGCTCTCCACAAACATACCGCTTCATGCAAGTGACACCAAGAAACATTTTTTCGAAGCCATCATACATATGTATTTTGGGATTCAATTGTGAGCACGTCCTCCTCAATTTTCCCACCCTGTGAACCTGAAGCCAACATCTCTGAATCATGACTGATGTCAACACAAAGAACTGCATTATCATGCGTCATGAAGGCATCATCAGCTTGGTATTGAAAATTGCTCTTAAGTTTCCCACTGATATAGTCCCAGACCTCTATGAATCCACCAACTGAGCATGAAACAAGGTTCTGTCCATCAAGGAAGATGTCAGGTTCTCCTTGACATTTGGTGTTGGGGCATTCTCAGGAAATGATAATGTCTTAATATTGAAATTGCATTATAGATTATCATGTTCTCGAATGCCAATACTGTCGATGTGCAAAACCAATTCTCATTGTCATCAACCAATCTAACCTGACAAAGCTTTGGAAACTTCATTTTTGGATACCTTTTACTAGTTCTACTACTACTATCTGCAATTCCATATGCCGTGCTCTGCTTGCAGGCATTCTGTTGAATAGTTTACATATATTGTCTATGCTTCCAAGTCACAATTTTTATGGGACTCAATAGTTAAAATTATAACCGACCCCAAGGATGATGGCATGTCCTTGGATAGACAGTGGCATTGATAGCCTCTCCAACCATTTCAATCTACCTTCATAACCATACCAAATAGGACAATGTCTGCTCAAAAAAATTTCTACTTGATCCACGAGCCCCAGAAGATCATTGCCCAATCGTGCTTAGTGCACCTTGGGGTCACTTGGGTCGAGCATGGTCGCGAGTGTTTTGGTGACTCTATGGGTAGAACGGGGTTGTCATTGGCACTTACCCGACCAACCAGAGCCAATGGAGTAGACAGTTCGATGCCAAGTCAGACGGTTTGAAAGATATGCTACTAAGCCACTTTCAACTGACCTTGACTGCAAGTTTTGGCATCGACTGAGATCGCCTTGCCAAATACAAATGAAGTCGAATCGCCCAAAGCTAAGAGAGGTTATTGTAGACCTCAAAAACATGATCCCGTAGCACCTAACAGTTTGTTAATAGCTCTCACCAGGTCTGAGATACGAGCCCCAGAAGATCGTGGCCCAATCGTGCTTAGTGCACCTTGGGGTCACTTGGGTTGAGCGTGGTCACGAGTGTTCCGGTGACTCTATGGGCAGAACGGGGTTGTCACTAGCGTTTACCCAGCCAACCAGAGCTAATGGAGTAGATGATTCAATGCCAAGTTAGACAGTTTGAAAGATACCCTGCTGAGCCACTTTCAACTGACCCTGACTGCAAGTTTTGGCATTGACTGAGATCGCCTTTCCAAATGCAAACGAAGTCGAATCACCCAAAACTGAGAGAGGTTATTGTAGAACTCGAAAACATGATCCTGTAACACCTAACAGTTTGTCGATATCTCTCACGAGGTCCAAGATATGAGCCCCAAAAGATCGCTGCCCAATCGTGCTTAGTGCACCTTGGGGTCACTTGGGTCGAGTGTGGTCGCAAGCGTTCTAGTGACTCTGTGGGCAAAATGGGGTTTTCATTAGCATTTACCTGGCCAACCGGAGCTGATGGAGTAGATGGTTTGATGCCAAGTCAGATGGTTTGAAAGATACGCTACTGAGCCACTTTCAACTAACCCTCACTGCAAGTTTTGGCATCGACTAAGATCGCCTTGCCAAATGCAAACGAAGTCAAATCACCCAAAACTGAGAGAGGTTATTGTAGACCTTAAAAACACAATCTCGTAGCACCTGCAGTTTGTCAATACCTCTCACAAGGTCCAAGATATGAGCCCCAGAAGATCGCTGCCCAATCGTGCTTAGTGCACCTTGGGGTCACTTGGGTCGAGCATGGTCGTGAGTGTTCCGGTGACTCTGTGGGTAGAACGGGGTTGTCACTAGCGTTTACCTAGCTAACTAGAGCTGATGGAGTAGACGGTTCGATGCCAGGTCAGACGGTTTGAAAGATACGCTGCTGAGCCACTTTCAACTGACCCTGACTGCAAGTTTTGGCATCTACTGAGATCACCTTGCCAAATGTAAACGAAGTCGAATCACCCAAAACTGAGAGAGGTTATTGTAGACCTCAAAAACATGATCCCGTAGCACTTGACAATTTTTCGATAGCTCTCACAAGGTCTGAGATATGAGTCCCAAAAGATTGCTGCCCAATCATGCTAAGTGCACCTTGGGGTCACTTGGGTCGAGTGTGGTCGCGAGCGTTCCGGTGACTTTGTGGGCAGAATGAGGTTGTCACTGGTGTTTACCTGGCCAACCAAAGCCAATGGAGAAGATGATTCAATGCCAGGTTAGACGGTTTGAAAGATACGATGTTGAGCCACTTTCAACTGACCCTCACTGCAAGTTTTGGCATCGACTGAGATCGCCTTGCCAAATGCAAACGAAGTCAAATCGCCCAAAACTAAGAGAGTTTATTGTAGACCTCAAAAACATGATCTTGTAACACCTGACAGTTTGTCGATACCTCTCACAAGGTCCAAGATACGAGCCCCAGAAGATTGATGCCCAATCGTGCTAAGTGCACCTTGGGGTCACTTGGGTCGAGTGTGGTCGCGAGGGTTCCAGTGACTCTGTGGGTAGAACGAGGTTGTCACTAGAATTTACCTAGCCAACCAGAGCCAATGGAGCAGATGATTCGATGCCAGGTCAGACGGTTTGAAAGATACGCTTCTGAGCCACTTTCAATTGACCCTGACTGCAAGTTTTGGCATCGACTGAGATCGCCTTGCCAAATGAAAATGAAGTCAAATTGCCCAAAGCTGAGAGAGGTTATTGTAGACCTCAAAAACACAATCCCGTAGAACCTAATAGTTTGTTGATAGCTCTCACGAGGTCTGAGATACGAGCCCCAAAACATCACGGCCCAATCGTGCTTAGTGCACCTTGGGGTCACTTGGGTCGAGCTTGGGTCGAGCGTGGTCGCAAGCATTTCGATGACTCTGTGGGTAGAATGGGGTTGTCACTGATGTTTACCCGGCCAACCAGAGTCGATGGAGCAGACGGTTCAATTCCAAGTCAGACGGTTTAAAAGATACGCTGCTGAGCCACTTTCAACTGACCCTGACTGCAAGTTTTGGCATCGACTAAGATCACCTTGCCAAATGCAAAGGAAGTTGAATCGCCCAAAATTGAGAGAGGTTATTGTAGACCTCAAAAAAATGATCCCGTAGCACCTAACAATTTGTCGATAGCTCTCATGAGGTCTGAGATACGAGTCCCAAAAGATCATTTCCCAATCGTGCTTAGTGCACCTTGGGGTCACTTGGGTCGAGTGTGGTTGTGAGCGTTCCGGTGACTCTATGGGTAGAATGGGGTTGTCATTGGTGTTTACCTAGCCAACTAGAGTCAATGGAGCAGATAGTTCGATGCCAGGTCAGATGGTTTGAAAGATACGCTACTGAGCCACTTTTAACTAACCGTCACTACAAGTTTTGGCATCGACTGAGATCACCTTGCCAAATGCAAATGAAGTCGAATCACCCAAAACTGAGAGAGGTTATTGTAGACCTCGAAAAAATGATCTTGTAACACCTGACAGTTTGTCAATACCTCTCACGAGGTCCAAGATATGAGCCCCAGAAGATCACTGCCCAATCGTGCTTAGTGCACCTTGGGGTCACTTGGGTCAAGCATGGTCGCGAGCATTCCGGTGACTCTGTGGGCAGAATGGGGTTGTCACTAGCATTTACCCAGCCAACTGAAGCCAATGGAGTAGATTATTTGATGCCAGGTTAGACAGTTTGAATGATACGCTGCTAAGCCACTTTCAACTGACCCTGACTGCAAGTTTTGGCATCGACTGAGATCACCTTGCCAAATGCAAACGAAGTCGAATCACCTAAAACTGAGAGAGGTTATTGTAGACCTCAAAAACATGATCTTGTAACACCTAAAAATTTGTCGATACCTCTCACGAGGTCCAAGATATGAGCCCCAGAAGATCATTGCCCAATCGTGCTTAGTGCACCTTGGGGTCACTTGGGTCAAGCGTGGTCGCGAGCGTTCCGGTGACTCTGTGGGCAGAATGAGGTTGTCACTAGCATTTACCCAGCCAACCGAAGCTGATGGAGTAGATGATTTGATGCCAGGTCAGATGGTTTGAAAGATACGCTGCTAAGCCACTTTCAACTGACCCTGACTGCAAGTTTTGGTATCGACTGAGATCACCTTTCCAAATGCAAATGAAGTCGAATCACCCAAAACTGAGAGAGGTTATTTTAGACCTCAAAAACATGATCCCGTAGCACCTAACAGTTTGTTGATAGCTCTCATGAGGTCCGAGATACAAGCCCCAGAAGATCGTTGCCCAATCATGCTTAGTGCACCTTGGGGTCACTTGGGTCGAGCATGGTCGCGAGCGTTCCGGTGACTCTGTGTGTAGAACGGGGTTGTCACTAGCGTTTACCCATCCAACCAGAGCTAATGGAGTAGATGATTCGATGCCAGGTTAGACGGTTTGAAAGATACGCTGCTGAGCCACTTTCAACTGACCCTGACTGCAAGTTTTGGCATCGACTGAGATGGCCTTGCCAAATGCAAAGGAAGTCAAATCGCCCAAAATTGAGAGAGGTTATTGTAGACCTTGAAAACATGATCCTATAACACCTAACAGTTTGTCGATAGCTCTCACGAGGTCCAAGATACGAGCCCCAAAAGATCGCTGCCCAATCGTGCTTGGTGCACCTTGGGGTCACTTGGGTCGAGTGTGGTCGCGAGCGTTCCATTGACTCTGTGGGTAGAATGGGGTTGTCATTGGAATTTACTCGGCCAACTAGAGCTGATGGAGTAGATGGTTCAATGCTAGGTTAGAAGGTTTGAAAGATACGCTGCTGAGCCACTTTCAACTGACCCTCACTGCAAGTTTTGGCATCGACTGAGATCGCCTTGAAAAATGCAAACCAAGTCAAATCACCCAAAATTGAGAGAGGTTATTGTAGACCTCAAAAACATGATCCTATAACACCTAAAATTTTGTCGATACCTCTCACGAGGTCCAAGATACGATCCCCAGAAGATCGCTGCCCAATCGTACTTAGTGCACCTTGGGGTCACTTGGGTCGAGCGTGGTCGCGAGTGTTCCGGTGACTCTGTGGGTAGAACAGGGTTGTTACTAGCGTTTACTTGGCCAACCAAAGCCAATGGAGAAGATGATTCGATGCCAGGTCAGACGGTTTGAAAGATACGTTGCTGAGCCAGTTTCAATTGACCCTGACTACAAGTTTTGGCATCGACTGAGATCGCCTTGCCAAATGCAAATGAAGTCGAATCGCCAAAAGCTGAGAGAGGTTATTGTAGACCTCAAAAACATGATCCTATAACACCTGATAGTTTGTTGATACCTCTCATGAGGTCCAAGATACAAGCCCCAGAAGATCGCGGCTCAATCGTGCTTAGTGCACCTTGGGGTCACTTGGGTTGAGCGTGGTCGCGAGTGTTCCGGTGACTCTGTGGGCAGAATGGGGTTGTCATTGGTGTTTACCCGACCAACCGGAGCTGATGGAGTAGACGGTTCAATGCCCGGTCATACGGTTTGAAAGATACGCTGCTGAGCCACTTTCAACTAACCCTCACTGCAAGTTTTGGCATCGACTAAGATCGCCTTGCCAAATGCAAATGAAGTCAAATCGCCCAAAACTGAGAGAGGTTATTATAGACCTTGAAAACATGATCTTGTAGCACCTAACAGTTTGTCAATACCTCTCACGAGGTCTGAGATATGAGCCGCTTTCAACTGACTGTTAGTGGTATGTTTGAAATTTGAACTGTGAAATTAATCATGATTAAGCTTGTTAAATTTGAACTATGGAGCTTATTATGTTTGAGGTTTAATGTTTATAGATTTTTTGAAATGATAAAAAATAATATCCTTAAAGCATTACAAACAACAATCAAACATGTAAGAATCCAAACCATGCAAATGACATAAGTATATGACATGTAATATCTCTTCTTGGCACTATTGGCCACCCACATGATTTTGGTCATAAGTCCTTATGAAGAGTTTAAGGACATTTAACTTTTAAATCAAATTGATTGTTACAAATTGCCATTATAGGCTTCAAAAGATCTCAATTAACCATTAAGGATCCTTTTTCCCTTCTATCTCTGATTGGATCCATGGTGACCGTAAGCGTCTTCATAGGTGCTCCTGCACAAGTTACATTCTACATACAAAACCAAGTTTATTGAATCAAAATACAATCTAAGAAAGGTCAAATTAATGTATTGAAATTAAGCTTAACAAACTTAGAAAATAATGCACTAAGTTAACTTATTACCTAGTCAAGTGTTCCTAAAGGGTCATCTCTTTGCTTCAGGGTCTCCAATAGTGCTTCATGATCAGCAGTAGTAATATTCCAAAGTTCTTTTGTCTTTGGTCTTCCATGATGCTTTGACAACTTGAAATTTGTTGCTATAACAAGGTGTGAATACATCAGAATAGTTTTGTGCTTCTCATAGTCTTCAAATGCGAGAACTCCATTCCTTCTAATCATGTATGTTCGCAACCATGTTCTCGCAACAACAACTGAACCAGTAGGATATGTGAACCCATCACCATCTGTCATTAGTTGTACAAGCTTCTATTTACCTTGTACACAACGTGCTAACCAATAATCTGACCTCTCATCATTCCCCTATGGTGCAACTAATGCAAAAACATCTCCTGGCTTCAAAAGATCTAAAAGATGGTCATAGTCAACTGAAGTGTCCATGTCATCATTTCTTATAGAGAGTGTCAAAGATAAAGGAGTCAGATACTGTGGAACCCATGTATCCACCCACTCACTTGACTCGCAATGATCCCAATCATATTGAAAACACATGGGGAAAAAACAAGCCAACTCTCGTGTCCAAATGGTCCATGTACTACTATTGGAGCTTCAGAATGAATGCATTTTTGAAGAGTCTTTCATTGTTTGACAATCCAATCTATCTCCTATAGTTCCCTCCTCAACCAACCAAAAGAATCTACGCATTGTAGAATCAAGAGTCCCCCCCTGTGACAATGCTAAAGTACACCAATCAACAATAGAATGAGCATCAAGAAGTACAGCACCTAAAATCCTCAATTGCTCCTTAACTAGAGCTCTCTTCACACACGCACCTGCTCCGTCATGCTCCCCTTTCCCATGCCCTGACTCAAAAAAACTCCAAATATGAGGTACACCCCTCTCCACATGCATTGTACACAACCAATAAAACATTCTGGCATTCTTAAATTGACCGGTGCAATTATCCAACCAAATGAGATGCCTATCCATAGCAATACCATTTTCCTACAAGAAGTCAAAATAGTTCTGGAAACAATTTTGAACAAACTCATGAGAGTGAGACCTGTCATCGCTCATATAAAAATGGTACTCTCTGATTATCTTTCGCTCATCTTTTGTGCTATCAGGGGAATGTCTATATGTGATGTGTACAAAAATAGCAACCTGAATCAAATTGTAATATTGAGCTTGAGTCTCATTTTGGGGCTGCAATGTATAGTTCTCCGCAAAGTCTACAACGGATATAATAGTTCCAATGGGGAAAGTGTCCTTACATGTCCTGAATTGTTGATCCACCCATTGAGACCCGTGACTATGCCTTGCATACTTGTAAAAAAGATTTGTCTTGAAATCTGAGATAAAATCAGTGACATTGTATTCATTTGCAACTAACTCACATCTAGAGCCTTCACCTCCACTCTTCAATGTATATTTCACCGTTTCATATACCTTTTTTTGGACGAGTGTCTTTCCAAAATTATGTTCCAAACCCTCATGAAAACATGTTCTAAACTTGGACAAGCCACCACATTCTGAGCACTTGGCATTTAAGCAATCTTTTTTATAAAATAAACAAACCATCATCTCTTTGACATAAAAATTGATCTAGCAAGTCTCTTGATGATTTGAGAAGACCACTTGCACCACAATCCTCTAGCATTTCATTAGTATGCAAAGTAGAATGAATGGACCGTAATAATTCATGATGCATTGAAAACTCAACATGATATTTGCAACAACTTGTATTTCTAATCTTAAGGGGTACACAATAAAATGGCTTCACGGATTCAAAAGACCTTTGTGATATTTTCAATGTTGGATGTGTCTCACAAAATTTTTTATACAACATTGTTTGACTTACCTCCACATAATGTTTAGGATGTGGAGTGCAGTCTCGATTGCCAACTCTCAACTTCAAGACATCCTTCACATTTGGTGACACTCTTGAGTTAGCATCCCAAAATTGTTGAATTTCATCCTTGACAACATCTGTTAGCTTCTTATCGAAACGTGGAAGTCTCCCACCATAAGCCCATGTATCAATTTGAAGGGGATCATCAAGTCCTTCTCTTCTTGCAAGTGCTCTACCCAAAGTTTTACGGTCTATATTGAAGTCAACACAAGTTTGTCTCATCAAACGAGCCTTTCTCAACTAATGACTTACTAAGGAGGTTGTAATAACCCTCCAAGAAACTCTCTTGTCTTTTTCTCTGCTAGTCTTCCCAATGCTATTGAGAGCATTGAAAAGATTCTTCACAACAATGGCATTTCTCTCCATTTTCTTGTTCACACAAATCTTCACAAGCACAGGTCTTATATTTTTCATCTTTAACAACTGCACAAAAATTTGACATTTCTCAACCAATGTCTTGTTTCAAAAAAATTGATCATAAAGTCTTGAAGCCCACAACCTAACGGTTCTATGTGACCTCTTTCCTTGCCAATTATTCATAATGTTCTCCTCAATTTCAATTAACCATTTAGGTGTTCTTGAAAGCCCCAAATTTGAAGATTGATTATCTTTATTGCAAGGGACTTCATTTCACATATAATTTGGAGATGTATAACATTCATGTGGTTCTTGTGCAACATTTTCATTCAAAAAGCCTGCATTTTCAATCTCCATCTGTGAATTTTCAAATTGAACATCCTCTTCACTTACAACTACATTTACAGGGTCACCTTGATTAATGTTTAACATACCTTCTCTCCTTCTTCGGTGATTTTCCTTATCTTTTTCCCTATATGCCTGAATTTCGTCATCTGTTAGCTTCCTCTTGCGTTTAGCCTTTCGATGACTGTTGCTTCCCATGGTGAGACCACAAGTTGACAAAAATCAAACAATGGGCCCCAAATCACATTTTTTGTTTTGCAACGCGTGAAAAAAGAATAAAATCCCATGATTGTCTGCTCTATAGGGACAAGGAATATTTTGGTCAAATATTGCCTGGGAAAAATCGGGTACCCGATATCCTCCTGCCAATGAAAAATCGGCGGGAGCAAATGAAAACAATTGAACTTTTACATATATTTATGTATATAATATATCTATAAAAAAGAGGCATATGATATATATAATGTATATTATATATGTACTAATGTATTATAATAGACTAATGTATTATATATATTAATGTATTAAATATACTAATATATATAATATATTATATATATACTAATGTATAATATATACTAACATGTATATAATATATATATATATATATATATATATATATATATATATATATATATATATATATATATATATATATATATAATACATATACTAATGTATACTAATATATTATATATAATATTACAAATTAAGGAGAAACTCTTGCAGAAATATGGAAATTATAATCTTCCTCCTAGAGCATACATTAATGAAGTTCTTCGTGCCTTAGCAGAGGAAGCCAGCTGGATTGTTCAAGCTTACGGTACTACATATAGAAATGCGGTATGTATTTTTGGCCTAAATTTTTTTCTCGTTTCTTTTAGGTCTTTAAAGGTCATCGGCTAAATCTTTGTATTAAATGTGCCTTTTACAGGCATCATAAACCCTAGCTACGCAGAAATGGAGGCTTTGAAGAATAGTTCACTGGAGGCAGAGAGAGACTCCCTAGGGATCCATTGGAATGCTCAAGTGTGTCTTAAGCGGTCCTAGTATCCTAATACCACTTAACACACACTTGAGCATTCTAATGTGTCAAAAGGGGTTCTGAGGACTCCCTAGTGGTACTAGTACACCTTATCACACATTAGGACACCTAGAGAGTCCCCATGAACCCTTAAGACACATTGGAATGCTCAAGTGTGTCTTAAGGGGTTGTAGGACCCCTTAGGACACACTTGAGCATTCTAATGCGTCAAAAGGGGTCATGGAGACTCCTTAGGGGTCATAGTATGCCTTATCATGCCTTAGGACCCCTAGAGAGTCCCCATGATCGCTTCAGACACATTGGAAGGCTCAAGTGTGTCTTAAGGGGTCGTAGGACCCCTTAAGACACACTTGAGCATTCTAATGTGTCAAAAGGGGTCATGGGGACTCCCTAGGGGTCCTAGTACACCTTATCTGACACATTAGAATGCTCAAGTGTGTCTTAAGGGGTATTAGGACCCCTTAAGACACACTTGAGCATTTGAATGTGTCAAAAGGGGTCATGGGGACTCCCTAGGTGTCCTTGTATGCCTTATCACACTCTAGGATGCCTAGGGAGTCCCCATGACCCCTTTTGATGCATTAGAATGCTCAAGTGTGTCTTATGGCATCCTAATACCCCTTAAGACACACTTGAGCATTCCAATGTGTCAAAAAGGGTCATGGGGACTCCTTAGGGGTCCTAGTACTCCTTATCACGCATTAGGACACCTAGGGAGTTCCCATGACCCCTTTTGACACATTGGAAAGCTCAAGTGTGTCTTAAGGGGTCGTAGGACCCCTTAAGACACACTGGAGCATTTCAATGTGTCAAAAGGGGTCATCGGAACTCCCTAGGGTTCTTAGTACGCCTTATCACACGTTAGGATCCCTAGGGAGTCTCGATGACCCCTTTTGACACATTGGAATGCTCAAGTGTGTCTTAAGGGGTCGTAGGACCCCTTAAGACACACTTGACCATTCCAATGTGTCGAAAGGGGTCGTAGGGACTCCCTGGGTGTCCTAATGTGCATTAGGACACCTAGGGAGTCCCCGTGACCCCTTTTGACACATTGGAATGCTCAAGTGTGTCTTAAGGGGTCTTTTTGACACATTGGAATGCTCAAATGTGTCTTAAGGGGTCCTAAGACCCCTTAAGACACACTTGAGCATTCCAATGCATCAGAAGGGGTCATGGGGACTCCCTAGGGGTCCTAGTACACCTTATCATGTATTAGGACATGTAGGGAGTTCCCATCACCCCTTTTGACACATTAGAATGCTCAAGTGTGTCTTAAGGGGTCCTAGTACACCTTATTTGATGTCAAGAGTATCTAGGGTAGGACCCCTTAAGACACACTGGAGCGTTCCAATGTGTCAAAAGGGGTCATCGAGACTCTCTAGGGGTCCTAACGCGTGATAAGATGTACTACAACCCCTAGGGAGTCTTGATGACCCCTCTTGACACATTGGAATGCTCAAGTGTGTCTTAAGGAGTCGTAGGACCCCTTAAGACACACTTGAGCATTTCAATGTGTCAAAAGGGGTCATGGGGACTCCCTAGGTGTCCTAATGCACATTAGGACACCTAGGGAGTCCCCATGACCCCTTTTGATGCATTGGAATGCTCAAATGTGTCTTAAGGGGTCCTAATACCCCTTAAGACACACTTGAGAATTCCAATGTGTCAAAAGGGGTCATGGGGACTCCCTAGGGGTCCTAGTATGCCTTATCATGTATTAGGACACGTAGGGAGTTCCCATGACCCCTTTTGACACATTAGAATGCTCAAATATGTCTTAAGGAGTCATGGAGAATCTCTAGGGGTCCTAAAGTGTGATAAGGCATACTAGGACCCCTAGGGAGTCCCCATGACCCCTTTTGACACATTGGAATGCTCAAGTGTGTCTTAAGGGGTCGTAGGATCCCTTAAGACACACTTGAGCATTCCAATGTGTCAAAAGGGGTCATGGGGACTCCCTAGGGGTCCTAAGGCGTGATAAGGCATACTAGGACCCCTAGGGAGTCCCCATGACCCCTTAAGAGACATTGGAACACTTTAGTATTCCAATGTGTCTTAAGGGGTCATGGGGACTCCCTAGGGGTCCTAACGTGTGATAAGGCATACTAGGACCCCTAGGGAGTCCCCATGATCTTTTTTGACA
Organism: Chamaecyparis obtusa; assembly: GCA_027943335.1. Taxonomy (NCBI): domain Eukaryota; kingdom Viridiplantae; phylum Streptophyta; class Pinopsida; order Cupressales; family Cupressaceae; genus Chamaecyparis; species Chamaecyparis obtusa. The sequence continues at coordinate 2,001,609 of BSBK01001476.1, read as the reverse complement.
CATTGGAACACTTAAGTGTGTCTTAAGGAGTCCTAATACCCCTTAAGACACACTTGAGCATTCCAATGTGTCAAAAGGGGTCATGGGGACTCCCTAGAGGTCCTAAGACATATTAGGACCCCTAGAGAGTCCCCATGACCCCTTAAGACACATTAGAATGCTCAAGTGTGTCTTAAGGGGTCCTCTGACCTCTTAAGACACACTTGAGAATTCCAATGCGTCTTAAGGGGTCATGGGGACTCTATAGAGGTCCTAATGCATGATAAGGCTTACTAGGACCTCTAGGGAGTCCACATGACCCCTTTTGACACATTGGAATGCTCAAATGTGTCTTAAGGGGTCCTATGACCCCTTAAGAAACACTTGAGCATTCCAATGTGTCTTAAGGGGTCATGGAGACTCTCTAGGGGTCCTAATGTGTGATAAGGTGTACTAGGACCCCTAAGGAGTCCCCATGACCCCTTAAAACATATTGGAATGCTCAAGTGTGTCTTAAGGGGTCATACGACCCCTTAAGACACACTTGAAATGCTCAAGTGTGTCTTAAGGGATCGTATGACCCCTTAAGACACACTTGAGCATTCCAATGTGTCTTAAGGGTTCATGGAGACTCTCTAGGGGTCCTAACGTGTGATAAGGCATATTAGGACCCCTTAAGACATACTTGAGTATTGCAATGTGTCAAAAGGGGTCCTGGGGACTCTTTAGGGGTCCTAAGGCATGATAAGGCATATTAAGACCCCTAGGGAGTCCCCATAACCCCTTTTGACACATTGGAATGCTCAAGTGTGTCTTAAGGTGTCCTATGACCCCTTAAGACACACTTGAGCATTCCAATGTGTCTTAAGGGGTCATGGGGACTCTCTAGGGGTCCTAACGCATGATAAGGTGTACTAAGACCCCTAAGGAGTCCCCATGACCCCTTAAGACACATTGGAATGCTCAAGTGTGTCTTAAGGGGTCGTACGACCCCTTAAGACACACTTGAGCATTCCAATGTGTCTTAAGGGTTCATGGAGACTCTCTAGGGGTCCTAACGTGTGATAAGGCATATTAGGACCCCTTAAGACATACTTGAGCATTCCAATGTGTTAAAAGGGGTCCTGGGGACTCCTTAGGCATCCTAAGGCATGATAAGGTGTATTAAGACCCCTAGGGAGTCCCCATAACCCCTTTTGACACATTGGAATGCTCAAGTGTGTCTTAAGGGGTCCTATGACCCCTTAAGACACACTTGAGCATTCCAATGTGTCTTAAGGGGTCATGGGGACTCTCTAGGGGTCCTAACGCGTGATAAGGTGTACTAGGACCCCTAGGGAGTCCCCATAACCCCTGAAGACACATTGGAATGCTCAAGTGTGTCTTAAGGGGTCGTACGACCCCTTAAGACACACTTGAGCATTCCAATGTGTCTTAAGGGTTCATGGAGACTCTCTATTGTCCTAACGTGTGATAAGGCGTATTAGGACCCCTTAAGACATACTTGAGCATTCCAATGTGTCAAAAGGGGTCCTGGGGACTCCTTAGGGGTCCTAAGGCATGATAAGGCATATTAAGACCCCTAGGGAGTTCCCATAACCCCTTTTAATACATTAGAATGCTCAAGTGTGTCTTAAGGGGTCCTAATACCCCTTAAGACACACTTGAGTATTTCAATGTGTCTTAAGGGGTCGTGGGGACTTTGTAGGTGTCCTAAGGTGTGATAATGCATACTAGGACCTCTAGGGAGTCCCCATGACCCCTTTTGGCACATTTGAATGTCCAAGTGTGTCTTAAGGGGTCCTACAACCCCTTAAGACACACTTGAGCATTCCAATGTGTCAAAAGGGGTCATGGGGACTCCCTAGGGGTCCTAGTATGCCTTATCACGCGTTAGGACCCCTAGAGAGTCTCCATGACCCCTTTTGACACATTGGAATGCTCAAGTGTGTCTTAAGGGGTATTAGGACCCCTTAAGACACACTTGAGTGTTCCAATGTGTCAAAAGGGGTCATGAGGACTCCCTAGGGGTCCTAGTATGCCTTATCATGCGTTAAGACCCTTAGGGAGTCCCAATGACCCCTTTTGACACATTGGAATTCTCAAGTGTGTCTTAAGGGGTCCTAGAGGTCAAAATGGGTCATTTGGACTCCTTAAGGGTCCTAGTATGCCTTATCACGCCTTAAGACCCCTAGGGAGTCCCGATGACCCCTTTTGACAAATTGGAACGCTCAAGTGTGTCTTAAGAGGTCCTAAGACCCTTTAAGACACACTTGAACATTACAATGTATCGAAAGGGGTCATGGGGACTCCATACGGGTCTTAGTAAGCGTTATTATGCATTAGGACCCCTAGAGAGTCCCCATGACCCCTTTTGACACATTGGAACCCTCAAGTGTGTCCTAAGGGGTCATAGGACCCCTTAGGACACACTTGAGGGTTCCCATGTGTCAAAAGGGGTCATGGGGACTCTCTAGGGGTCCTAGTACACCTTATCACACGTTAAGACCCCTAGAGAGTCCCCATGACCACTTTTGATGCATTGGAATGCTCAAGTCTATCTTAAGGGGTCATAGGACCCCTTAAGATAGACTTGAGCATTCCAATGTGTGAAAAGGGGTCATGGGGACTCCCTAGGGGTCCTATTACGCCTTATCATGCTCAAGTGTGTCTTAAGGGGTCCTCTGACATGTCCTAATGCATTCTAAAGGGTCATCGTTCCATCGAAGTTGCATTTGAAACCTTAATGACCCCTTAACGGGCCTGCCGACCCCGATTTGACATGTGGTGTCCCGAAACCACCCCATGGACCCCTTTCAAGTTATACTAGGCAAAAGTCATCCAAATGTGGTATGTAGGTCCTCTGACATGTCCTAATGCATTGCAAAGGGTCCCTATTCCATCAAAGTTGCATTTGGAACCCTAATGACCCCTTAACAGGTATGCTGATCCTGATTCAACATGTGGTGTCCTGAGAGCACCCCAAGGGTCACCGTTCCATGGAAGTTGCATTTGGAACCCTAATGACTCCTTAACAGGCCTATCGACCCTGATTCGACATGTGGTGTCCCGAGAGCACCCCATGTACCCCTTTTGAGTTCTACTAGGCAAAAGTCATCCAAATTTGGTACGTAGGTCCTCTGACATGTCCTAATGCATTGCAAAGGGTCCCCATTCCATCAAAGTTTCATTTGGAACCCTAATAACCCCTTAACAGGCCTACCAACCCCGATTTGACATGTCGTCTCCTGAGAGCACCCCATGGACCCCTTTCGAGTTCTACTAGGAAAAAGTCATCTGAATCATGGAATTAGGTCCTTTGACATTTCTTAATGTGTTCCAAAGGGTCACCATTCCATCAAAGTTGTATTTTGAACGCTATTGACCCCTTAACAGGCCTACCGACCCCGTTTCAACATGTAGTCTCCCGAGAGCACCCCATTAACCCCTTTTGAGTTCTACTAGGAAAAAGTCATCCAAATTTGGTAAATAGGTCCTATGACATGTTCTAATGTGTTACAATGGGTCACTATTCCATTCAAGTTTCATTTCAAACCCTATTGACCCCTTAATAGGCTGACCCTGTTTCGACATGTGGTCTCCCGAGAGCACCCCATGGACCCCTTACGAGATCTAGTAGGAAAAAGTCATCTAAATTTGGTACATAGGTCCTATGACATATCCTAATGTGTTTCAAAGGGTCACTATTCCATTGAAGTTTCATTTGGATGACACCTTAACAGGCCTACCGACCCCGATTCGACATGTGGTCTCCCGAGAGCACCCCATGGACCCCTTTAGAGTTCTACCAGGGAAACATCATCCAAATTTGGTACGTAGGTCCTTTGACATGTCCTAATGCATTCCAAAGGGTCATTTTTCCATCAAAGTTGCATTTGGAACCCTAATGACCCCTTAACAGGCCTACCGACCCTGATTCAACATGAGGTCTCCCGAGAGCACCCCATGGACCCCTTTCGAGTTATACTAGGAAAAATTAGTCCAAATTTGGTACATAGGTCCTATGACATGTCGTAATGCATTTCAAATGGTCACCGTTCCATCAAAGTTGCATTCAGAACCCTAATGACCCTTTAATAGGCCTACCGACCCCGTTTCGACATGTGGTCTCCCGAGAGCACCCCATAGACCACTTTCGAGTTATACTTGGAAAAAGCCATCCAAATTTGGTACATAGGTCCTCTAACATGTCCTAATGCATTCCAAAGGGTCACCATTCCATTGAAGTTGCATTTCAAACCTTAATGACCCCTTAATAGACCTACCGACCCCGATTTGACATGAGGTATTTCGAGAGCACCCCATGGACCCCTTTCAAGTTCTACTAAGGAAAAGTCATCCAAATTTTGTACATAGCTCATATGATATGTCCTAATGTGTTCCAAAGGCTCACCGTTCTATCAAAGTTGCATTTGGAACCCTAATGACCCCATAACAAGCCTATCGACCCTGATTCGACATGAGGTCTCTCGAGAGCACCCCGTGGACCCCTTTCGAGTTCTACTAGGAAAAAGTCATCCAAATTTGGTATGTAGGTCCTATGACATGTTCTAATACATTCCAAAGGGTCACTATTCCATCAAAGTTGCATTTCAAACCCTAATGACCCCTTAACAGGCCAATCCACCCCGATTCGACATGTGGTCTCCTGAGAGCACCCCATGGACCCCTTTCGAGTTCTACTAGGCAAAAGTCATCCAAATTTGGTACGTAGTTCCTATGACATGTTCTAATGCATTCCAAAGGGTCACTATTTCATCAAAGTTGCATTTGTAACCCCAATGACCCCTTAACAGGCCTATCGACCCCGATTCGACATGAGGTCTCCCGAGAGCAACCCATGGACCCCTGTCGAGTTATTTTGGGAAAAAGTCATATGAATCATGGAATTAGGTCCTCTTATATGTCCTAATGCATTCCAAAGGGTCACCATTCCATCGAAGTTTCATTTCAAACCCTAATGCCCCCTTAACAGGACTACCAACCCTGATTCAACATGAGGTCTCCCGAGAGCACCCCATGGACCCCTTTCGAGTTCTAATAGGAAAAAGTCATCTAAATTTGGTACGTAGGTCCTATGACATGTCCTAATGCATTCCAAAGGGTCACCATTCCATCAAAGTTTTAGTTGGAACCCTAATGACCCCTTAATAGGCCTACCAACCCCATTTCGACATGTGGTCTCCCGAGAGCACACCATGGACCCCTTTTGAGTTTTACTAGGCAAAAGTCATCCAAATTTGGTACATAGGTCCTATGACATATCCTAATGTGTTCCAAAGGGTGACCGTTCCATCGAAGTTTCATTTGGAACCCTAATGACCTCTTAACAGGTAGGTACCGACCCCGATTCGACATGTGGTCTCCCGAGAGCACCCCATAGACCCCTTTCGAGTTCTACTAGGCAAAAGTTATCCAAATTTGGTACGTAGGTCATCTAATATGTCCTAATGCATTCCAAAGGATCACCATTCATCGAAAGTTTTATTTGGAACCCTGATGACCCCTTAAGTCACCTATCAACCCTCAATCGCACAATGGTCTCCCAAGAGCACCCCATGGACCCTTTTCAAGTTTGACTAATCAAAACTCATCTAAATTGTGGAGTTAGGTCCTTTGACATGTCCTAACACGTTCCAAATGGTCACTGTGCATCAAAGGTTGTCTCACAAGCCCTAATGACCCCTTAAGACGCCTAGCGACACTAATTGGACATGTGGTCTCCTGAGAGCACCCCATGGACCCTTTTCGAGTTGGACTAGGAAAAAGTCGTTAACATTTGGTACATTGGTACTCGGACATGCCCTATTGCCTTCCAAATGGTCACTGTACATCCGAAGTTGCCTCACAAACCCTAATTACCCTTTAAGACGTCTAGCGACCCCGATTCGACTTGTTGTCTCATGAGAGGATCTGTTATAACTTAAATTAAATATTAAAATAATATATAAAATATTTGAAAAAATATAATATTTAATAGACTAAATATATAATATATATATTATAAGATATATTAGATATTACATTTAATATATATTATCAAATATACAATATATTAATGTCCTATTCATTTTATATATTATATATATTAGACATTATATTATATTTTATTATATTATATACACAATAATATTTAATATATAATTTATAATATATACATATATATATTATGTAACATTTATATTATAATATAAAAATATTGCATTTAATATAAATCTGAATAGACTATATACTTAGGCCGTTTAAATTGATATTATCGAATATATAATATAAATAAATAATATATATACTATATACTATATAATATAAAATATAAAACCTAAATATAAAATATATAAATTATTCATTGTCAGGGTGAAAGAAAAAAACATCAAAATTAAAGGGAAATAAAAAAAGAGTGGGAGGGGGAAACTTTTCAAATTTGAAATTAAAGCAAAATCGGGTAATAGCTTTGGAAACCAAAGCTCCATGGTCAACACTGAAGGTGTGCAAAAAATGTGTTTTTTCTCTGTTTTTCTTATGTCAACACTTCGACCATTAGGTTGATGACTTTTTTTTCACCTGATTTCGATAAAACGAAAAGGGTTTCTTCAGATGATTGTCAGCTTTCCATTGATATAACTACTGTCAGATTTTGAATTCATTAAGTATTTATTAGTTATTTTCTAGTTCACTTATGTCTAAAGTCCTGATTGACATACTGATGGAAAAATAGCTATAACTTTCAAACCATATAACATTTTTGAAATTTGAAAGATGCGTCACATTCTATGCTTCATCTAGTATAAGAAAAAATTTAAAAAAATTGAATTATGATAAGTTTTCAATGAGTTAAGGTGGTCAGACACGAGAGTTTTTAAATTCTGAAAGCGATGTAGCAAAAAAATCATAATTAATTATTTGTTTGGAATAAAAATACCAAAAAATATGTGTCACATCTGGGCATGAGTCAACTACTTATATATAGAATATTATAAAAAAATAATATCATTTGCTTTTGATTAGGGTGGTCAGACATACACGTACTTCTTATTTTTTTGCTGAAATGTTTGTAGTGCTGCATTGCAATCTATACTTTTTACCAATCATATTAATTTTTTTTCAGAAAAGGCTTAGTAGTTTAGAAACTACATTCAATTTCCTACAAATTATATTCTTACAACTTTTTGATATTAGGTTGATAACTAGTTCATTTTTTCACGCCAAGTTGACTAATCCTGATTGTCTGATTTTTCATTGCCACTTAAGGGCATAGTTTGGCCCCTCATGATCTTGCACATACCCAGGGACTCTCTAGGTGCCCTAATGCGTGATAAGGTGTACTAGTACCCCTAGGGAGTCCCCAGAACCCCTTTTGACACATTAGAATGCTCAAGTGTGTCTTAAGTGGTATTAGGATCCCTTAAGACACACTTGAGCATTTTAATGTGTCAAAAGGGGTCATGGGGACTCCCTAGGGGTCCTAGTACGCCTTATCACACGTTAGGACCCCTGGAGAGTCTCCATGACCCCTTTTGACACATTGGTATGTTCAAGTGTGTCTTAAGGGGTATTAGGACCCCTTAAGACACACTTGAGCATTCTAATGCGTCAAAAGGGGTCATGGGGACTCCCTGGATGTCCTAATGCATGATAAGGCACATTAGGACACCTAGGGAGTCCCCATGACCCCTTTTGATGCATTAGAATGCTCAAGTGTGTCTTAAGGGGTCCTAATACCCCTTAAGACACACTTGAACATTCTAATGTGTCAAAAGGGGTCATGGGGACTGCCTAGGGGTCCTAGTATGCCTTATCATGCATTAGAACACCTAGGGTGTTCCCATGATCCCTTTTGACACATTGGAACGCTCAATTGTGTCTTAAGGGGTCCTAAGACCCCTTAAGACACACTATAGCATTGCAATGTGTCAAAAGGGTTCATGGGGACTCTCTATGGATTCTAACGCGTGAAAAAGGTGTATTGGGACCCCTAGGGAGTCCCAATGACCCCTTTTGACACATTGGAATGCTCAAGTGTCTTAAGGGGTCGTAAGACCCTTTAAGACACACTTGAGTATTCCAATGTGTCAAAAGGGGTCATGAGGACTCTCTAGGGGTCCTAACGTGTGATAAGGCATACTAGGACCCCTAGGGAGTCCCAATGACCCATTTTGACACATTGGAACACTCAAGTGTGTCTTAAGGGGTCGTAGGACCCTTTAAGACACACTTGAGCATTTCAATGTGTCAAAAGGGGTCATGAAGACTCACTAGGGGTCCTAATGCGTGATAAGGCATACTAGGACCCCTAGGGAGTCCTAATGACCCCTTTTGACACATTGGAATGCTCAAGTGTGTCTTAAGGGGTCGTAGGACCCCTTAAGACACACTTGAGTGTTCCAATGTGTCATAAGGGGTCATGGGGACTCCCTATGGATCTTAACGCGTGATAAGGCATACTAGGACCCCTAGGGAGTCCCCATGACCCCTTTTGACACATTGGAATGCTCAAGTGTGTCTTAAGGGGTCCTACGACCCCTTAAGACACACTTGAGCATTCCAATGTGTCAAAAGGGGTCATGGGGACTCCCTAGGGGTCCTAATGCGTGATAAGACATAATAGAACCCCTAGGGAGTCCCAATGACCCCTTTTGACACATTGGAATGTTCAAGTGTGTTTGAAGGGGTCCTAAGACCTCTTAAGACACATTTGAGCATTCCAATGTGTCATAAGGGGTCATGGGGACTCCCTATGGGTCCTAACATGTGATATCTCAATCCCAATCCCTAGGGGTAATAATGTGCCCGCAATCCCTGCCATATTTCAGAGTACTGATGAGAAGCAATGGCGAAAGTCTGAGACAGATGTGGTGCCGACATTAAAGTGGTAAGACATTCTTCATAATATCACCGGGGGGGGGGGGCACCATCGAAACGGCAAGGCTTTCCTCATAATGTCATGTCGCCACTGATCTCTTCTATAAATTTATTAATGCGGTCAGTTCTACGACACGTGCATCATTTCTAGTACAACTGCTCATTTTACCAAACCCTTGCCCGCTCTCCATAATCTTCAACCGGTTCAAAGATCCATCTGGTTGTTCTTGTTTAACCTCCCAATGACTCTGTTCAGCTACCGGATTATCAATAGGCGTGGTACAATTGTCTGGCACGAGTAGAATCTATTTCGAGAACCTTTACAATTTAGCATTTCGGTTGAAAAAGCAGGGAAAGATACCATTTCATAGCCACAAGTGGTGGAAACAGAGTGATTCTCTTGCCCTCTGCTTCTATAATCTGCCTCCAGTGAACTATTCTTCAAAGCCTCCATTTCTGCATAGCTAGGGTTTTTGGCACCTGTAAAAGGCACTACTATGCCACTGTAGGGACTCATGCTCGTGCTCTAAATCATATTAAATAATATTTAAAATGTAAAATGTATATTATATAATATTTAATATATAATATATAATATATAATATTATATATAATATATAATCTAATATATAGTTTTTAATATTAATATATATTAAATAATATTAAATATAACATTTAATATATAATTCATATTATATAATATTTAATATATAACTAATATATAACAATTAATATATAATTGATATTATATAATATTTAATATATAACTAATAACTATCAAATATATATCAAATATATAACTATCAATTATATAACTATAATTGATAAAGTGGAACCAAATTTTGAAATTAGAAATTAGAGAAAGTGGAGGCAAAGCAAAAATTTGAAATTCTGTTGCCAGATTCAGGTACCCGATTAGGCTCGGTATTGGTCTATGCACCAAACCTACCTGGTCAACTCTTCAAGTGTCACAAAAATGTGTTTTTCTTCTGTTTCTCTCAGTTCCAGACTTCGACCATGTAGCTGACGACTTTTTTTTCACCCAAATTTAATAAAACGAAAAGGGTATCTTAAGGAGATTATCAGCTTTCTATCGATATAATTGCTGTCAAATTTTGAATTTGTTAAGTAATTATTAGTTATTTTCTAATCGAGCTACCTCTAAAGTGTTGATTTAGATACTAATTGAAAAATGACTATATCTTTCAAACGGTATAACATTTTTGAAATCCGAAAGATGCGTCACATTCTATGCTTCATCTAGTATAAGAAAACATTTTAAAAAATTGAATTATGATAAGTTTTCAATGAGTTAAGGTGGTTAGACATGAGAGTTTTTAAATTCTGAAAGCGCTGTAACAAAAAAATCATAATTAATTATCTATTTGGAATAAAAATACCAAAAAATATGTGTCACATCCGGGCATGAGTCAACTACTTATATATAGAATATTATAAAAAAATATTATCATTTGCTTTTGATTAGGGTGGTCAGACATACACGTACTTCTTATTTTTTTGCTGAAATGTTTGTAGTGCTACATTGCAATCTATATTTTTTACCAATCATATTAATTTTTTTTCAGAAAAGGCTTAGTAGTTTAGAAACTACATTCAATTTCCTACAAATTATATTCTTACAACTTTTTGATATTAGGTTGATAACTAGTTCATTTTTTCATGCCAAGTTGACTAATCCTGATTGTCTGATTTTTCATTGCCACTTAAGGGCATAGTTTGGCCCCTCATGATCCTGCACATACCCTACTATGCTTGGGAAGTGAGGAAGCACTCATCATAGTCTTTTGATGTGTGTTACTAATAGCAAACCCTCCCTTATGCTCAAGAAAGTCTACTTTAATGTCCATATTCTTCATATGGAAATTAGGAGTTGCTATAGAACTGATAGGACAAATAGGGGAATCTTCCATCTCCTATAAGTAGTCATCAACAATAGTGGGATTGATGACCACCATACTTGATTTAAAGCATAGTCTGATAAGAATTATTTTTTTTGATTGATTATGCTCATTTTGAACAGTCCCTATAAACTTGCCAATACAATTACCTATTTTTCTTAGGGTTTCCTGCCATGTGCATTCCAAGGGAAGGTTTTTAAGGAGGACAACTTTGTCCACCATAAAGCCAGTAAGTTTTTTAGGGTTGAAGAGGGGGATCCAGTCAAAGACAGTAAATGATATATGTCTGAATTTAGGGCATCCTTCTAATAATATCTTCTTCTTTAGTTCTTTATTACTAAAATCTAGATAAATGAAAAACTCTGAAAGAATTGATACCGCTACCTTTTTTTGCCATTGAGATTTCAACCAAGTTGCTATATCCAGGACTGAGGCTCCAACTCCATTCCATTTGCAAATAATCTCGAAACCTGCACAGACGCTTTGAATATTTTCTATGCAACCATCTTTAAGATCTAGATTAGTGATCCGCCCTTCAAAATATGAATGATTTGGGTTAGTAGGTATATTGCTTTGTCGCTTGGATTCATCTACTTCACAAGAGTTTATCCTAAAACTATCAAATCTCCTATGAGTGGAGAATAGACAGGGTTATTCTTAACTAAAGCATGTTGATGAAGATTATTGTCTTTTTCTCTACTGATTATTACCAGCGACATAGTAGAAAGATCTAATGTAGCTTTAAAATCAGAATCAGATTGTTGTTGTTTTATACATACATTTAGGATGCGATGCGGGGGAGTGTAGGGCTTCACACCCTTCTGACTCTATGAAATGTTGAGGGGGCTATGCAAATTTTGGGATATAACCAAGTTTTGCCACATATCAATAGGATTGAAAGAATTGTCTTTTGAAATAGATCCCGGGAGGTGCTTATGGGGCAGAGAGTATAAAAATGCTTTCTCTGTACTGAGCTTATCAAAGTTGTTGTTGAGAGGCAGAATGAAAGGCGCTTGATGCTGAGAGTAGTGTTGCACTTTGTGTTTCTTGTTATGCTGCTTAGCCCTCCTGGCATTTTGTCTGTGTGCTAGCAACCAAAAATTGTCTTGAACAGGATTAAGCAACTCCCGTGGTGGTGCCCTAGAAGTGTTTCTAGGGGAAGATTGCTTGATTATCCTACATTCATTGTGTATTGAAATCGATGGAAGCTTAGAGCACTGAGCATATTTGGTTTTACAAAGAAGAGCAGTTGTGCGTCTAGGGAGGCCGTGGAGAAAATTTTTGATATTGCATAAAAGACCTTTGTCATTTTCGCTAAAGCAGAGTAGAAGATTTTTGCTATTAATTACACCAATAGTAAAGAATTGTTTATTATTATTGTATTAGGTGAAGCATAGAATGTGATGTATATTCAAGATTTAAAAAATGTTATATTGTTTGAAAGTTATAGTTGTTTTTCAAAGAGTCTATCAATCAGGACTTCTTTTTCACATCACCACTTTTTGGCATACCATGATCCTACACATACCTAGTCTCAACTGTACAATTCTCATACTCTTTTTGTCGATGACTCTTTGTTGTTTGGTAGAGGCTGCCTAAGGGAAGCTAAAATGATTAAGGGGACACTTGCAGAGTATTGTGAGGCATTGGGTTAGAAGATTAACACTATTAAATCAAATATATATTATTTTTCAACATTAATTTGAAAGCTTGTAAGAATATCCAAAACATCTTTGGCTTTAGTGTGGCACAAATCCCATTTGAATACCTGGGCATACCTTTCTTCGAAGGTAATGTTAAATCATCATTTTTGGGATGGGGTACTTTCTTCAATTAGGGGCAGGATAGCTTCATGGAAAGCTAGGTGGCTTTCGTTTGCAAGCATAATTCTTCTAGTCAAATCAGTCTTAAGCTCTATTCCTAATTACATATTGACAGTTCTATTGGCCCCTAAAAGTGTGATGAAGTGTATCACAAAATGTCTTAGGGATTTCATTTAGAAGGATAATATGAAGGATAAAAAGAAGGTTCCACTGGTCTCATGGAAAAATCTATGTAAACCTAACGATAGTGGGGGTGTGGGATTTCATAGAATCATGGAGAGGAATCTTAGTTTAGGGGCCAAGCTATCTTGGAAATTTTATGAGTCTCTAAATAGTCTCTGAGCCAAAATCATCAAATGTAAGTATCTCGACTCAAAAGATCCTGAGAGGATTTTCACAATTTGTAAACCCCCTTCAGGTTATGTAATGTGGAATTTTATTGTGCAAAGTAGAGTCATCATTCTTCCTCACTTGTCTTAGGTCATCAATTCTGGTAGGTAGATTTGGGTAATCCTTTACACACAGGGAGTTTAATTGCGGTAGTTTCACCCACCTATTCTAATAATAACATGGCAACTCCATTTTCTATATAAGATAAACCTACCTCTTTCATTTTTTATAGTCCGTTTTGAAGATTTTTCTCAGTTTCTACCTACTTGTTTTTACGTGGTTGTCAAAATATCCTTAGGGTAAAATGGATTACAGATGGTTGGATAATAGAATTAACCTACGCCTTAAGGATTGGGAATGTCCGCTATCATGCCCTTACGTTTATAGGTATATGAAGGGTCCCCTTTAAAGTGATTCCTGAAGAGGTGCTCGAAGCAGTGCATAATGTGATTGGCAATGGCATCCTAATTTTAGAGGCTTTGCATCACTTATTTCATACTCATGTGGTCTTGGTTTTCTTGTCCAGCCTATATGATATGTTGCTAGACTATAAGATTTTGATGCGTATCACTTCCAAACTTATAAAAGAGGATTTTCTTTCGTTTGATAAGCTTCACGATGTTGTGAGGGGCTATGCTATGCGAGGGTCCAAGGTGTGGGTTGGTGATTTATTTATAGTTGACCATCTTGACAACAAGATTGAGGGAGTTTGTCAAGATGTATGATGTGTTCAAACTAGCCTTGCAGAACAGAAGTATGTGCCAATTCAGAGGGGAGATGACCAAGTTAATTGAGTTTCTCCCGAATTGTGTTGTTGTGAATGCTTTCCTACTCTTTAACAACTTATCGGTCATACTGACATTTGTAGAGAATTGGGGTTTGGTGGCTACCTCGACTCCTTCCTCTCCATCTGTGTAGGACAATTCTCCGAGTTCCTCATCGAGGGTTTCCATAGCGCCACCCAGGGGTGACATTTGTTGTGCATGCCATGACAAGAAAGGGAAAATGCAGGTTGGGGAGTCCTAGACTCCATGTCAATGATCCTGTTCCACGTGGACTTCATCTTTTTGTTGTTGGTTTTTGAAGTTTTTTGTCAGAAATTTGGTTTATATGCTCTA
>BSBK01001476.1:1885000-1985000 GCA_027943335.1 Chamaecyparis obtusa | reverse complement strand
ATTTTGGAACCCTGCTTTTATTTTCGTTGCCTTATAGTGCTTTCGTGAATGAATGGCAATCTCATTAAGACTTATTCCTCTACTCGGGCCATCGAAAAATTTAGCCTCCTGAGAGCACAGAGTTAGAAGAGAAAAAAAAACGTTTGAGTGCTGAATGTTCTGAATATAATTTAATGGGGCCTATCTCAATGAAATGTTTCTTCATTCATACTGAATTCCCTAGGTGCTATATTAGAACATAAATTTGTGGGAGCTCCAAGGCTTAAATTTATCAACAAAAAGAAGCAACAAGGACTATTTTCAAGGTCAAGATTAATTTTCAGCTCAGGTATGGTGTGCTTAATGCTTGGCATTCTATGGACTCCAGCAATTTTGGTGAAACTGCATTTGCTATTAGATCAATCAATCAATTCATTTCAATAATAATTACAAGAACAATACAGGGCTATAGTGTAACTGGTAAGAAGTTGTTCTGTATGCACTATGATTGTGGGTTGAGCTTTTCTTTTAATATGAATCCAATTCAGTATTAATTGCAGGAAATTATGTGGGATTTTCAGAGCAATGTGAAGTGAAATTAATCTGGACTTTGGGGAGAACCTTTTTCCCTGTTTACTTCTGAGGTTTTCCCTGTTCGGTTATGTTTTGTCCTGGTTTAGGAGCTAAAAGTTGATTATGATTTTTCACCTTTTTTAAAGCTACACTGCACAACCTCCATGGCTTTTCGTTGACATGGGGACATATGCTTTTTAACTCTTTCAAAAGAAAACAATTCCCATTTAGAAATCCCCATGTCTCGATAAGGTGTACAATAAATAAAAAGACCGTGGAGGTCATGGACTATGGCAAGAACTAAGTTGACCTAGGTTCTGCCCCACATTTCAAAATCTGTCCAAACCTGCTGAAATGTTGTCTACATTGTACAGCTATTTCTATGGGTGCAACGAGTTCAAAATTTCTTTTATAGTTGAGAATGATTTTTTTCATTTTCCTTTATTTCTTGGTGTAGTACATATGACAGTTCCAGTTTAGGCTTTCCCAGCCAGAGATCACGGGTCTTGGAAAGTTTCAACAGACTTAACAAGTTTTGAGAAGAAAACACTAAATACTTATTTCTTGGAGATTGGGGAAAGCTTAATTGTTTCCAGAGTAACCTGTCCTAAAGTTTTGCGTCTTAGCAAGTTCTATTTAAGCTTTGTGACAGTGAAAGCAATCCTGGGCACAAACTTATCAATGTAGTGTTAGCAACAACATTCAAGTCATCATCATAAATATTTTTAAAAGGTTAGAACGTCTTGATTAGTGTGATTCCTTTCTCTCCATCAAACCTTTGAGATCAAACTTACCACCTCACTTTATTTGAGGTCATTACTAAAAATGAAAGTAGTCTTAGTAAATTTGCTAGACTCACTATATGGCTTTATACATGTCAAACAACACATAAATTCTTCCATATATGCAATCTGCATATGCTCTACATATAGCAGTATATAATGAAATTCAACCATATTATTTCTTTTTTATCCTATAGAAGTAATTGCTAGTCTTCCACTTTTTGTTTAGTGGTGTAATTAGAAGGCGAGGATCTGATCACTGCCAAACTAAGATTTGAATAACATTCAATGTAATGAAGATTGATGAGCAAATCCGCCTCTGAATGTAATTCCAATCATTTACATATTAAAGTTCCAGGAACATGTAGAAGCTGTACAATATGAAGTGCCCACTATCTTTATGTGCTTTTAGTGATGAAATGGTATCTGTAGAAGGAACAAGGTGTAGCAGAATAAAATACAATGACGAGAAAGTTGTCAGCTGTAAGTCAGTCAACTCTCTTGATTAAGCTTTGGATTTATTAGAGGCATTTGTACAATTCAAAGATTAAAATTTAATATGCCTATGGATTAGATGAGTTTTCTTGGTATGGAGAACCCGTAAACCAAGTCTAGAATGTAACAAGCCATCCTAGATGTTTGCGCCTCTAAAACACTTTAGGGAAAACCAAAATTTAAGAACTACTTTTATCATTGTATAACAATCTATGCTATTTCAGGCACTGCGAACACAACAAATGCATTGTTCTCTCAAAGTTACAAGGAAGAGTCTATGGATTTTCAGAAATCTACAATATCAGGTGTTGGAGAGCCACTGGGAAAGCTGGCTTTTGCACTATCAGGTACCTAATTTTTGTACTCCTTATTTTTAATAAATATATATAGGTGGCAACATTTTAAAGGATCATGTATTCACTTTAATTTCTGTAAATAACTATAGATCCATTAAGCCACTTGATCTCCAAATTTGGATGATCTATCTTACTGTTCTCTGACATTCTTCTGACATGTTCAACAGGAATTTTTGAAGCTTAGATCTTATATACGGGCAGGTATGCGTAGTTTGCAGGAAGAAGAGCCACCTCTTGAGGTACACGATTGTCTTGTAGGAGTGATCCATGTACTTTGGTATATTTCATATATATATATATATTAGAGAGACATTTTATTATGCCATTTGTTCTTAATGTATCATAGGTACTCATTGTTTTGTACTATTCTTATGCTTGTGCAGTGTGTTGCATAGATAAATTTGGATTATCAGAGTGTGAATCCTTCCACGCCCTTAAGGTATTAGCCTGATTATCAGTAGGTATGTGTTCTAATGTTGTACACGAGGCAGAAATTTCCTTCTTTTGGAACTTTCCTTGTTTTATTTGCATGTTCATGTACCACCGGTTCACCATTCCATTGACATAACTAGACATCTGTCGTACAATATTTTCTTTTTTCTCTTATTTGTTGCGTAGAAATTCAAGGAAATAAAGGAGGGGAAAATATGTTTGTAGATATTTATGCATTAAAAAGGAGGCAGAGGTTAAACAACTTAGATGCATGTTCTAGTTTTGTGTCAAGCTGATAGGCTGATAATATTCAAACAAATTTTGTCAATTTTCAGGCCAACTGGGGAAAAGAAGATTGAGCTTGTTGTGGAGAAACCAAATGAAATTAGATAAGCAATAGGCAATGCGCATGTTGTAGTCTGTTGCATAGGCACAAGCAAGAAGGAGGCCTTTGATGTAACTGGAGCATGCTGTATCGACTATCAGGCTACTAAAAACCTCATCGATACAGGTAATCTAATGGATGAATCTCATCCTATCCTTGTGTTATTCATGAGCCTTTGATCCTTATGGATAAAGTAGATCAATTTAATAAGAACATTAAGACCTGAAGTATTTGTATGCTACACACCAAATTATTTTATATGTTACTTCAAGGTTCTTTTTTCTTTTTGAAACTAAAATAGCTCATTATATAAACAAACATCATAAATACATCTCTAATCTAATTTTTTGTTGTTTTATAAACAGTATATTTCTGTGAAAAGAAAACAATTAGTCCTGTTGTTTCCTTTCTATTAATCAATATTAATATTTTAGATAACTACAGAGCTACAGACTTTAGATGATCTGTAAGCGCAAGCGTATAGGTTAGTCAATTTATACACATACCTAAACTTTACTATTGACATTCATTGATTTATTTTGCATCACAAAATTCATTATTGCTTTTTTATTTTCTCTCTCTCTCTCTCTCTCTCCATGTTTGGCAGTTCATATAAGTAAAAAGAAAAATAACTAGCTATGGAAATGCTGATACAATGCAGAGAAACCATGATAAATACAGACACATTCTTAAGAATTCATGTGGAGAAAACTCTCTTTGGACAGAAATAACCACAAAGAAATGCCAAATACCTGATTTAAGAGAGTAGAGAAATTTTATACACATGTTCTTACTAAAACATGTACCCATCATAGACATTCTATGTTCTGCCTTCTATTCTCTTGATCAATCTGTCTCACTGTCCGTGGTTTTGCAAAAGTTGTTCCGACTCACTGGTCTCTAGTATGTTACCTTTGTACAGATACTCTGCATCCATGTCTTTGATTGTCTGTCCCTTTCCTGTATGGCTCTGAATGACTGGAATTACCTAAATGCTTGCAATAAGTGAAATGGTTAGAATTTCTCTCACCACTTTCACATGGATAAATTTATGTTGCAGTAGGATTTCCAATCACTTTCTGAAAATCCACATACAGTGTCCCTGACCCATTGATTGCTTCATTCCTGCAGTTTTCCCTTATAGTGAACTATTGTTCATAATTCTGAACTGTAAATGGTAAATAGAAATAAAACATACCTGCTTCTTATGCTCTGCATGAAGCTGTTATGATGCTGACAGTAGCTGCTGACTTTGAATCCCTTGGAGGGAAGAAGAAAGTGACCTCCAAAGTCTCCAGAATAATTATCTTGGTATTGTCATCTGTAGAATCCAAGGGTGGGTATTCTGCTGCAGCAGCTCAAAAAAGATGCGTTAATTACTTGTTTTTTAACCTAGATCACATTAGGGGTTAGTAATGTAGAATGATAGGGTAACTCATAAATGTTATTGTTGTCACCTAATCATGCACCCTTGCTAAGTCATGCACCCTTGCTAAGTAAGACTTAGCTTACTGGTGAAACATGGGAACATCTCTAGGTTGTGGGTACCCTAGAAAAGAGACGAACCTCCAGGGAAGGCCAGCTTCCTACTTGTGATATTCACCTAGACTACTATTTGTCAGGAAAAGGGTAGAAGTGCTTGAACTTAAAACCTATCCTAGGAGGAGGTGATTCACCAAACTTTTGAGTAGCCTATTCAGCTGCACTAATTCACAATGCATTCCAACAAAAGAAAACTTTGTTTATCACAACTTAATTCAGATCATGAAATGCATAAATATTTCATATGAAGGTTTGAGTTCAGTATTTGCATGAAGGAAAACCAGGTTTCACAACTTCAAATTACTTAAAACAATCAAACACATCCTATGACCTACACCATCATGAAATCTTCTACCTTAACAATGTATGAATGAGACATATTTAAAACACAGTAAAAGCATCAAATCTGTTGACATATGTAGCATCTATCAGATAAAACTAATTATATATAATAAATTATGAAAAATGATTTATCTACATATATATATATATAATAATTGATATTATTTATATATATATATATATATATAATTAATGTTAATCATCTATTTATTATTATAATGACTATATAGTTAATTATTAAATTAGATTAATGAATAGACATGTTCTATGAAGGGACATGTTTTTTCTTCTCTTTACCATGTATATATTCAAGAGATCTTTGCATTTGGAAAACACATACTCAGCAGTGCTATTACATTTGCAGCGATCTGGAACTTAACATAGTATCAGAGCTAGACTGCAAATGTGAGAAAGAAATGATATTAAGGAAGAATATGGGATATATCTACTAAAATGTTTTGAAAAAGGGAAGAATAAAAACGACCATATTATATAATCAGCGAACAGGAGTTACGGATTGCACCGGCTATCTCATATTATTGTGCTAGTTGAAAATCGAAATGTTATGTTCTACGACTTGAAAGAATCGAATGCTCTAAAGGAAATCCTATGTTGAGCTTTACCATAAATTGGAGTTCCCAGTTAACCGCAACTGCATTATTCCATTGCTTTGACTAACGTCACTTGGAAATTGTTGGTGCTGACGGAAATGATGGAAACAATAAGGAAAGGTGTTGTCTGTTAATCGTGGAAGCCATTTGTGACCCACAAGCAAGTACGACTGTTTGAGCCTTCAGAAAACGATAGTTTCCAACCAACACAGGACTCTCTCATGCAGTCGCTAGTTTTTCTGGGTTGCAGATAGATGTCGGGTTGTGTTTGATTCAATACTTTGGAGCAGGTAATACAGAGTTTAGCGGCAGCATAGTTGAGGGACAGAATTGTTGTTCTTGGCATCCTCAATTCCTTAGAGATTCTTCAGCATAGTGATTCTTCAACATAGTTATCTTCGTTTCTAAGCATGATTGAAAGCTTCATCAATCTGAAGAATGCAACACCTGCTGATATTAAGATTGTGAACAGTGACAGTGAAAGGCTCAGCTGTCTTATAATATACTGGCTCAATAGTACTATAGCAAGATAGGAATATTTTAGAAGGCTCATGTATAGTTATGAACTCCGTGGTTTGGAGTGATATGTCGAAACACTCCACAAGAATCCCCTTTGACGAAGACACTCAAAATTATATACAGTCAGCGACAATACAAGGGGGGAGAAGGTCGCAGAATCAGGTTGATAGATCTGCAGAAAGTTTCCTGTAGATTCACTCATACTTTTGGTACATACTTTTACAGCAGTGCTATTACATTTTCAGTGATCTGGAACTTAACAAAATCATTCATCCATAACATTAACACAAAAGAGATTTGGGAAGGAAAACTGCTGCTCTTCTATTAAAATGAAAAGGAATTGCTGCTACAACTGTAAAGATGCTTCATACGGGCTACAAAATCTTCTTCTTTCTGCTGTGTACAAGAAAGTTAAGAAGAAGGGACTGAAAAAGAAAGAAGAAAGAAAAAGTTTAATACAAAAGAGTCCAATCCCAACTGAAGACTTGAACTGGGCTTTAAGTGGAAGAAGCTCCTTGAATCATGCTTGACTAATGGTCTTGACTCTTCATCCTCAAACTCTCCTTCAAAATGCATGAAACATCCTTTTGGGTCGTACAAGCATAGAAATCCCACAAAAAGGGGGGTGAAACTGAAAGAAACATGAAGTTAAAGGTCTAGAAAACCTCCTCGACTGATGTACAACTTATGAGGGGCCTTTAACTGCTCTTGAACTGCCATATTCTTCACCAAAACTCCTCATTTTCAGGCCTTAACTGCTCCTAACTTGTTGATGATTACCCTTGTCATATCTGATCACCATGATAAGTCTTTCTTCACTATTATGGATAAGGTCTTTTCTCTGTCCTCAACATGACAGCATTACCTCTGTTCATTTCAATATTTTCATTTATGTGTCCTTTCATGTTTGATTGCAGTACCCTTATGACTTACTTCCTCTCTGTTTGTGACTCCCCTTTGACAAGATAACAGCATCTTGACATGATAACAACACTCATATGTCCATCTCTCTGCTTACTGCTTTTGAAACACTATAACAATGCTATATTCTGTAACTATGACTGTATCTAACTCTGTTGTTCTTCAAACTTAAATTTTCTGTCCTTTTGATCTGATCATTGCTTTGTTGTATATGTCTTTATTGTAAACCACTATTTTTACAATGCCCCTTGATCCATAATAATCAATGTTTTATTGCTACTGTTTGAGACATTGTAAGCACTATCTTTACATCATTGAAGGCATTGTGGCTTAATGTTCTGATTACTATCTTTATACATTGTTTTTACATTGTGGACCCTTGTTCATTTTCATGAATGACTGTCATTATATATTATATCTCAGACTTTGCTTGTTGTTATGTGGCTACCTTTCATCATTGCATTTGTATTGTTTTCAGCACTTAGTCATTGCTTTCTTTCATCTTACTGTGGCTTCTGCTGCAGCATCAGGATACATTTTTCTCACTTTCATGACATTGATATTAATATCACTGTATATCATGACAATGCTGTACCTTTTTGAGGTCAGAGGTTTTCTTTGTGACATTGCATTGCACTGATCATACCCACTGCTCTGTATCACTATTTTCAACATATCTTTGGTCACTGTTTTAACACTTATTGTGTCTATCAATATCCTTAAGTCATATAACAGCATTTCTCCGATTTCATTGTTCTACATGACTGCTCCTTTTGACTGGCCACCATCATTTGATCATTTGGCAATCATAACTGCCCTAATCTCTGTGCTCAATTGGTTGTGTGAGCATTGATCCTGTTTTACATAGGTTTCACTGTTACATCTTTTGCATATCACGGCTCACTGTGTCTACACATTATAATGCCAATATCTCTCTTGAAACGCTCTTTCACCAATTGTAATGTATTTCCACTATTTTCCAACAATACCTTGTAACTCTATTCTTGTTCACAGTCTTTGAATGCATTTGAAGGCATTGGTATCTATGTTTTATATTGATCTCTATGGCTTCTAATGTTGAAAGGCTTCATAACATAAGAAACAGGCATGCATGTATAATATATATAACTATTATTAGGGTTAGTCCATAACACATGAGATTCATAGAATATCTATAGCATCATTGCAAACACATTAGAGAAGAGCACAATAGGTCTGCCTAAATCCATTGGACACTAAGCCTAAGAGTGAAACTTTGGCCCTCTTTCCCCTATTAGTAAGCAACATGGACATCCACCCAAGGTCCCTACCTAATGGGGTGCTTGTATCTACTTTCCCTATTCATGCTTCATCTCCTAAAATTTAGTAGCCTTAAATATAGGGTCGGAGGGAAGGTTGTACCGAAGGTTCCTTGATTGTCTCATCTAAACCCAAGAGTGGAACTTTGGCCCTCTTGGCCTGAGGGGTGGGCAACATGGACTCCATCTAGGTCCCAACATCGATGGCAATGCTTCCCTTCAAAAGAGTCACTTCCTTATTTTCTTCACATTCCTTTCTTCTTCCACTAATTCTTCTTTAATTCTCATCCTCTCCTCTTTCTTCTTTCCTCCATATCCCCCTTTCAAATGAACTCTCCTCCCTTTTATATCTTATGTTGAGGGAGCCACAATGCTTCATTACATGTAATTAAATTATATTATTATTTATAAACTTATTTATTTTTATATTATAATTTATCATTATTTATTTAATCTTATTTCAAAAAGGGGACATTACAATCTATGAGAAGTAAAGGACAAAAGACCTGGTCTACTGGCTGTAGCTACAGAGGAGTGCTTGAATACTTTGAAAGGTCTTCAATTTCTGTCCTAGGTTGGGTTCAACTAATTTTTGCTATTTTAGTCTTCCCAAACTGCTCCAGGAAGTGTCATAATAGCATAAAACTGCCCCTTGACCATATGTACACCCTGAGAGACTTTAAACAGCCCCTACATGCTTGGGAAAAGATAAAATCACCCCCTAAATCCTTAGAACTGACTTCAAACTGGGTCAAAATTGCCCCAAACGTCCCCTAGATCTGCTCTTAGCTTCCTATATTCATGTTCCACCTCTGCAAACTAACCAACCAACTGCCCCAAATGATAGGACATGTGCTTCAAACTTATTGTTTGAAGTTGGAAGAGGCTTTGGCATCGGATACCACAAAAAAATGATATTGAAGACCCCAACTACCTCAATAGATGCCATAATGACCTTAAGCTTCTAACCACATGTAATACATATCCATTGGGTAGCTTTACACATGTCAAAATGATACTCAATAGTCCTAAACTGCCCTCTTTTCTTGACCTCATGTTTGCAAATGACAATAAACAATGACTGATTAGCTTGCATGCTTGCCATTTTCTGTTCATGAATATTCTTCTATCACCTCATCTTGTCTTGAACAACTAGCGGGATGCCTAAGTATCTTATAACATGTCCATTTTCGCTGTATCGTGTGTATTGGCATTCCTGCAGACCTTTTATGTATTCTTATATGTATTTCACTTATTATCATGCTTGCCAATAATGGCTCATTTCAAACACAGCACTGTTCTCAGATGACTATGACAGCCACATTTAGGCTCATTAGTATATCAGATTGTCATGCTCTTCATTTCTTGATAATTCATTTCTCGCCTTCCTTATAGACCTCCATGTTTGGTATGAACCTATTCTTGATCTATATTGACTATGTATCCTTCAAGGAAAGATTTTGTCTTGTCTTTGACTATTAGAACTTTTCTTTATGAAGACTCTCTTCATGCATTATGACTGCATAACCTCTTCTCGCTGTCCTTTCTCAGTTTGATTGGCTGTCATGACTTCTCAGCCTTTGCATCTGCATAACAGCTGTGGTATTGAAAACATATGACAATAATTTTGCTTCAACTAACTCATTCTGTCCTTATCTATTGTCAACAAGCTCCACAATTGCACTACCTCTCTTCACGCATAAGATTACTGGCATAACTTATCATTCTGGCACAGGACTGTCCTTTTCTGATACTTGACATAAAGAGTTTACTTTCCGAACTGTGATACACTTGCACAACATTTGGAGTTCAAAAAGCTTCTCTTTGGCTGTGTTATCACTAACCCTTGAAAGTTTCCTTCCATATCTTGACACTTGAACCGAAAACATTCAAAATTCGAAGCACAAAATCAAAAAAGACCTGATATATCATTTAACCTCCTGCCATTAAGGTAATGTCACCATAGGAATTCTTGGTTTCATGTGTTAACTTAAAAAGTGATACAAGTATCATAAACTGTTTACAGTCAACATGCTCAATCTTATTGTCAATTTATGTATCTTTGGTAGTCTTGCATATCTCCACCAAGCACTTTCATTCAATCAATCAAGATTTCTTTCACTTGTAGTGAATAGGCCTTCCTTCTATTATGGATGTCACATTTTTGGTTGATGGAGTGTCCTTAAGTATATCTCATGAGACTGTCCTTAAGTTTTTGACTGTAACTTCCTTGAAAGCCATGAAAAATTCTTCTTTGTTATGCCCTTTTCAATGTTGGCTCTGCAATTCTAAATGCCCGTCACATTAAGCTTAACAGAGGACCACCTTCACACTTTCTTCTAGTTCCCTTGACAAAATAACTTACTCCATCACTTATCTCTGTCTCCTGCCTTTGAAATCTGCCCTCAAAGTACTTATATCATTGTTAAATCTATTTTCAAGATGCTTGCAAATAACAAGTGGTCTCCACAATTAGCATTAAAATACTTCCCTTTCTTTTGACTGTCACAAGTGCATTTTCCTCTTCACAGTTGCATCTTTGATACATCCTTTCCTACTGACCACTATAATAACTCTTCAACTATCTCGACGATTCTTACTCCTGCAATTCTTCAAACATATCTCTGTTTTGCCCCTTTTGAACAAGCCTGCAATCTTCTTGAATCTTTGACAGACTTATTACCTCTATCTTCCTTTTTGTGGCTGTCATGGTCTTTGGTCAATAAAATACTCCTTGATGGACTAAGCTAAACTTTTGAACTGGACTTTCACTGTTCTTGATCATAAAAAATTTCATGAATTTGACTTGCTAAATGTGCTAAAACTATCACATGTGCCTTGAATTCTGCTATTTAGCTTTATTTCTCTTTGGTGCCTTCTTTTCCTCAATCTTTACAAGCCCCTAAGAACTGCTGTTTTCTTCTTTCACTATTCTTAATAAGAGACTTCCAATCTTTAGGATTGTTAGAAGTGCTCTCCGTTCCTCCTATCTAAGCACTGCTCTTATTGTGACCATCAGCAAAAATGTCCTTCCAGCATCCTTACCTCATGACTGTTTTAAAGTTTTTTCCCCCTGTTTTTGCTGTCCTATTACAGTCAATATGACTGTGAGCTGCTCTCCTTATTAATGATGACTGTTGTTGTTCCTCAATTCTTTACTAGGAAGGAATGCCTAGAAACAAACTTAAATTCCCCTTGACTGATGCAAAGACACAATACAGAGAAAACCTCAAGTGAGTATCATAAAGGCCTCCTTTCCATTGTATAGAAGATCACTGTCCTCTAAAGGCCTGTCATTGTATTGGTTGCATAGAACCTATGTTTATTTCCCGTGGTATCCTAACAAATTTTTCTATTTACAACATCAGCTCAGACAGCTATACTTGTTGTTCTCTTCATTCCTCTGCAAAGAACTCCATTCTTTGACCTAGAAGTATGCATAATTGGACTGGCAATTTCAAATCACAGTGATCATTGTCATTCCTATCTTTCCCCTTTAGAACCATAACAGAACACATGTCTTTGAATTGGCTTTCCATTGTATAAGGGGGCATAAACTATTATAAACCTCTGTGTCTCCTCAAATAGCCTGTGATTTGCACTTCATAAGAATATATTCTTGCCTTTCAGATGCTATCATTTTGGTTCACCATAGTAAATACATAAGGATTCCAAACCAACTGTTACGAAAAGTAGATGGTAGAATACTTTCTGATATATTAACAAAGATCAAACGATCTATATATATAAGAAGATGAACAATGTTTCCTTAGAAACGATCGTCTAGAATGGAAACATTCTATTCTACCTACAGCTAACTAAATATTAGAAACATTCTAATATTTATACTAAGATACAATATTGAGCATTAATAAAATATGATTCTAAATTATTCTAATACCCCCCCTTAATGCTCAATCTATTAACTACACTAATAGACCCCCTAATTTTTACAAACTTGTCAGGACCAAGGGGTTTGGTGAAAATATCTGCTGGCTGCTCTGAGGTAGGAACATATAGCAACTAAACAGATCCATCTTCTACCAACTGCCGAATGTAATGACAATGGAGTTCTATGTGTTTGGTGCATTCATGGAAGACTGGATTTTTGGCAAGTTTGAGTACACCCTGATTGTCTGAAAACAAAGGAGTCAGACCTGCTTGAAGTAGTTGCATATCTGCAAGCATCTGACGAAGCCAAACTGCTTCACAAGCTGCCTTGACAGCTCCTCTATATTCTACTTCTGTTGAAGAGAGAGCCCTCGCCTGTTGCTTCTTACTGGTCCAGGTGACCGCACCCGATCCTAAACTGAACACATATCCAGAGGTAGATTTTCTGTCGTCAACGGAGCCAGCCCAATCAGAATCTGTGAATCCACTGAGTTGAGGAGCAGCACTCCAAGTGTAGAGAAGTCCATAATCCAAGGTACCTTGTGCATAGAGCAGAACACGTTTCGCTGCAACCCAATGATCAACCTTGGGGTTTGTCATGAGTCGGGAGATGTAGCTGACTGCAAAGCTAAGATCAAGTCTAGTAGCAGTGATATAGATGAGACTACCCACTAGTCGCCTGAACAGGGTTTCATCTACAGGAGGAGAATCAGATTGTGCAAAAAATTTCAGACCAGTCTCCATAGGAGTGGAGGCTGGTTTGCAATCCTGCATTCGAAACTTGTCAAGCAAGCTTCTGGCATACTTAGACTGAGAAAGAAAAATGCTACTGTCAATCTGCCAAACCTCAATACCCAAACAATAATGAAGTCGTCTGAGATCTGTCATATCAAAAGTGCTGCACAAATCCTGTTTGACTTCGGAAATCAAATGTTCTGAACTCCTAGTAATGATTAAGTCGTCCACATAGATAACAAGAAAGAGAATATCATTACCAGAGTGTTTGATATACAGATTACTTTCTGAAGGACTATGCTGAAATCCACGAGCAACCAAGTACTGATCAATTTTTATGTACCATGCCCAAGGGGCCTGTTTGAGACCATAGTGGGCTTTTTGGAGTCTACATACTTTGGGTTCTGAACTGGCCACCTTGAAACCAGGAAGCTGCATCATGTAGACTTCTTCCTGCAATTCACCATTTAGAAAGGCACTCTTCACATCCATCTAGTGAACTTTCCAACCATACTGAGCTGCAATGGCAAGGAGAAGGCGAATAGTACTCATCTTAGCTGTAGGAGCAAGAGTCTCCTCATAGTCAATGCCTTCTCACTGGGTGAATCCTCGACCAACTAATCTGGCTTTATATTTGTCTAAGGTACCGTCTGCATGATATTTGACCTTATAGACCCATTTACAGCTAATGGGTTTCTTCCCTAGAGGAAAGTTTGAAAGAACCCAGGTATGATTCTTTTGAAGACTTTGGAACTTAGCATCCATTGCCTATTCCCATTCTGGAATTCCTTTGGCCTCTGCATATGTTTGAGGCTTAGAGATACTGTGGATGTTAGCCATGAGAGAAACATTAACTTTGTTATGCTGAATGCTCTTATTTCTGGAGGTTCTACCCTCAATGAGTTCATCAGGACGAAGATCACTGATTGTCTTAACCCACCATTTAGGCCGAAGAGAAGAGGGGCCAATATTAGATGTAGAAGGAATAGCTGGATGAGGAAGCAGATCAGGATTAGGAGCAAGAATGGCATTGTCCGGAGGGAGCTCAGGCAGTGCATTAGAATCAGCTCACTCATCAGATGAATCACATGAAATAGGAAGACCCAAGTCAAAGATCTCTAAAGGCTGAGTCTCAGAATGCTGCGGGGAGGAAGAGAGTTGAAATGGTCCTAGTTCCTCATCAAACACAACATCACGACTGAAGATTAAACAATCAGTGTTTACATCAATTAGTCTGTAGGCCTTATGAGTGTCACTGTACCCTGTAAACATACGCTTTTGACTCTTGGAATCCAACTTAGTGCGCTTGGCATCAGGAATCCATACATATGCTAGAGAGCCAAAAACTTTTAAATGGTTGATCCTAGGTTTGCGACCAGACCATGCTTCCTCAGGAGTCTTATGTTTAACTGCATAAGTGGGTGACCGATTAAGAAGATAAACTGCTGTGAATATTGCTTCTGCCCAATATTTTTTAGGTACGTTTCTATGTTCCAGCATAGCCCTAGCCATCTCTGTAATGGTACGATTTTGCCGCTCTACAACACCGTTTTGCTAAGGAGTGTGTGGTGTGGTAAACTGACGCTTGATGCCATGAGTAGCGCAGAAGGTAGAAAAAATAGAAGAACAAAACTCCCCCCCATTATCAGACTTAAGAGTAAGAATAGAAGAACCAGACTCTTTTTCTACTAAGGCCTTAAATGTCTGAAATACAGGAAATGCATCTAATTTTTTCTTAAGAAAATATACCCACATTTTGCGACAAAAATCATCAACAAAGAGTAAGAAATACTTGTACCCAGTAATGGAAGTAGTATTCATAGGACCACATATATCAACGTGAACTAGCTGGAGTACCTTAGATGCTTGCCATGAGTCACCATCTTTGAACGGTGTCCTGTGTTGCTTCCCTGCCTGGCAAGCTCCGCAAAATCAATGATTTTGGGTTTGAATATCTGGTAGGCCATGTACTAGATCATCCCAAACAAGTTGTGCAAGATACTGAATATTCAGGTGACCATATCGTTGATGCCAGAGATTGTTGATAGCAGAAGATTTTGCTATGAAGGCACACTCAAGAGAATCACCTGAGTCCACAAGCCTATAAAGACCATTATCCTCAAGGCCAACAACAAGCGTAGTGTGAGAAGTACGATCAACAATCGAGCACTTATGTGCACTAAAAATAACATCCAGCTGACGAGAGTGCCTCATAATCTGACTAACTGAAAGAAGATTATGGTTCATGCCAGGAACATAACACACATTGAGGAACATGAGTTTTCTTCCTCCAGACTATATCTGAACATTGCCCTTGCCGACAACATTGTACTCTTCACCACTGCCAAAGATAACTGAGTCAGTGTAGGGAGAGAACTCAACAAACCAGTCATGCCTGTGAGTGAAATGACGAGAGGCACTGGAATCTATGTACCAGGCAAAAGATTTCACATGATCTGCAGGTATTTTGGCCATAAAGGCATGGAAGGCAGATTCTTTCTGCTCTGACTGTTTAGCAGCATTAGCTTGCTTTTTAATGGAGACTGACTTCTGAGGCTGTTGATATAGATGCTCATAGCATGTTTGCCAAAAAAATGTGAATATCTCAGAGGACACGAACTTTGAGGTCAAAAATTGGAAGACCCACAAAAATAGAGAAGCACTTAGAAGAGAGCTCAAAAAACCTAGAAGAAATATGCTGTCAAAAATTGGATTCGCTGGCTCAAAAACCGAAGCACAAAAATCAAGGCACCCAAAAAAATTTGATGGCAACCCATTTGAGATCTCAAAAAACCCAGAAAGAATATGCTATCGAAATTTGGATCCATGGGTTCAAAAATCGAGGCACCTAGAAAAAATGGACAACAACCCAATTGAGCTCTCGAAAAACCCACCAAGAATCTATAATCAGAAAAAAATTTCAAGCCCAAAAAATTAGGGTTTTGAAAAAAGGCCTATTGCAAAAGACCTTCAAAAATTAATGGCAGATTTGCAGAAAAAAAACGTGGCTGAACAGGGCTGAAAACTGGCCAAACTCACAAACCCTAGACGTGAGCAGCAGCAGATCCCACAATGTGGGAATAGACAAAAATTAATTCAAAAAATTTGAGCAAATAATTTTGAAAGAAATTATAAATTTTCTGAAAAGATTTAAAGAAAGGGCTCTGATACCATGTTACGAAAAGTAGATGGTAGAATACTTTTTGATATATTAACAAAGATCAAATGATCTATATATACAAGAAGATGAATGATGTTTCATTAGAAATGATCGTCTAGAATAGAAAAATTCTATTCTAGCTACAGCTAACTAAATATTAGAAACATTCTAATATTTATACTAAGATACAATATTGAGCATTAATAAAATATGATTCTAAATTATTCTAATACCAACACAGGCATGCAACTTTGTCCTTCAATGCATCAGACCTTCCTAAAGTATGTAGGTCTGAATCCATCATGAAAGATCACATGCTTTGGACAAAATAAGACAAGATCCATGTTCGTATACCCTACAACCAAATTCATGTGAAACCTGTTCTACAGACTTCATGGGTGCTGCAAGTCCTCTCAAAAGTACATAAGGAAAGAAAAACTTACAAGTCTGATGTATGAAGGACACATTGCTCTTATATACACTATTCTAATATGAATTTCTTGTCTTATTGTCCTGTTGCTCTTCATTACATTAGTGATAATCTAAAATCTCCCATTCACAGTTATACTAACCTCTATGGAGATATAATTTATCAGTAAATGCACAAACACCATCCCAAAAAATACATGGTAGAAAGCTACAAATATCCTCAATAAAAGTGCTAAAAATTTAAAGGAAAAATCTAACCTGACATACCACATCATCAACATGCCTTTAATGCCTCTCTATGTTGATTATTGACTGTGTTGTTCTCCATGGTAGCCTTGAGAAAGTAAAGATGAATCAACCAAGACAAGAAAAAATCTAACAAAAACCACCTAAGTTAAAGGCTCAAACTTGTTTTATGGAAAACCTCCACCATGGCACGTAGTGTGTGTGGGGAAACTCTAAAGCAGCAACAAATTTGACTTTTTGGAAACAACAATTTTCTCCCTTAGTGGATGTTTAGAAAAAATCTTATATGGGTGAGCCTTTAGTTTTTCATGAACCATCAAACATTTATAACGACATATATGAGATTATTTTGATCACTATACCAAAATATCTCAACACTTTATTGGCTAAAAGTTTTGTAAGTCACTAAAACTACAACTTACAAAATTGTAACTTTAGGCAACGTCTCATGAGATTTCTCTCTCCTCTAAGCAATAGGGGAGGTTCCCTTCTTACTGTAGATGGCTTCAACAGAGACCTAACTTAGATTAACAAAGGACGGTTCTTCTTAATCAATTCCTCTTATTTCAAGAATGATTCATACACAACAAATCTCCAATTTAAGAAAAGGTATCTATTCCTACAATAGTACCAATGGCTCAGGGGTTGACGTAAGAACAACTCCAAAGACAACAGTCTACTTTTATATTGTGGAATAAGTACAAGAACCCAAAGTTTCCTGTGATCATCCCGAATTAGGATTCAATTAGAATAATTAGTAAGGCAGAAAGTTTCTTACTAGATACTCTCAAACTTAATAAAAACCCTTACAACTGAAGCCCAAAGTCTTCAGCTCTAAGTAGTTGTAGGCACTATCAACTGTTAGCATCAACTAATGGTAACTGGTAAGCTCTCTACCGGTCCAAGTATTGTCATTGATTGACAAAAGAGGATAGAGATCTGTCATCTCTATATAGGTGGAAGCTCTAAGAAAACCTAAATCAAGAGAGGCTGGTTTGGCAAGAAAAGAATAACTATAATCCATTGTAACCGGTCTCTACACTAAGCATCAGTAATCGGGCAATGCACTCAATTAGGGAAGAGAGTATTCCAGTATCAACCAAGGACCAAACTACAACCGGTATAGACAAGTACAAGTAAAAGCAATATCCAACTAGTGTCTATAACACAACTAGGACAGTGCAACCGGTAATCCGCGCAAAAGGAAGCACACCGAGGACATGCAACCAGTAAGCCAAGAAAGAGACAGTAGTAGGTCAAAGACTCTTATCTGTTTATAGCATGAAGAACTCAACCGATATATTATAAGACTCCGGTATGAACCGAGGAAGTCATAGTCAACTGTCTGTTCCAACCAACCCTTCTTGACCAGGATTTATTGCAGTAAATCCAGGAGACTTTCAGTTATCTTGGTGATCGGTTTGAGGCGCAGTTGAAGGATTTAAAGTCGGAATCAGTGTCTTTTTGATGCAATTGAAGGCTTTAAAGCTAGCATCAGTGGCTTTAAATCAAAGTGTTATCTCCTATGAAGGAAAGTTGCTTGGCACGCAACTACTGCTTTCTTCATTAATCAAATAAAGAAAGGGCATATATCGGATGTTTCCTCAGTAGATTGGTACTTGATTGAGCATTGAATCCGATGTAGATCTGAAGTTAAGTCATGTTTAATGAGCACAATTAGGGCCAGAACCCTATATATTCTTCTACCTAAGGCAAATAGAACTTGCCTTCATTTTGCCGAGAAAAAGAGTGAACCTATATGCTACAGAAGCAGGGGTAAAAGAAAACTGAGAAAGAGAGATAGAAGATTGTGCAAAGTAGCACAACAGTAGATGAGACTACACTTGCAGTGACTGGTGATGATTCTCAATTGAACACAAATAGAGATCTTATCAGGCTAAGCAAAGCCATCTGTAAAGATCACACTTCTATTGTTTTCTAGCAAACTACAATAAACAAATCCCAGTATTTGGGTGGACTCTAATAGGTCCCTTGTATCAAAATCCTTTAACCGGGTGACATCTTTCAAGGTGTTTAAAGTTCTTTAACTAGGCAGGTCCTAATAGACCTTTTGTAACAAATCCCTTGACCGGGTCACATCTAGCAAGTGAATTTTTATCCTTTAACCGGGAAGGCTCTTAACAGGGCGTACTCCAAGAGAGTACAAAATTTGTGAGGTCTCCTCACACCGTGGTTTTTACCCTAACCGGGTTTCCATGTGATAAATCTGGTGTCACTTTGTGATTGTTTACTTACTGTTATTATTTGCTTAAATCTGTTTTCCTTTAGTGCTCTAAGTTTACTTCACTAGATATAGTGAGAAAAAGTTTTTAGAGGTGTTGATTCACCCCTCCCCTCTCAGCACCAGTTGGGACTGTCAATTGGTATCAAAACCAAGTCTTGTTTTCTTTGCCGCTTAACCGCTCAAAGAAGAAGTCAAGATGATGAGAAAGGAAGGACCAAAGTTTTCAAAGGAAAACTTCACCTTGTGGTGCAGTACAATTAAACTATATATGAAGACCACTGGAGATCAATACTGGAATCATGATGCCACCGAGTACACTGAACCTTCTGGCACGATGACACCTAATGAAAAGAAGATCAAGACCAAGCACACGGCAGCTGTGGATATGATAGCTAGCACGCTACCTGATCATGTCTATGTTGAGATTGAACATCTTGAATCTACCTGCAAGATGTGGGGAAAGCTGCAAACAGTCTATGGAGGGGATCCTAATGTTCAAAGAGACAAGGTCGGAAGCCTCAGAGGAAAGTACAATGATATGAGGATGAATGAAGGAGAAGACATCGAGCAATACAGCAACCAAATCAAAGAAGTGATCAATTCCATCAGATGCGTAGGAGGAAAGCTCAGTGAAGAGGAAGTAATCAACAAAATATTGAGAACTCTCAGACCTCAGTATGCCATCAAGATTTTTTCCATTCAAGAGCTCAGATCGGTGACCAAAGATCAAGTCACTCTAGACTCCCTAATCGGTAAGCTGGCTACCTTTGAATTAAGTAATTTTGATAATTGATTACCTATTCAAGAAGCAGCTTTCAAGTCCACCGCCAATATCTCTTCCACTAAAAAGGGAAGAGAAACTGGTAACTGCTCTACTGGTAAGATTGGTAACCTTGTCAAGAATCTGTTCTCAGAAGAGATAGAGCAAGAAGAGTTTGAAGCACTCATTGCAAGAAGATTCCCCAGAGGGAAAGGGAAGTATAAGGGAAAACTCCCTTTGAAATGCTTCTCTTGCAATAAAATAGGTCATATTGCTGCAAGATGTCCCGATAATGAACATAAAGATAAAAGAGACTGGTTCAAGAATAAAGCAAAGGAGTGCTATCTTGTAGAAGAAAGAGTCATAGATAACGAATTTGAAGACTCGGAAGATCCAGATATTGCATTTGTTGCAATAAAAGAGGAGAGCCCAGTAATAGAAGAAGTTGCACTCATATCAAGATCTCATCAGTATGATGATTGGATCATTGATAGTGGATGCACTCACCACATGACTAGTAGCATGATCTGATTTATGAAAAAAAACAGATTACAATACTTGGTGTGATACCTGCAGTATTGTAGAATTCAACACAAAAATTGAGAACAACAAGATTGCAAACCAAAAACTGTCTCCATTCTATTCAAAATTGGAGTTTATACAAGTCGGATGGATCCCAAGGGTCACACAAATCCCTTGGAATTGAAATGAAGAGTCATCATAATGTTTATTATAATTAAACTATTAAAACTATCAAAATTTATCAAAAAACTAAATATAAAATTTAGGTCCACTTGGAGAAGGCATAACTTTCTCATCCTAGCTCCGAATTATGAACTGTTTGATGCGTTGGAAAGGTATTCAAATAATCTTGAACAAAATTTTGGAAACATCGATGTTCCATCATGTTTAGGGCAGCATATTTGCCCAGAATTGCACCGAAGACCCTCAAAATTGCAATTTACTAAAACATATGAAATTTTGGAAAAATTAGATTTCAGTATTTTCCCACTTTAATCCTGATCGTTCCTCCCCCCTTAAGAGGCAATGGGCCCCATTGCACTAATCTGCTGCAACAGATGAGGAAATTGTTCTTCAATTTGTTCCTTAGTAAACCACTTGCCTTGATGAGAATGCTGACCAGCTCGAACCACCCGATACAAAGGAATGTTTTGATTTCTCAAAGTCTTTAAAATGGCTTCAGTAACATGGTCACACTGGACTGGAGCAGTAGTAGAGGGATTTAACTCTGCAGCTTGAATGTGTTCAGTAGCTTGGGAGATATCCAATAAAGGAGGAAAATAGGGTCTCAACAATTCCACATTGAAAACTGGATGCAGTACCAAAAAGGATGGCAAATTAAGTTCAAAAGCATTCTCACCAACTTGTTTCACAATAGTGTATGGTCCATAACGAAGAGGAACGAAGCTTCCTATTTGGTCCATGCAGGCGCTCTTTCTGAAGATGTAACCATACCTTGTCACCAACCTGAAACTGATGAGGAGTTCTATGTTTATCATGTCTTTCCTTATACTTCTGATTACTCTGCTCCAATATCTCATGAACTTGTTGTTGTAGGTGTCTAATGTTATCAATGAATTTTTCTGCTTTATCTACCTCCTTGTCACCATTCAATGGACTACTAGAGTGTAGAGATGGTATTGCTACATCCATAGGTGCCAATGGCTGGTACCCAAGAGAAACCTCAAATGGACTGTGCCTTGTAGTACTATGGATTGCACGGTTGTAGCTGTGTTGCACATAGGGTAAGCTTTCATCCCATGTGCGAGGATGTTTTGAATGATACATCCATAAAATATGAATAATCATTCGATTCACCACTTTTGTCTGCCCATTTGTTTGGGGATGGAATGCTGTGGACTTTGTCAATTTCGTGTCCATTTTAGCCCATAGTGCAGACCAAAATTTGCTAATGAACCTGCTATCCCTATCAGAAATAATGGTTTTTGGCAAACCAAAATGAACCCACACATGTTCAAAAAATAGCTTGGCAGTATCTTCTGCAAAAATCATCTTTTTACATGCCACCATGATAGCCATTTTAGAAAACCTATCTACCACAACATATACACAATCATGCCCCCGCCTAGTAGTTGGAAGCCCAGACATAAAATCCATTGAAACAGACTGCCATGGCTTATCAGGAATAGGTAATGGTAAGTATAGACCCAACTTATGGTTTGCTGGCTTTGCAATTGCACAGGTTGCACAAGCTTGTATATGTGAAATGATATCCTACTTCATTTTTGGCCAATAGAAATACTTTTGAAGGATAGCAGTAGTCTTACCAATACCAAAATGTCCTGCAACACGACTATAGTGAGCTTCCCATATCATTTTCTTCCGTTCTTCGGTGGGTACACATATGTGACCATTATGACAAAGAAACCCATCCTGCAAGTGAAAATCTGAGACAGATTTTCCTTCTACCAAATTACTATAGATGTTAGCAAAATCGGGGTCAGTACTATATAGTTGTTCCCAAGTGGATGATTGATGACCACATGAATCCAACACTATTGTCAAACCTGCAATTGGAGGCCTACTCAAACAATCTGCCACTTTGTTACTGCTTCCTTTTTTATGACGAATGTTGAGGTGAAATTGTTGTAAATAGGCTGACCACCGTTGATGTCTATCATTCTGTAGCTTCCCTTGTGTTTGCAAGAATTGGAGTGGTTTATGGTCTATATGTATAATAGTTTCCTTTCCCAGTATATAGTGTTTCCATTGTTTGCAAGCCTGAACAATGGCATACAACTCCTTATCATAGGTGGGATACCTACGTACTATATCAGAAAAAGTTTCACTGTGATAGGCAACAGGATGCCCATGTTGTGTGAGTACCGCACCAAGAGCATAATCTGATGCATCTGTTTCTATCTCAAATGCTTGGTGTAGATTTGGAAGGACCAATACTGGTGCTGAACATAGTCTTTTCTTTAACTCCTCAAATGCTTGTTGCTTTGCCTCTGTCCACTGAAATTTTGCTTGTGCTCCACCCCTTAGTGATTGATTAAGAGGCCATGATATGTGTGAGAAACCAAACACAAATCTGCGATAGAAGTTGGCTAAGCCCAAGAAGCTGCGAAGCTCTGTGAAATTTTTAGGGGATGGCCAATCTTGGATTATTTGAATCTTTGCTGAATCAACATGAACACCCTCAGTGTCAATGATATACCCTAAGTATTGAATACTCTGCATACCAAAAGAACACTTCTCAATGTTGGCATAAAGTTTGTGTTTTTGTAGAGTTGAAAGAACTTGTGCAACATGCTGCAAATGCTCAGACCAAGTCTTGCTAAAGATGAGTATGTCATCCAAATAAACAACTACAAAAGAATCAATGAATGGTCTAAGCACATCATTCATCAATCTCATAAATGTGGCTGGGGCATTTGTTAGGCCAAAAGGCATGACCAACCATTCAAACAAACCTTCCTTAGATTTAAATGCAGTCTTCCACACATCTGCTGGATCAATTGGTACTTGGTGGTATCCAGACTTCAAGTCAACTTTTGTAAAGAATTTAGCCCCCCTAAGTTGGTCCAACATTGTTGATTTATTTGTATATCTTGTCCCTCATTTACCCATCCCATAGAGTATGGTCGTGGGTGTCTTGTCACTTTCAGATTTAATCTTTTGACTGTCTCCCTAGAGATCAAATTCTTTTGACTCCCACTGTCAACAATAAAATGCAGAGGCTTTCCATCAACCCACATCTGTGAATGAAAAAGTCTCTCTTCATCTTCACGGGGCAATACTTTAGCAGTTCCAACTACGGCATATGGGTTTGCTTCTATGATGGAATCATTCTCCTCTTTCTCAAAATTATCTATTGGTGACGATTCAGGTTCAGCTTCCTCTCCTCGTATTTTTGTCATCAAATTTTTAATACTTCGACAATCCTTTGTATTATGGGTTGGGGAATTATGCATCTCACACCACATGCCTGTGTCTGTCTTTTTAGTAGACCACCATGTGTTCTTGGGTGAATTTGAATGAAGTTCCTTGGTCACCTATTTTCCTACAAATTTATTGCCACCTTCAACCCTTGGCTTGTTGTTTGCAAAGTAGTCCCTCTTCCCTTTTTGCTTGGATTTTTCTTCAATTTTTGTAGCATATTTATAGGCAGTTGCCAATGTCTCAATATTTAAAAATTCCATCTCTGTTTGAATATACCTGTGAAGTCCACTCCAATATTTCAAAATTCGATGCTTCTCTAAATCATTAATACCGAGTTTTGCTGAAAGTGAATGGAATGTATTGGTGTAATCTTGCACAGACTGATCCCTCTTTTCTCGAAGAAGTTGCCATTCTATGTATTTTTGTTCATATACATCCTCCGGGAGGTAAGCTTCTTTTATGTATTCCAAAAATTCTCCCCATGTGGGCTTCTTATCAAGAGATAGTATAAAACCATCTTCATCAACTGATTCTTGTTCTTTATTTGCTACTCTGGTTTCCCATGCTAATTTCACATGGGTTTCAGCTTTGAGGAGAGCAAATGTTATCTTTTCAGCATCTAAGAAATTATTTACAGAAAAGTACCTATCCAACTTTGATAACCAGTTATCAACAGGTTCAGAATCGACCTTTCCTTCAAAATTCGGTATGTCAAAATTGACCTGCACTTTGAAAGGGGTATTTCCACGAAATGATGTTTCAGATTCAGAGGGTTTTTGCTTCTGTAGGAGGCGTGAAAATTGACTCATCATCTCCTCTCGTTGCTTATTTAAAGCTTCCTCGACCAACTTCTTAACATCATCGTCTGACATCTTCGATTGTGTGCGTCTCAAAGGTGGGTATTTTGACAAATCTTGTGTATCCAATCCTAATCTTTGGTAGGAAGACCTTGTGTAAATTGGCATAAAGGAGCGTTCCCGTTCTGATACCACTGATCTGATTTATGAAAAAAACAGATTACAATACCTGGTGTGATACCTGCAGTATTGTAGAATTCAACACGAAAATTGAGAACAACAAGATTGCAAACCAAAAACTGTCTCCATTCTATTCAAAATTGGAGTTTATACAAGTCAGATGGATCCCAAGGGTCACACAAATCCCTTGGAATTGAAATGAAGAGTCATCATAATGTTTATTACAATTAAACTATTAAAACTATCAAAATTTATCAAAAAAATTAAATATAAAATTTAGGTCCACTTGGAGAAGGCATAACTTTCTCATCCTAGCTCCGAATTACGAACCGTTTGATGCGTTGGAAAGGTATTCAAATAATCTTGAATAAAATTTTGGAAACATTGATGTTCTATAATGTTTCCGGGCAGCATATTTGCCCAAAAATGCACCGAAGACCCTCAAAATTGCAATTTACTAAAACATATGAAATTTTGGAAAAATTAGATTTCAATATTTTCCCACTTTAATCCTGATCATAGCAAGAGCAAGTTTATCAACCTCGAGCTCAATGACAGCGAATCAGTTACCTTTAGGAACAATGCTCCCTATGGGATCAAAGGTAAAGGTTCTATTGCTCTCTGCAACAATGTTGTCTGTGAAGATATGTACTGGGTTGAAGGACTCAAGTACAACTTGATGAATGTTGCACAACTAAACAACAAAGGATTCCTGTTGGAATTTGGACAAGGTTCTTGTATAGTAAAGAATCAATCCGGAACCCATGTTGCAACCAGTAGATAGAGCAAAGGTAATCTTTTCTATCTTGACTCAATTGAAGGAGCCTGTCTCATAGCCTTGATCAAAGAAGAATCAAACAAAATTTGTCTTATGACCAAAGAAAACAACAGCTGGTTATGGCATAGGAGGCTCTGCCACATAAACTTTGACAGTATTGTCAAAGTGAGCAAAAAGAAAATGGTAAGAGGACTTCTTGAGATTACAAAGCCCATCAAGGGCATTTGTAAAGATTGTCAGTTGGGAAAGCTGACCGGAACATTTTTCAACAATAAGTTCTTCTCATCTAAAAATGTTCTAGATCTGGTGCACACTGACCTGTGCGGACCAATGAGAACAAAGAGTTACCATGGAGACTAGTACTTTATGTTCTTTGTGGACGACTTCTCCAGAATGATGTGGACACTCTTTCTTAAGGAGAAATCAGAAGCTTTCCACATGTTCAAAATCTACAAAGCTAGAGTAGAAAAAGAGACCGGTAAAAGCTTGAAGTGTCTGAGATCAGACAAAGGTGAATTTACCTCTCAAGAGTTCACTCACTACTATGAGAAACATGGAATAAAAAGACAACTATCTGCACCAAGGACTCCTCAGCAAAATGGAGTAGCAAAAAGAAGAAACAAAACGTTGATTGATTGTGCTAGAACATTGTTGATTCAAAAAGATCTGCCTCATCACTTCTGGACGGAAGCTGTCAGTACTGCAGTCTACACACTCAACCGAGTTCAAGTCAAAAAGGGAACCGGTAAGACTCCTTATGAACTTTGGTTCAAACATACTCTCAGTGTAGGCTATTTCAAAATCTTTGGTAGTAAGTGCTACGTGACAAGAGATATGCACTCTGGGAAGTTTGATCCCAAGAGCGATGAGGGAACTTTCTTGGGTTACTCTACCAAAAGTAAGGCCTATCGGTGTCTGAACAAAAGAACAAGGAAGATAGTTGAAAGCATCAATGTAAAAGTTGATGAATCTTCAAAACCAGAAATGAAGACCGATCATGATGATCTTAACAGTCTTCAAGGTCCAAACGAAGGGAATGCTTTTGAGTTCAACGAAGCTATGACTGAAGATGAAGGAGAAATACACATGGACAGACATCTGGAGCAAGAGAATTTACCTGAACCCAACAGGTTGACACAGGATGGCGAACAAGTTGATATCCCAAACCATGTTGAAGACAATGCTCAATCGGAAGAACCAGACGGGGAATAGAGACCCGTTCTTCCAAGGTATGTCACATATCATCCTAATGACTATAATTGGTGACAAACATGAGAACGTCTTGACCAGGAAGAAGGCCAAAGAGAACATCTATCTGCTTTCATGTGTTGAGCCCAATTCCACCAGAGAAGCCCTGGAAGATGAGAATTGGATCAAGGCCATGGATGAAGAAATCGAACAAATTGAGAAGAATGATACATGGGAACTTGTGCCTAGACCTTAGGACAAAAATGTCATTGGAACAAAACGGGTCTACAGGAACAAACTGAATGAGGATGGTAAAGTCATCAGGAATAAAGCAAGACTGGTTTGCAAAGGATATGCTCAGGAAGCTGGACTAGACTATGGGGAAACTTTTGCACCAGTGGCTAGATTTGAAGGGGTAAGAATTCTTCTTGCCTATGCAGCTCACAAAAGGTTTAAAATTTACCAGATGGATGTGAAGTCTGCGTTCCTCAATGGAATATTGGAGGAGGAGGTCTCCATTGAGCAACTGGAGGGATTTACATCTGCTCAAAAGACTGATATGGTCTGCAGACTAAAAAAGGCTCTTTATGGGCTTAAGCAAGCTCCAAGGGCTTGGTATGAAAGGTTGCATTCATACCTTTTGACCATTGGATTCACAAGAACCGGTGACAACAGCAATATGTATCTCAAAACCGGAAAAGATGGAAATCTAATTGCTGAAATCTTTGTTGATGACATCATTTTTGGAGGAGATGACAGGATGAGCAAAGCCTTTGTTGAAGAAATGAAGAAAGAATTTGAGATGTCTATGATTGGGCCCATTAAATTCTTTATTGGACTACAGGTCCATTAGTTAAAAGAAGGTATCTTCATCTCTCAGTCCAAGTACATTAAAAAAAATTTTAAGACTTTTGGACTAGAAGAATCCAAACTGGTTGGAACTCCAATGATAACTAATCTCAAGTTATCAAAAGAGGATGATGCCAAAGAAGTAAATGAAACAATGTATTGGTCCATGATAGAAAAATTGCAGTATGCTGTTCATAGCAGACCGAACATTGCTCATGCAGTTGGGATAGTGGCAAGATTCTCAGCTAACCCCAAAGAACCACA
Source organism: Chamaecyparis obtusa (assembly GCA_027943335.1). Taxonomy (NCBI): domain Eukaryota; kingdom Viridiplantae; phylum Streptophyta; class Pinopsida; order Cupressales; family Cupressaceae; genus Chamaecyparis; species Chamaecyparis obtusa. The sequence continues at coordinate 1,957,316 of BSBK01001476.1, read as the reverse complement.
TTTGATAGCAGTAAAGAGAATCTTCATATATCTAAAAGGAACTGAGGAATATGGATTGTGGTTTCCACACAAGGGAGGATTCCAAATAAAAGTCTACACTGATGCAGACTGGGCTTGCAACATTGATGACAGAAAGAGCACAAGTGGTGGTGCATTCTTTCTAGGTGGGAGAATTGTATCGTGGACAAGTAAGAAGCAGAATTGCGTTTCACAATCCACTGCTGAAGTTGAATATGTTGCTGCTGCAATCAACTGCACACAGGTGATTTGAATCAAACAACTACTGAAAGGTATTCAGGAACAGGTATTTGAACCGATCACAATTCACTGTGACAGTACTAGTGCCATCAACATATCCAAAAATCCTGTTATGCACTCCAAGACCAAGCACATTTCCATCAAGTATCACTAGTTGAGGGAACTATTACAGGATAAAGAAGTAAGATTGGAGTATGTCCCCACCAAAGAACAAATTGCTGATATATTTACAAAGCCATTACCAAAGAGTACTTTTGAGTATCTCAGAGGTAGATTGGGGGTTGTACCCCTCTCTGATCATCAGTAATCATCAACAGGAAGTCATCAGTTCATTATAACTCAACAAAGGGTTACACCTTATCTTTTATGAACTGATGAAAAGGACTGTTGCTCGCAGGGGGAGCAGATTAGAAAATGGAAATCTTTCTAAATTAGCCTTTTGGCATTATTGTCAAAAAGGGGGAGAGATTGTGGTTTGGCAATCGACAATCAAACCGGGGAAGTAATGCAAGACTCCAAATGCCCTTCAAAGTTTTTCCATCAATGCCAAAGGGGGAGATTGTTAGCATCAACTAATGGTAACCGGTAAACTCTCTACCGGTCCAAGTATTGTCATTGATTGGCAAAAGAGGATAGAGATTTGTCATCTCTATACAGGTGGAATCTCTAAGAAAACCTACATCAAGAGAGGCTGGTTTGGCAAAAAAAGAATAACTATAATCCATTGTAACCGGTCTCTACACTAAGCATCAGTAACTGGGCAATGCACTGAATTAGGGAAGAGAGTATTCCAGTATCAACCAAGTACCAAACTACAACCGGTATAGACAAGTACAAGTAAAAGCAATATCCAACTAGTGTTTATAACACAACTAGGATAGTGCAACCGGTAATCCGCGAAAAAGGAAGCACACCGAAGACGTGCAACTAGTAAGCCAAGAAAGAGACAGCAGCAGGTCAAAGACTCTTATCTGTTTATAGCATGAAGAACTCAACCGATATATTTGTATTGACCCTCACCAGTAGGATCACTAAAACCCCCAAATCTGAACTGTGGCAAATCATCAAACACTTGGCATGCACTGAATGGTTTTGTGTGTAACGATGTGTTTCAATGTGATAATTGTTTTTGGGCATCAAATGCAATTGAGATAACAATACCGATATAGAAATGTAATACAATGAGCAACAATGAATCTCTAAACAATGCAAAGACTCAATACCAATATATCATGAACTTCTCTAATTCTGATTGCAAGATATGACTGTTATGATCTATTACATATGAGCACTGATTTATGACAAAGGAATATCTGACTATCACATGTGAACAACGCCCTTGCTATGCTCCTTATCTATTAATCCAATACAATATCAAAGTCTGAGACAAAGGATTGATTATATAGACTGTTACAACTACCGAAAGTATGGCATGAAAATGAATGATCAGTCACTCATAAATAGTGACCTTACAATGCACCCTCACAACTATACAATATAGCAATATCCGGTTACAATAACAATGTAACAGTGACTATATTCTGAATATTGACATGACTGTTACAACAGTGCACAATTTTACATATATGTAACAACAAAAAGCTATAATGGAACCTGATTATAACGCTGCCTAGGAGTGTTGATAAATGCCAATGCAATGAAGACCGCAACCAATTCAAATTGCCCCTTGAAACTCTGTCCAACAGTCCACCTGTACCTGCCGTACCAGGCCGTACATGTACGGCACCTGCAGAAAATAAAAGGGAGGATTTTGTGCCTCCAACTTGGTATCAACAGGACCGCCAATGTAGTACTAATGTCCCTTCCAAAGCATAAAAAATATCTCCAAGTATGTTGAGAGATATAAGCAAAAATTCTGAATCCAGGCCCTGGTATGAATTGATTGAAAATGTGCCAAAAAGTCCTCCAATCTCCACCAAAATGTTTCACCAACAAAAAGATGAATTGCAAACTCTTATTTCAATTCAAATGCAACCCACACATCAAATTCTCAATGAAATCCCAATGAAATCGCTGAGTACCATCTCCAAACTTGCAACCCTTCAGTAGATATTTCACTACCTCAGTTATGCCAATCTAGGGGAGTTATCGTTCCCAAAGATCAATGATATTTGCAGACCAAAAGACTACAAATTGCTCCACAATGGAAGAAGTAGAAGAAATCCCAAATCCAAGCATGTCAAAATGAATGCCCAAGCCCTCTATTTATTTACTTTTCTAAGAAGTTACTAAGAACTTCTAGAAACATCCAATTATAATGCACTTTATAATAAAATAACATTATAATATAAAAGTGTTTTTCTCAACTCAAAATTATAACAATGTAGGCTCATAACTGAATGTAGGCCCAACTACAACCGAATGTAGGCTCGGACTGGATGTAGGCTCTACTGAACGTAGGCTCTAACAGCAATATGCAATCAACTGATCTCCAAATGATCACGAGATGACTCTCTCCTCATCGCTATCAGTCTACGAGAGACCGTGATAGACTGATCCCGCACGCCAAATGATGTCAGCCAGAATGGGGACATGACAGTCCGCCCTTCTTGAAATTGCTTGTCCCCAAGCAATGGCTAAACAAATAACCAATCAATCCACCTGGATCCCAAATTTAGTCATGATCTAAATTGTTGTCAATCAACGCAAGCTCCTGCAATATTCTCTGAAATATAATCAAGAGGAATCCATAATCAAACTGGCAAATACAACTCAACCAAACTCCAAAATCACAATTGCCACAGTCAGGAACCCACGAGACACAAACTCTTAGAACACCAGAACCCAAGTAAGGTGGACAACTCAAACTGCCAACACAGTAAATACCATCCACACAACCCACCGTGCTATGTGGAATGCACACTCCAACTCTGCTACAATGGTGACCCCTCCTGAATGAAATTGCACCAAATACAGAGAATCCACACACTGTACATCTACTGCAGTTAACACAACTCTGCAAATCACCGGCCATTGTCTCATAACCATAACACCCATGCATTGCTGATGGTGAATAGTAATCACACGGTAGATAGCAAAAACTAGAGCCCAAACCAAACCTGTTTGCCATCAACTCCTCAACACCTGGATCAAATGCAAATTGATGAACATATCCTGCAGCATAATGCTGGTAAAAAGAACCAACTCCAGTCAAAGACTCATCCTGCAGACGTGATACGACCAACTGTGATTGATCATCAGCTAAGTCAGAGGATGATATAGCCAAAGGAGCAAAATCAACAACAACAACCGCAGAACCATCACTCCCAAACTCCTGCTCTAAGTCATGTACTATCAAGCTATCAACCATAGAACCTATCGCCATGTCATGCCCATCACAATTCTCATCTCGTGGCGTCAAACCATCCCATAACCGATGACAAGCACTAGGGACCAAAGTACATCTACATATCATCATCTCATCAACATGGTCATCAAGGGTAAACTGATGAGCATACCTCACAGTGTAATGCCGATAAAATGCGCCAATCTCAGTCAGTGGCTCAGACTGCAATTCAGATGAAACTAACTGCAACCGATCACTAACCAAGCTGGAACTGGCTACTACCTCCGAAGACATCGCCAAGGGAGTAGTATCACTAGCAGGAACCATGCCAACTGCCGGCTCACCAACATCACACATGATCTCTGATACAACATCCCTAGTCTCCGTGCCCTCAGTAGTAGAGACCACCACCAAGTCAAACATACCACAATGCTCAGTTGCAGCACCCAACTCAACTGAACCTGCCTCTAGTGGAAACGAACCAAACATGCCAATACTAGTATTGAGGACAAATATATCCTCATCTCCACTGCCTCTATCAACCTCGACCATGGACATCCTCGAATCACCAGACACCACGGTCTGTGACTGTACAGAATCTGGTAAAGACTGAAGTCGCTCTAACTCCATGGTCACCTCAGCCAAATGAAACTGTGACTCCTCGAAAGCCAACTGTGTACTCTCAAGAAACTCAGAAGTCACCTCGAGCTGCTGAGTAAGCTCACTCACCTCATCTTCCTTGACCAATAATGCGTCATATGTTGTACTGCCCCACTCCATAAGATAATCTCTGTTGGCTACCAACTACATATAATTCTGTCTCAGAATCCGGATAGCCTCCCATAAAGAGTGGATCTCTGTCAAGGAAAGATAACTGCCTCCCTACTCATCACTAGTAGGAGAACCCCATCCGTGAACTACTAACAATTGACGAGCAGCATCAAAATGCTCGCAAGCGATAGCAATGTCTCGCTCACTAACTCTCAGCTGACTAGACACATGATTGTGCTGGCTGGTCGAACTCCTATACTCTACCCCTGGTACACTGTCCAAAGGAGTAACCTCAGAATAGCAATCATCTGTAATACTACCATCCAAATTCTGCAGACCAATTGCTGAACTCGTATCATCAAACGGAGTGACTGAAGCATCAACATAAACCTCCATATCAAAGGAACCCGCTGAAGAGACTAAGTCCTCAATACTGTCCACAACATACTCCTGGATGTCATCAATACCAATATGATCCTAGGACTCATCTGTAAATACTAACACCCCAGATGTGCCTGAATCATCACAAACCCACTGCACCCTGAGTGGTCGACTAAAAATGTACACAACTCCTAACATCAGTGTATAAAGACTAATACCAACATCTGACAAGCTGCTGGTATGAATGAGAACAACACCGTGTAATCTGCTAATCAAATCCATGATAGCACCCAAACAATTACTGCTACCAATAGGTGATAAGGATTTCCAGTCAACATAATCCCAAGTGCCAATATAATAATCCCGAATCCACATCCGTAAACTAGAATCAGCTAATAACTCAAGCAAACTCCTCACCTGAGTAATATGACTAATACCAACTAATGCCACGCACCTGTCTACTATACTCATTACAATCTCTGAGTTCGGAATCTAAATGCTAGACATACTCATATCATCATCAACATGTGACTTGACTGTAAAAGAAAACTGAGTCCCTGCCACATGCGTTAACTCCTGAACTGAACTCACCTCAAGACAAAGCTCGTCCACATGTCTCACCGCTGCACCACTGTGATCAATTGCACTATCCTCAAATATGATAGTATCCTTGACTACTGTATCAGGATCAACCATACCGCAATCACCATCAGTGCCAATCACACAATCCGGTGTGACTGTGATATCCCCCTGTATCAAATCATCATGTCTTTCCGAGTCCTATAGTCTTAGTGGAGTACTCACCAAAGAAGCCTGAGTATCCTCAAGCTCTCGGGAAAGCCTGTCAATCTCCTCCTCCTTCCTCCTCAAGGCATCTGAATAGACTCCGGCAAGGCTAAGAAGATGGTCACGATCCGAAAGAAGATGTAAATAACTCATCTTCATTGTTCCCATTCCTTCCCTAATCACCTGTAAGTCAACACAAGAAGACTTTGCCTGGATTCCCTTATGTCTGCCCTGTAACTGAATCATCCAAATGTGATCCTCTATCATATACTGCATCCTATCATGATGAGATAATGAAGTCACAACACTGTCTACGCTCACCTTCAACTGGCTGGACAAATCATGTGAAGTACTGCCAGCCTCAACCTCATGTGACGAAGCATCTAACTGTGCCTGGTACTCTCTCTCAGCAAAGTCATGAATGCTCAATGTCTGCTCATCTCTACCAGGTATCTCACCATCATGCACAACAGCATCCTCATAATCATCATCTGAACCCACTATGCTATAGTCACTTCCTGTCGTAACCAAACCAATCTGAGCACTTGTGACATCGTCCTCAGGCAACCTGTATACAACTGTCTCAACTTGAGTACCAAGTTGATAGTTACTATCAATCTGCATAGTGTCCTTCACCACTTCCTCTTGTGGCTCAGTAGAAACTAAAACATCTGTCGGGATGCTAACTTGTTTCTCAAAATCCTCATGAAGGTTTCTGGTAACTGTGGCATATGTCCTGTGAGAAGATCTGCCAAATAGAAAACTAGTCAACTTATTCACCTTGGCTGGGTCGGACAGCATATCATTCATTATACGGTAGCGCTTATCCCACTGTCAGACATGTTCCGGCTTACTCTCTTAAGTTCATCTCGAATGTCTGAATAACCATCATTTCTACTGTGTCTATCTGCTGCCCACGATCGTGTCCTCTGAAACTCTGTACTATACCTGTCCATTCTAGGATCAATCGAGTGCTGGTCACTCAAACAATACGACTCTTACCCAACAGGATGGTAGGAAACCGCTCTAATACCACTGTAATGACCCTCACCAGTAGGATCACTAAAACCCCCAAATCTGAACTGTGGCAAATCGTCAAACACTTGGCATGCACTGAATGGTTTTGTGTGTAACGATGTGTTTCAATGTGATAATTGTTTTTGGGCATCAAATGCAATTGAGATAACAATACCGATATAGAAATGTAATACAATGAGCAACAATGAATCTCTAAACAATGCAAAGACTCAATACCAATATATCATGAACTTCTCTAATTCTGATTGCAAGATATGACTGTTACGATCTATTACATATGAGCACTGATTTATGACAAAGGAATATCTGACTATCACATGTGAACAATGCCCTTGCTATGCTCCTTATCTATTAATCCAATACAATATCAAAGTCTGAGACAAAGGATTGATTATATAGACTGTTACAACTACCGAAAGTATGGCATGAAAATGAATGATCAGTCACTCATAAACAGTGACCTTACAATGCACCCTCACAACTATACACTATAGCAATATCCGGTTACAATAACAATGTAACAGTGACTATATTCTGAATATTGACATGACTGTTACAACAGTGCACAATTTTACATATATGTAACAACAAAAAGCTATAATGGAACCTGATTATAACGCTGCCTGGGAGTGTTGATAAATGCCAATGCAATGAAGACCGCAACCAATTCAAACTGCCCCTTGAAACTCTGTCCAACAGTCCACCTGTACCTGCCATACCAGGCCGTACATGTACGGCACCTGCAGAAAATAAAAGGGAGGATTTTGTGCCTCCAACTTGGTATCAACAGGACCGCCAATGTAGTACTAATGTCCCTTCCAAAGCATAAAAAATATCTCCAAGTATGTTGAGAGATATAAGCAAAAATTTTGAATCCAAGCCTTGGTATGAATTGACTGAAAATGTGCCAAAAAGTCCTCCAATCTCCACCAAAATGTTTCACCAACAAAAAGATGAATTGCAAACCCTTATTTCAATTCAAATGCAACCCACAAATCAAATTCTCAATGAAATCCCAATGAAATGGCTGAGTACCATCTCCAAACTTGCAACCCTTCAGTAGATATTTCACTACCTCAGTTATGCCAATCGAGGGGAGTTATCATTCCCAAAGATCAATGATATTTGCAGACCAAAAGACTACAAATTGCTCCACAATGGAAGAAGTAGAAGAAATCCCAAATCCAAGCATGTCAAAATAAATGCCCAAGCTCTCTATTTATTTACTTTTCTAAGAAGTTACTAAGAACTTCTAGAAACATCCAATTATAATGCACTTTATAATAAAATAACATTATAATATAAAAGTGTTTTTCTCAACTCAAAATTATAACAATGTAGGCTCATAATTGAATGTAGGCCCAACTACAACCGAATGTAGGCTCGGACTAGATGTAGGCTCTACTGAACGTAGGCTCTAACAGCAATATGCAATCAACTGATCTCCAAATGATCACGAGATGACTCTCTCCTCATCGCTATCAGTCTACGAGAGCCCGTGATAGACTGATCTCGCACGCCAAATGATGTCAGCCAAAATGGGGACATGACAATATTATAAGACTCCGATATGAGCCGAGGAAGTCATAGTCAACTGTCTGTTCCAACCAACTCTTCTTGACCGGGATTTATTGCAGTAAATTTAGGAGACTTTGAGTTATCTTGGTGATCGGTTTGAGATGCAGTTGAAGGATTTAAAGCCGGAATCAGTGGCTTTTTGACGTGATTGAAGGATTTAAAGCCAACAACAGTGGCTTTAAATCAAAGTGTTATCTCCTATGAAGGAAATTTGCCTGGCACGCAACTACTACTTTCTTCATTAATCAGATAAAGCAAGGGCATATACCGGATGTTTTCTCAGTAGACTGGTACTCGACTGAGCATTGAATCCGATGTAGATCTGAAGTTAGGTCATGTTTAATGAGCACAATTAGGGCCAGAACCCTATATATTCTTCTACCTAAAGCAAATAGAACTTGCCTTCATTCTGCCAAGAAAAAGAGTGAACCTATATGCTACAGAAGCAGGGGTAAAATAAAACCAAGAGAGAGATAGAAGATTGTGCAAAGTAGCACAACAGTAGATGAGAATACACCTGTGGTGACCGGTGATGATTCTTAGTTGAGCACAAATAAAGATCTTATCAGGCTAAGCAAAATCATCTGTAAAGATCACACTTTTATTATTTTCTAGCAAACTACAATAGACAAATCCCAGTATTTGGGTGAACTCTAACAGGGCCCTTGTATCAAAATCCCTTAACCGGGTGACATCTTTCAAGGTGTTTAAAGTCCTTTAACCAGGCAGGTCCTAACAAACCTTTTGTAACAAATCCCTTGACCAGGTCGCATCTAGCAAGTGTGTTTTTATCCTTTAACCAGGAAGGCTCTTAACAGAGCGTACTCTAGGAGAGTACAAAATTTGTGAGGTCTCCTCACACCATGGTTTTTACCCTAACCGGGTTTCCACGTGATAAATCTGGTGTCAATTTGTGATTGTTTACTTACTGTTATTATTTGCTTAAATCTGCTTGCCTTTAGTGCTATAAGTTTACTTCACTAGATATAGTGAGAAAAAGTTTTTAGAGTTGCTGATTCACCCCTCCCCTCTTAGCACCAGTTGGGACTGTCATCAACTATAGCAATTTGAGCTCCTACAACACAAAGTCTTCAAAATCTCAAATTGAATTATAACTCTGAATGCAATAGGCAACTCAAAGTCCACACTTGAACAAAGCACCAAAACTCACAATCAACTCAAGAAAATGTTGTCACATAACAACTTAGATTGGCACAAAGTCTCAAAACAACCTACCTCTTTTATTGAAAGCAATTCAAATTTACATCTAAGCTCAAAAATGTAGAGTGCATATACAAACTGGCCGAATTTTCTTGCCCTGCCAAAAGATCCCTATTATAATGAGCACCCTCCTTTATTTATAGGTGAAGCGCTGAGAGAGAAAGGTGGGACAATCCCAACAAACTTTGACCTACGCCCTAAATAAATTTGACTAATTCAAAATTCTAGTTGGACTTATTCAATGTTACAAGGCCTAAAGCACTTGCAACGTAATTACACGTTACAGATTTGTAGGTGATACTATCACGTGCAATTACATCTTGTTTTAACATTACATGTAATCTATCAATTACAAAGTTACAAAATGTATAATGAATATATCCAAAGTACCTGATAAGAAATGACATCTATTTGCATCATCCCCTATCCACCTTCATGCTGCTATTTGATGCTACTCAAATTGATGTATTCATGTTTGCTGGAAACATCTTGGATAGGAACTTGTATCTACATCCTTGATTGGTGGTTACTAGGAAGACATCTTTTTTTCTTTCTATCTCTGTCTTGAAAGCATTCTATGCCCGCACACACGTCATTGCTCATCCCTTTCTTTTGCATGGTTCCAAAATGATACCAAAAGTGAATATCAAAATTTGGGAAGTACATTGCAGTCAGAAAGAATGTGAGAAGAACATTCACAAATTGAAAGAACTAATTGCATACGGAATTGCACCATGAGGGGAAGAACAAGCTTTTTAGGAAAAAAATTCTCTGCATATCTGAGGTGAAAAGCTTGAAATGTAGAAGCATAAATATAGATCTTTTAAAATTTCATGATTCTTTAAGCTTGGAAAAGAAATTTGTATCTTTGTTAGAATTATGAACATATTATAACTGCTCCTTTGTTCTTTGTATTACCAAAGAAACATCGATCTTTCCCTTTGACAATGAATATATACTTGTTAAAGAATTTTATCACTGAACTGCATAATACTTTCATGAAGGCCACTATCATAGTCTTGTCTTTGTGCTTCTCCTTCATAACTTGTTTATTGTCATCACATCATACATTTTACCCATGTTTTCACCACTGCTCATACCATGTATTTGCTACTGTTCCATTGCTTGGCATTGTTGCTCATGGTTTTGTTGTTCTTTGTACCATGATGAATGTGTATCTCCATCATGGCCTCTTCTTTACCATGTAAAGACCGCATTCTTTCTCAAAAATGACCAATGATTTGGAGCAAACAAAGAAAAATATACTCAAATGAAACCAAAATGCGGGCTATATTGGAGCTGTGAATGAGTTCTAAGTCAAATAAAAAACTTCAACCATTAAATACATATTATCAATCCTAGCAAAGACTCTTGACAAATGGCAAATAATGCAAAACAAGCTGCATGAAATAAGCCACTCCAAGACTTATTAAACTAATAAAAACGTGATTTTAGGATGAGATTATAAACCCGGATGCAAAAGAATTGAAAAACGGTGCCATAGAGAGTAAAAACGCAGTTTTTGGAATGATGAACAGGCTGCAAATGATGTTATTTTCCCTAGGACGAGGTTCTTGTTTAATGTTGTAGGTAAAAACACCTCTTTGTTACTAACAAAAACACGTTTTTGTGCCCTATATGGGCTTTAAACTTGACGCCACATATTCTAGAGCTGTGTTTTGATAAAAATAGGCTTTAGAATGCATCCTGCATCTATGAGATGCTATTCCAGGTAATGACGAAGTTTAGAAAGGTGTTTACATATGTCAAAACTGCAAGTTAAAGATGGAAAACTTAATAGAAATACCGTCTATAAGTAATAACGACATTTTAAGAAGCCTTCACATACAATACATGATTGTTTACTATATGTTGAAGCCCTTAAAATCGCCGCTAGGGCTTCATAATGGGCTTTGTGACTGCATTTACATCCCACGCGATCAATAAGACTCAAAAACGAGCTGTGAAATGCAGGACGCATATGATATGTGAGCCATTTCAAACATGCAACACCTCCTAAAATCGCCGCCCCAAGTGTCTAACGGGCTTTGAATAGGCAGTAATGGGTTTCTCATTACCTTTTACGTGTTTAGTAGGTAAAACACATGAAGAGTTTAAAACATGCAAATTTATACCAATTGTAAATAAATATATATAAAGATAACTGATTAACAATAATGCATAGGCCATGATAATACAACAAGCCGATATTCAAATTATTAGATGCTGATTATAACAAGTCTGAATCAGATTAGTGAGTGTCTGATTCTGAATGTGTCTGCTATTTACATGCTTCTGATTTTGATTACTATTCCTTGTTTGCTGATTGTTGTTCTTCTGTTCAATATATATTGTTTGACCACTGATGTCTTCTAACAACCTGATTTTCCCTTTTATAAATGCTGATGCAAGGGTCTACTAAATGTATACATTGTCAGATGATCTTCTCATGCCTTATCCTCTAATCTTCCCTTAATGAGTACCAATTGCTGATTGAGTCCTAATTATTTATCCCTTGATTCACAGCACAATATAACCCTTTCAATGATTGGAATGAATTCACATTTATACTTAATTGGTGGAAGGTTCACCCCCTTTCATAAGGATTGACTCGCCACTCTTCATTGTTACCTTTTGAGAATAACATATTATTCCCTCAATTGATCTACCTTGGATGTCCTCCTCAAATGAAACTTTCTCCCCTTCATATCTTCCAATGTAGGGGAGAGTCACATCTCTTCATCATGTCTGCCCCTTTGAAATGATGACAACCTTTTGCAATTACCACCCTTTTAAAGAGTCAGAACCCTTCAACATTTCTTCCCTTGGAAAGGCTGCTGGCTACGAGTTAACCAAAATGCACCCATTCATAGTGTTTTTTTCTAATTCTATTATATTTACACATTGCTGTGGTGTATTCTATTTGCACCATAGATGATGCCCTTTGAAAGAGTCACAACCCTTCATAATTGTCCCTTTGAAAGAGTCACAACCCTTCATAATTACAACCCTTCATCATTGCTGCCCTTCAAAAGAGTCACTTCCTTATTTTCTTCACATTCTTTTCTTCTTCCATTAATTCTTCTTTAATTCTCATCCTCTCTTCTTTTTTCTTTCCTCCATATCCCCCTTTCAAATGAACTCTCCTCCCTTTTATATCTTATGTTGAGGGAGTCACAACGCTTCATTACATATCTCTTGACATTTCATTAAACTTAACTTGTAATTATATTATATTATTATTTATAAACTTATTTATTTTTATATTTTAATTTATTATTAAATCTTATTTCAAAAAGGGGACATTACAATCAATGAGAAGTAAAGGAAACAAGACCTGGTCCACTGGCTGTAGCTACAGAGGAGTGCTTGAATGCTTTGACAGGTCTTCAATTTCTGTCCTAGGGTGGGCTCAACTATTTTTGGCTATTTTAGTCTTCCCAAACTGCTCCAGGAAGTGTCATAATAGCATAAAACTGCCCCTTGACCATATCTACACCCCTGACAGACTTTAAACAGCCCCTAGATGCTTGGGAAAAGATAAAATCACCCCCTAAATCCTTAGAACTGACTTCAAACTGGGTCGAAATTGCCCCAAACTGTCCCTAGATCTGCTCTTAGCTTCCTATATTCATGTTCCACCTCTCAGAACTAACCAACCAACTGCTTGAAATGATAGGACATGTGCTTCAAACTTGTTGTTTGAAGTTGGAAGAGGCTTTGGGGTCGAATACAACAAAAAAATGATATTTAAGACCCCCAACTACCTCAAAAGATTCCATAATGACCTCAAGCTGCTACCCACATGTAATACTTATCCATTAGGTAGCTTTACACATGTCAAAATGACACTCAGTAGTCCTAAACTGCCCTCTTTTCTGGACTTCATGTTTGCAAACGACAATAAACAGTGACTGGTTAGCTTGCATGCTTGCCATTTTCTGCTCATGAATATTCTTCTATCACCTCATATTGTCTTGAACAACTAGTGAGATGCCTAAGTATCTTATAACACGTCCATTTTCACTGTATAATGTGTGTTGGCATTCCTGCAGACTTTTTATGTATTCTTACATGTATTTCCATTATTATCATGCTTTCCAATAGTGGCTCATTTCAAAAATAGCACTGTTCTCAGATGACTATGACAGCCACATCTAGGCTCATTAGTATCTCAGATTCTCATGCTCTTCATTTCTTGATAATTCATTTCTCAGCTTCCTTATAGACCTCCATGCTTGGTATGAACTATTAATGATCTATATTGAGTATGTATCCTTCAAGGAAAGATTTTGTCTTGTCTTTGACTATTAGAACTTTTCTTTATGAAGACTGTCTTCATGCATTATGACTGCCATAACCTCTTCTCGCTGTCCCTTCTTAGTTTGCTTGGTTGTCATGACTTCTAAGCCTTTGCATCTGCATGACAGATGTGGTATCTAAAACACATGACAATAATTTTGCTTCAACTAACTCATTCTGTCCTTATCTATTGTCAACGAGCTTCACAATTGCACAACCTCTCTTCACTCAGAAGATTACTGGCATAACTTATCATTCTGCTACAGGACTGTCCTTTTCTGATACTTGACATAAAGAGTTTACTTTCCGAACTGTGATACACTTTGCACAACATTTGGAGTTCAAAAAGCTCCTCTTTGGCTGTGTTTTCACTAACCCTTGAAAGTTTCCTTCCTTATCTTGACACTTGAACCCAAAACATTCAAACTTCGAAGCACAAAATCAAAAAAGACATGATATATCATTTAAGGTAACGTTACCATAGGAATTCTAGGTTTCATGTGCTAACTAAAAAAGTGATACAAGTATCATGAACTGTTTACTGTCAACATGCTCAATCTTATTGTCAATTTATGTATCTTTGGTAGTCTTGCGTATCTCCACCCAGCACTTTCATTCAATCAATCAAGATTTCTTTCACTTGTAGTGAATAGGCCTTCCTTCTATTATGGATGTCACAATTGTGGTTGATGGAGTGTCCCTAAGTATATCTCATGAGACTGTCCTTAAGTTTTTGACTGTAACTTCCTTGAAACCCATAAAAAATTCTTCTTTGGTATGCCCTTTTCAATGTTGTCTCTCCAATTCCAAATTCCTGTCGCATTAAGCTTAACAGAGGACCACCTTCACACTTGCTTCTAGTTCCCTTGACAAAATAAGTTACTCCATCACTTATCGCTGTCTCCTGCCTTTGAAATCTGCCCTCAAAGTACTTCTATCACTGCTAAATCTATTTTCAAGATCCTTGCAAATAACAAGTGCCCTCCACAATTAGCATTAAAATACTTCCCTCTCTTTTGACTGTCACAAGCACATTTTCCTCTTCACAGTTGCCTCTTTCATACATCCTTTCCTTCTGACAACTTTAATAACTCTTCAACTATCTCTATGAGTCTGACTCCTGCAATTCTTCAAACATATCTCTGTTTTGCCCCTATTCAACAAGCCTCCAATCTTCTTGAATCTTTGACAGACTTATTCCCTCTATCTTCCTTTTTGTGAGTGTCATGCTCTTTGGTCAATAAAATACTCCTTGATGGACTAAGCTAAACTTTTGAACTGGACTTTCACTGTCCTTAATCAGCAAAATTTTCATGAATTTGACTTGCTAAATTGTGCTAAAACTATCACGAGTGCCTTGAAGTCTGCTATTTAGCTTTATTTCTCTTTGGTGCCTTTTTTTCCTCAATCTTCCCAAGCCCCTAAGAACTTCTGCTTGCTTCTATCACTAAACTTAATAAGAGACTTCCACTCTTTAGGATTGTTAGATGTGCTCTCCTTTCCTCCTATCTAAGCACTGCTCTTATTGTGACCATCAGCAAAAATGTCCTTCTAGCATCCTTACCTCATGACTGTTCTAAAGCTCTTTCCTCCTGTTTTTTCTGTCCTATTACAGTCAATATGACTGTGAGCTGCTATGCTTATTAATGATGACTGTTGTTGTTCCTCAATTCTTGACTAGGAAGGAATGCCTAGAAATAAACTTAAACTCCCCTTGACTGATGCAAAGACACAATACAGAGAAAGCCTCAAGTGAGTATCATAAAGGTCTCCTTTCCATTGTATAGAAGATCACTGTCCTCTATAGGCCTGTCATAATATTGGTTGCATAGAACCTATGTTTATTTCCTGTGGTATCCTAACAAATTCTTCTATTTACAACATCAGCTCAGACAGCTATACTTGTTGCTCTCCTCATTCCTCTGCAAAGAAATCCATTCTTTGACCTAGAAGTATGCATAATTGGACTTACAATTTCAAATCACAGTGATCATTGTCATTCCTATCTTTCCCCTTTAGAACCATCACAGAACACACATCTTTGAATTGCCTTTCCATTGTATAAGGGGGCATAAACTATTATAAACCTCTGTGTCTCCTCAAATAGCCTGTGATTTGCACTTCATAAGAATATATTCGTGCCTTTCAGATGCTATCATTTTGGTTTACCATAGTAAATACATAATGATTCCAAACCAACACAGGCATGCAACTTTGTCCTTCAATGCATCAGACCTTCCTAAAGTATGTAGGTCTGAATGCATCATAAAAGATCACATGCTTTGGACAAAATAAGACAAGATCCATGTTCGTATACCCTGCAACCAGATTCATGTGAAACCTGTTCTAGAGACTTCATGGGTGCTGCAAATCCTCTCAAAAGTACATAAGGAAAGAAAAACTTACAATTCTGAAGTATGAAGGAGACATTTCTCTCATATAAACTATTCTAATATGAATTTCTTGTCTTATTGTGCTGTTGCTCTTCACTACATTAGTGATAACCTAAAATCTCCCAATCACAGTTATACTAACCTCTATGGAGATATACTTTATCAGTAAATGCACAAATGCCATCCCAGAAAATACATGGTAGAAAGCTACAAATATCCTCAATAAAAGTGGTAAAAGTTTATAGGAAAAAGCTGACCTGACATACCACATCTTCGACATGCCTTTAATGCCGCTCTATGCTGCTTATTGACTGCGTTGTTCTCCATGATAGCCTTGAGAAAGTAAAGATGAATCAACCAAGACAAGAAAAAATCTAACAAAAACCACCTGAGTTAAAGGCTCAAACTTGTTTTATGGAAAACCTCCACCCAAGCACGTAGTGTGTGTGGGAAAACTCTAAAGCAGCAACAAATTTTAATTTTTAGAAACAACAATTTCTCTCACTTAGTGGATGTTTAGAAAAATCTTATATGGGTGAACCTTTAGTTTTGCATGAACCATCAAACATTTATAATGACATATATGAGATTATTTTGATCACTATACCAAAATATCTCAACACTTTGTTGGCTAAAAGTTTTGAAAGTGACTAAAACTACAACTTACGAAACTGTAACTTTAGGCAACATCTCATGAGATTTCTCTCTCCTCTCAGCAATAGTGGAGGCTCCCTTGTTACTGTAGGTGGCTTCAATAGAGACCTAGCTGAAATTAACAAAGGGCGGTTCTTCTTAATCAATTCCTCTTTTTTCAGGAATGATTCATACACAACAACTCTCCAACTTAACAAAAGGTATCTACTGCTATGATAGTACCGATGGCTTAGGGGTTGATGTAAGAACAACTCAAAAACAACAGTCTACTTTTATATTTTGTGGAATAAGTATAGGAACCCAAAGTTTCCTATGATTATCCTAAATTAGGATTCAATTAGAATAACTAGTAAGGCACAAAGTCTCTTATTGGATACTCTCAAACTTAATAAAAACCCTTACAACTGAAGCCCAAAGTGTTCAACTCTAAGTAGTTGCAGCCACTATCAACTATAGCAATTTGACCTCCTGCAACACAAAGTCATCGAAAGCTCAAATTACTTATAACTCTGAATGCAATAGGCAGCTCAAAGTCTGCAAGATTGAATTCAAATCCCTCTTGAACAAAGCACCAAAACTCACAATCAACTCAAGAAAATGTTGTCACATAACAACTTGGATTGGCACAAAGTCTAAAACCAACCTGCCTCTTTTATTGAAAGCAATTCAAATTTACATCTAAGCTCAAAGTCTTAGAGTGCATATACAAACTGGCAGAATTTTCTTGCCTTGCCAAAAGATCCCTATTAGAATGAGCACCCTCCTTTATTTATAGGTGAGGGGCTAAGAGAGAAGGGTGGGAGAATCCCAACAAACTTTGACCTATTCCCTAACTAAATTTGACTAATTCAAAAACCGAGTTGGACTTATTCAATGTTACAAGGCCTAAAGCACTTGCATCCTAATTACATGTTACAGCTTTGCAGGTGATACCATCACGTGCAATTACATCTTGTTTTTACATTACATATAATCTGTCAATTACAAAGTTAGAAAATGCATAATGAAAATATCCTAAGTGCCTAACAAGACACGACATCTATTTGCATCATCTTCCGTCCACCTTCATGCTCCTACAAGATGCTACTCAGATTGATGTATTCATGTTTGGTGGAAACATCTTGGATAGGAACCTGTATCTACATCCTTGATTGGTGGTTACTATGAAGGCATCTTTGTTTCTTCCCATCTCTGTCTCGAAAGCATTCTATGCCCGCAAACACTTCATTTCTTATCCCTTTCTTTGTATGGTTTCAAAATGATACCAAATGTGAATATCAGAATTTACGAAGTACATTGCCAGTGAGGAAGAACATGAGAAGAACATTCACAAATGTAAAGAACTTATTGCAATACGGAATTGGACCATGAGGGGAAGAACAAGCTTTTTAGGAAAACATTTCTCTGCATATCTAAGGTGAAAAGCTTGAAATGTAGAAGCATGAATATAGATCTTCAAAAATTTCATGATTCTTTAAGCTTGGAAAAGAAACCTGCATCTTTGTTATAATTATGAACATATTATAACTGCTCCTTTGTTCTTTGTTTACCAAAGAAACATCTCTTTCCCTTTGACAATGAATATATACTTGTTAAAGAATTTTATCACTGTTCCTTATTGAACTACATGATACTTTCATGAAGGTCACTGTCATAGTCTTGTCTTTGTGCTTCTCCTTCATAACTTATTTATTGTCATCACATCATACATTTTGATTGACTGATTTACCCATGTTTTCACCACTGCTCATACCATGTATTTGCTGCTGTTCCATTTCTTGGTATTGTTGCTCATGCTTTTGTTGTTCTTTGTACCATGATGACTTTGTATCTCCATCGTAGCCTCTTCTTTACCATGTAAAGACCACATTCTTTCTCAAAAATGACCAATGATTTGGAGCAAACAAATAAAAATATACTCAAATAAAACCAAAACGTGGGCTATATTGGAGCTGTGAATGAGTTCTGAGTCAAATGAAAAACTTCAACCATTAGATACATATTATCAGTCCTAGAAAAGACTCTTGACAAATGGAAAAGATTGCAAAACAAAATGCATGAAATAAGTCTCTCCAAGACTTATTCAACTCACAAAAACGTGATTTTATGATGAGACTATAAATCCAGATGCAAAAGGATTAAAAAATGGTGCCATAGAGTGTTAAAATGCAGTTTTTCGAATAATGAACAGGCTGCAAATGATGTTATTTGCCCTAGGACGGGCTTCTTCTTCAATGTTGCAGGTACAAAAACACATTTTTGTGCTCTATATGGGCTTTAAACTTGATGCCACATATTCTGGAGCTGCATTTTGATAAAAACGAGCTTTAGAATGCATCTTGCATATGTGAGATGCTATAACAAGTAATGACGCAGTTTAGAAAGGTGTTTACTGTTAATATTTTTCTGATTTACCTAGGAATGATCAAGCTATAGAGATCTTTCAAGCCTAAGCACAAGATATAAAGAAATGATTAAGAGCAAGGAGAGATAATACCCAGATTATATCTCTGAATCAGTCCTTAGAGACTTCAAATCTGAACCTTGAGATCTTCAATCTTGCATTTCAATATGTCGCCAATCTGCCTTGATTTTGGCCTTCTATTAGATCTGCCATAATTCTCAGATCTAGGGCTGCAAGATCGGCCCTCATATGGTTCTTCTAGGGCTGCACAATACTGCCCTAGTTCGCTCCTCTAGGGCTACAAGATCTCTGCCCTAATTCGCTCCTCTAGGGCTACAAGATCTCTGCTCTAATTTGCTCCTCTAGGGCTGTTATATTTCTATCCTAGTTCGCTCCTCCAAGGCTGCAACTAAATGTATGAAATCGCTCCTCAATGTTGAATGGATGAACTTGTAAATCTGCTATCGCTGCTCTTGAATATTGAGGGAAGACCAATTCTTGAAGGAAGGAGAGCACGTTATGTGTTTTGTGTCTCCTCTCCAAGAATCACACCAATATATATATGTGGCTATAACAATTTTACACCCTCCTCTAAGAGAGCCGACTTGGCTCACCTTGGGCCCTCAAATTAATTGCTAATCATATATATATTTGTATTTGCAATAATCTCCTCATTATTATAAAATCGTACTAACATTTATATCAAGTGTCCGATTCATCTTAGTTGTAAAGGGTACAATATTAACACTCCCTCTTAGTCTTGAGGGTAAGATCAACCGATAGATCCTATCTATAGTAGGACACAGCATATCCAATCTATCGCCCTGTGATAGAGGTAACAACACATAACTAAGATGGATTTCATAGATCTCATATCTATGAAGGTAGATCTCCATTCTACCAATTTTGATAAGAACACATATGTTCGGTATCATTCCCAACCATAGATTTCATATCCATATGAAAATCATCTTTCCATGGTAAAATCAAATCACAAGATGTTTACCAGCCGGATGTGGATTTCCTAAATCCAAGAGTCCCCGTGACTCAAATAACAAAAACATGGATTCCTCATCCAATGATGCCATAGATCTCTCATCTATGATAGTAGATCTCTATCTACAAGATATAACGAGAACACAATTGTTCTTCATTATTCCTCAACCATACATCTCATATTCATATGAGAAACATCATATCATATGATGATTACCATCCACATGTGGATCTCCTAGATCTGCTAGTCAAGTCTATGATATTCATGATAACATCAAGTCCATGATGCTTATCAACCATAAGTGATATTAAGTCCATGATATCAGATATTTCCAATCAATTTGTGAATTTCCTAAATCCACTAGTCACCTTGACTCTTTTGAATATCAAGTCCATGATATTCAAGGTAGTATCAAGTCTATGATACTTTCTAAACACAAGTTATCATCAAATTCATGATGTTTTCTATCCAATTTGTGGATAACTTAAATCCACGAGTCCTCTTGACTCAGCCAATAGAATATCAAGTCCATGATATTCAAGGTATCATCAAGTCCATGATGTATACCATCCAATTGGTGGATAACTAAATCCACGAGTCACCAA
The DNA here is from genome assembly GCA_027943335.1 of Chamaecyparis obtusa. Classification (NCBI taxonomy): domain Eukaryota; kingdom Viridiplantae; phylum Streptophyta; class Pinopsida; order Cupressales; family Cupressaceae; genus Chamaecyparis; species Chamaecyparis obtusa. Next base: position 1,936,621 of record BSBK01001476.1, on the reverse strand, counting down.
GACTCAAGAAATGTCAAGTCCATGACATCAAACCAACATCAAGTCCATGATGTTAAGAGAATTGGTCTAACGAATATCAAGTCCATGATATTCACCAAAAGCTTAGAGCAATGGCCTCCAGACATCAAGTCCATGATGTCCACCATATACTCAAGTGTTGATCCCTGATCCAAGAGATATCAAATCCATGATATCCTTGAGCATTGATCTAACGAATATCAAGTCCATGATATTCACCAAGTGCTCGGAGTAATGGCCTATTGACATCAAGTCCATGGTGTCACCATATGCTCAACAATGGATCCTTGATCCATGAGAAGAATATCAAGCCCATGATATTCTCTAAGTATCCAATTCATAAGAAACTGCTTAGCCATATGCATAGATGTAACGAAATGAATCAGACACAACCAAATGTATCTCATAATCAAAATGTCATCTCATGAATCCACATGAGTATAAGAGTAACCAATATGATCATAAGATTCAAGTTCAATGTAAAGAAAATGTGTTCACACATAGAACCACATGTAATATAGTCTCAGCTATAATCAGTAAATATAGACTCAGCTATAAAAGAAAGTATGATCCATTCATACACAATAATCCACTAAATTATGCTTCACAAGCTAAAGTATACAAATGATGTATGCTCCATACAATCATAATAAGTAGCCAATATCCAAATGCAGTTCTCTCATAGAACCAACATAATTCATCCAGCATCTATAGACAAGTCTTAGCCATAACCATAAGAGTAATCACATAAGTCTTCACCACCTAAAGGTAACCAAATTTATCTAGGTGCAATGTGATCACAACAAGATGCAATATAAAGAAGTGTATCCATACATATATATGATCACTAGCAAGACATATATAAAGGATAACATATATCCACAAAATATGCTCCCATGCATACAACATTATCTCTAAGTATTATAATGTATGTTCCCATACACACAAAATATGCCAATTTTAACATACACAACATATGCCAATGTAAGTATGTTCCAACATTCATTAACCAATAATGTATGCACCCATGCATCAATAAAAAGAACAGTTAATCAATTATACTAACAATCAGCTGTGAATTTTCCCATAACAGCGTAAGGTATAATAGTATAACTGTTCATAATGTAATGTATGCTCCTCATGCATAGCATAAAATATGCTACTAATCAGCTGTGTATGACCCCATACATAAGTAAAACATATACTAAGGTAAAGTATGCCTCCATGCATACAAAACAAAAATATGTCAAAGCAAAATAGACTTCCATAGCAAGTAATCAGTATGACATAAGGAAGGAGTTCATAACACAAAATTAAGTGAGCCCATGAATGAACTCCCTCTTAAGCCACATACCCATAATCAAGTCATACCAAGGTATATGTTACTCAAGGTGACCTACTCCTTCTGGATAATCCTATCTTCTCCCTCTAACAAGATCAAAACTCCCTCTCAAGGTATGTTTCTAAATCTAACCAATAACTGAAGGGCAATCTGAAAATATGCCTTAAGAGAAGATAATATGCACTAGGAGGTTAATCGGTTAAATAGAAGACAACCAATATGCAGCCAAAGTTATATAAAGCTAATGTATGTGCCTATAGATCAAAAGGCTAACAACCTGCAGTGAATGTCCCTTTATGACAGTGTAAAAGATAACATATGCCTGGGCAAAGTATGTTGTCAATCAGCTAAGAAAACATTCCAAATAGTTGATCCAATCAGCTATTAACGAAGAATCATATTCTCTACAGATAATTCCACACATACATGCCAAGGTATATTATAACCAATGAATCAATGCTGTTAGATTGATATGCCAAGTGTATTTCCTACACATTAATAATGCCAATGTAAATGCATAAAACCATTATGTGTATACCAATGTGAAACAGTTGAAGTTTCCATACATCATATGCCAAACAATATGAAGGTATGTTGCAATACCATGTGAAGTATGCATCCCATTTGTGCTAATAGAAGATAATCAGCTAGATATGCAAGGTATTAGTTATGACACTAACCAACTATGATCCTATCACTAGAGTCCATGATTATACTCCCTTTGAATCATACATGCCATGCATTTTAATTTAAGATGATCTACTCCCTCTAGATCAATAAGGAAAGACAATTTCAAAAATGTAAGAATCTTGAGTTCTACCCATATCTTTCCAGCCAATGAGAACTAATAAGTTTTCCCATAGAAGGCAACCAATGATGTAAATCAAAAAAACCCTCATTACAATTTCAGACCAAACCCTAGTTGCCATAAAGTTTATTAGTTTTGAAAGAGTTAGTTTGTACTCCTAAATCTAAAAAGATCCTTCCTCTACCTAGGCTTTGATACCATGTTAATATTTTCTAGATTTACCTAGGAATGATCAAGCTATAGAGATCTTTCAAGACTAAGCACAGGATATAAAGAAATGATTAAGAGCAAGGAGAGATAATACCCGGATTATATCTCTGAATCAGTCCTTAGAGACTTCAAATTTGAACCTTGAGATCTTCAATCTTGCCCTTCAATATGTCGCCAATCTGCCTTGATTTTGGCCTTCTATTAGATCTGCCATAATTCTCAGATCTAGGGCTGCAAGATCAGCCCTCATATGGTTCTTCTAGGGTTGCACAATACTGCCCTAGTTCGCTTCTCTAGGGCTACAAGATCTCTGCCCTAATTTGCTCCTCTAGGGCTGTTATATTTCTTCCATAGTTCACTCTTCCAAGGCTGCAACTAAATGTATGAAATCGCTCCTCAATGTTGAATGGATGAACTTGTAAATCTGCTATCGCTGCTCGTGAATTGAGGGAAGACCAATTCTTGAAGGAAGGAGAGCATGTTATGTATTTTGTGTCTCCTCTCCAAGAATCACACCAATATATATATAAGGCTATAACAATTTTACACCCTCCTCTAAGAGAGCCGACCTGGCCCACCTTGGGCCCTCAAATTAATTGCTAATCATATATATATTTGTATTTATAATAATCTCCTCATTATTATAAAGTCGCACTAACATTTATATCAAGTGTCTGATTGGTCTTAGCCATAAAGGCTACAATATTAACATTTACATATGTCAAAACTGCAACTAAAAGATGCAAAACTTAATAGAAATACCATCTATAAGTAATAACGACATTTTAAGAAGCCTTCACATACAATTCGTGAGCCTTTACCATATGTTGAATCCATTAAAATCACCACTAGGGCTTCATAACGGGCTTTGTGGGTGCATTTACATCCCACACGATCAATAAGACTCAAAAACCGACTTTGAAATGTATGACGCATATGATATATGAGCCATTCCAAACATGCAACACCTCCTAAAATCATTGCCTTGATTCTCTAACGGGCTTTGAATAGGCAGTAATGGGTTTCTCATTACCTATTACATGTTTAATAGGTAAAACACATGAAGAGTTTAAAACATGTAATACATTTAAAAATCGCCACCCTTTATGCATATAATTAATGATGTAAACACATAAATGGGTTCCTCATGTATACTTACAAGCAATTTTAAATTTTAAAGAGAGAATATGTAATAAGACTTAGAAAGCCCACTTAATATATTAAAAACGCATTAAAATTCATATATACTCAATATATATATATAAAGATGGATTTTTAATTCTATTTTGCATGTAAATAACACCCAAGATGTTATGCAATGGCTGACAAAAAGCCCATTTATGCAAGATTTTAATCAAAGAATGAAGATATGCAATCTAGCTTAAAAACCCCACCTGTAGTGCGCTTAATTCCTTAATAACTCATGAGATACAACTATAATTTAAGCCCAATATAGCTCGAAACGAGCAGAATTGACAAATGCAACCAATCTAAGATGAAAACAAAACCGAACACAAAAAAAAACTAAGAAAATTCCTTAGAGAGTTTAAACTATGAAAAATTTTGTAGTGTTACCCCAATTTCACAAATACAAAATTGCGGACAACACACTTTATCACCAATGCCATTGAAGATGCAAAAGGGCTCAAGCTAGGCCTAATGTTTACCATGTCAAGAAGCTCCTGAATTGCCTTCTCTATCTCGTCCTTGAACTTCTTGGAATGACGAGAAGGACCATGATGCCTCATTTGGTTCCCTCCAACTCTATCATGTGCTCAAATCCTCAGTTCAATGGTACCCCTTTGGAATGTCATTGAAAACCAAATTGTGCTTGCCCAACACAAACTATAACTCATCATCATGGTAATGTGTATGCTGGCCAATCAAGGGTTTGGATGAAACAAAACATTGTGCTGCCCATAGTACATCATGCGTAATACTTTCCTCCATTTGCTTGGCCTAAACCACTCTAGAACCTCCATTGGACATTCCTTGTAAAACCACCTTCTTCCCATCCACCTTGAATGAGAGCTCCAAATGCTTGAAACTTTGGGTGTACTTGTCAAGTGTCTCCATCTACTAGATACCAAAGATGATATTTGTATCATCCAAGTCTACCACAAAGAAGTCATTCGTGACTGTGTAGTTCCCCATGGTAATGTCATCTATGGTACCAAATCTATGACTGTGTAGTTCATCCATGGTAAGTTTTTCATGTGTCGTGCCTCAAGAAGTTGGTCATAGTGTCGAAGGAACTTCCACCCATTGACGAAGAAGGAAAACTAATTCTGAAACACATGGAAATTATCGACGTCAAAGACAAGAGTTGAGATCACGCACCATCAAGAAATTTCTAGTGCATTGGAAGGACTTGCCAATTGAAGATGTGACTTGGGAAGGCAAACAGATTCTGGAGCATTCGAGCCTGCAATTTCTTGAGGGAAAACAATTATTGGGCTGGGACGACTGTAATGTCCCCGATATAATTAAATAATTTAATTTAATATTAATTGTGCATGGCCCCGAAACATAATAATATTATCTCTTGGGCCCCTTTTTAATTTATTGTTTGGTCATGTTTTGGCTATGTCGGCTCATTTGTAAGCCTTCGAAAAGTTTCCTAGAGCCCATAAATAAGGTTGAGTTAGTTATTGTTGTAGGTATGTGAATTTGGTATTTTTTTGTATGTGCGAATTCCTATTGGAGTTCATCTTGTCTGCCATTTCGAAGGTGAAAGATCCTCCCTACTTGGTATTTGTATTTTTGGTGGGAAGCCCTCACCCTACTCTGTCGTCATTCCAATTTGTAATATCTTCATTTGAAGAGCACTTGTAATAGAGTTTTCGAATACATAAATATATCCAAATTAGGTGCATTTGTACCAGGTTGATGTCTAAATTGTGCATTCATTCAATATTGCCTTTGACTTCATATTACCACTCGAGTTGTAGTATCGTATGCTAGAAATTGGAGGTTGGGTGTGAGTTGGGAGACAACTTCCATGCCGCCAAAAGTCAGGAGGAGGTCGTATGGCCCAGATCGTACGAAGAAGCTGAGGGATCATCACCGTATGGTGAAGACTAGCACTGCTAGTTACAAGTTGCAAGTTGGGGCAGCTGGTAGCTATACGGATTGTTGTATGAATGTGAATTGACTAACCACAAACAACGAACACCCTACAACTGACGGAAGGCAGTTTGACCAGATTGTTGACTGTATGGGATTAATACTGCACATATGGTTTGGGATTCCGAACATCCCCATTGTACGGTTGGGACAACTCCACCATATGATAGTTGGTGGTACTATCCATGCAATGTCATATGCTATCATCCAACCATTAAAACATACACATAAATCATTTCTGGAATTGACAAGGAGATTGGGAGTTTGCCAACTTCGAAACACTATAGAGGGATAATGATGATGCTAGTGTGATCTTTGATATCCAACCTCTGACTACTTATGTTGCCTTGAAGATGCAATCTTACTATTAGAGTGGATTACAAGCTAGATGAATCTCGAATATGTAGGCATCCTTCCAAAGTTACGAATAATTGTTGAAATACGGATTTGTGCGATCTCAATACCTCAAGTCCATGCTTCTATAGGAAGCAATCCCACAATGAGTGTAGGTGATCAATGTGTATGGATATATGTCATGATACTCGTTGTCCAAATGTCTATGTTGCATCGATGTTGAGATGCAAATGAATGTCATGATCTTTGAAAATATATGGATGCTGTACTATCTCTGATATGAATGTTGTGATCTCTAATTTTACAGTGATCAAATGATTGCTGCTCTAGATGATATTGTTGCTCTTTATGCAAATTGTTGATCCCCAAGTTGTCATTGCCTCTAGGTTGTAGTCCCCAAGGTGGCTGAAGAAGTATGAATGACTCTTGGGGACCCTTAGATCACAGGAGAATGTTATTGTTGCTCTTGCAATAAATATGTCTAGATGCCAAAGTGAATCGTAGGACTCAATTGTTAACTTTAGATCAAGATGTGGAAGAATGAAATGTTGAGATTGTCACAAATCTATCAATCCAATTTGGTCTCAAAGTGACCACCAAATTGGGATCAATGGCAGACTAGGGAGGATATCTCACCTCCAAAACTGCAATCTCCCAATGAATTCCATGATAAACCCAAGAAGCTAATCGACTAGCCTAGAATGGCACCATAAAATATTAATTTGAATAGGTAGCGTGCAAGTGTGCCACCCAAATTGGGCCCCCTTGCAAGGCTAACTAGCTCACATGGCATTGTATGCACTAATAGAAAAACTTGTGAATAGGTCTGGCTTAAGGAGAGGACATGACACAATGACTCTGGAAGATGTTATCTCAAAAACCCCTCTACCCACTTTCAAGCATGGAGGATGTTACCACACATACCTAGCTTTATCTTTTTTGGAGGAAATCCCTAGCTCAAATCCGAAACTCTTATCTTCACACATGTTCCACCATCAAACACACTCAAATACCATCTAGTGCAAATCAACAATTGAGAAATCCTTCATGGGTGTCAATTGTTGCAGTTGTACAACAATCTTAACCATTTTAAAATCTATTGCAAACAACTTCCAACACTATAATAAAATTAAAACAAACAAATGTCAAACTTCTTGCAGGAAAACCAACAACATTGATTGAATTGGAACAAACAAAAATATCTACAATCTGCAACAAGCTACAAGAAACATTAAGCACAAACTAGCTTCTTCAAACTACATATTGTCTCAATACATTCACAACTAAAGGCAATCCATTACGAATCTGAACATAACACCTTTAAATCAGCATTACACTTCAATCTACCAGCACTTCTTTCCAATGGAATTGTACAACTTGGGTGCTAGAATCTTTTCATTTACATTCTTCTTCATGATCTTCAACTAATCCAACTTCATCCTCCTTTGTCCTTGCTCTTACCTATGTATCCAATAATTTTGAAGTATGCAATTTTCTTTATTTTACTCTCCTAATTCTAGGTGTTGGAAGATTCCAAATTGCACCTCTTTAAAGTGGCAAGCAAGAATTTTTAACTCCTTAGATTTTTCCTTGGTTGTTGCCTGTTGTCGGGTAATCTGGGTAGTTAGACGGTTGGTCCATCCGTCTGAGGAGTTACACGGGTGCGACAGTTCGCCTCGCACCCCTTCGGATGTTATATGTATGAACTTGTTCCTTTGATGGAGACACAATGATTATGTACGGAAATATCTTTGAATACATGAATACAATGCTCTTTTATATTCTATGCTGAGTACTTAGTTGTCTATATGCAATTACTGTCTGTTACCCCTGGAGGGTAAACATTGCTTTGTGAAGGGCTCTTCTGTTTATCTAGCAATGCCTTCCATTTGGGTTTCCTCCTACAACTTTTATGATAGAGTCTTTGTAGATGAAGATCATGGCAAGGAGGATGAAGTTGCATGCACAAAAATAGTTTATGATGAAGCTAAGGAGGATATTTAGGCTCAAGAATGAATATGTAGGAGGACGAGCAATTCCTAGATATTTTGTTGGAGGCTTGGAAACAGCAATAAGTTTGACTATTGCTGCATGTTGCAACCATGTAGTGGATGGTGAGGATGAATCCATTATGGCACTATGGAAGGAGGCTCAATGGAAGGTCCTGTAACAATGTTTAATCTCTGTGCTACAAAAGGCACATGAGAAACCAGGTGCTTCTGGATCATGGTTGGTAAATCTACATTTGAGAAATGGTTTTCTTCAAGGGTGAACCCACAATAGTGGGTTACAATTTTTCAGAGGAAGGAATTCATTCGAAAAATCATGAGAGTGCAAATTTACTCAATTACTTTCGAATAGAAAGTACTTTCTATCGAAACTAAGTACTTTCTATCGAAAAAACCCCGAGAATGGGTAATTTTCATTGTTTTTTGTAAAGGAGTTTCAATAGAAAGTACTTTCTATCGAAACTAGGTACTTTCTATCGAAAGTAGAAAGTACTTTCAATAGAAAGTACTTTCTATCGAAAGTACTTGATTAGGCCCTGTTTGCAAACTTTGAAGAAATTCTGAGAATTTCATGGCTTCGGGGCTGAAGCGCGGGGATCAAATGGAACAATAAGGAGACGTCCTTTTGCATAGCACAAGTACTCGGAACTAGCTTTCTAACGATTATAGATTCAACTATTTTTTAATTTATTATGTGTATGGTTTTTGACGTTAATCGAATGTAGGTTTTTTATCAAATATAAACCTCTGAGTTTGACGTTCAATGAAAAATAGTAAAAAAGGGAAAAAAAAATTTGAAAAATAACAGTGCCCTCCGCCTTCGAGTCTACTTTCTATCAAAAAAAAAAAATTTGAAATTCGATAAATACACAAGAAGTTATAAGCTATGTAGTTAAGGTATGTCAAAATAATGGTTTAGTCAACTTCAAACATTAATAAAATATGCAATAATCATGATAAAGTTGTCAAACCAATTGCATGCCCTCCGTATGGATGTTAAAAAACTAAATTTGAAATAATCACGTTCATATCTATTTTACAAAAAAAGTTATGCTCTATGAAAACAACGTTACTATTTGAAAATGACGTTTTCATCACCATACCAATTTTCGTGGGAGAAAGAAAAAAGTATTCAAATAAATTCGAAAAAAATAAAAAAAAATATATTTAGAATCTAGACAGAAAATCCTAAAAGACTCTAATTTACTTCATCATTTGATTTCAAACGGTTCAACGGCAATATTTATCCGAATCTGAAAGTTTTTCTCAAAATGTAGAGTTCAGTGTCCGTTCAGGCAAAAAAGTGTAACTCACTATTATGGGCTCACCCTCAACCCTCCCCCAGGTTCCCTATGGTACAAGGTGTGATAATTGTTTGTCCTATTGATGTGAGTTTTGTGACCACTCCAACATGTAGGATAAAACACTTAGTATCGTAGGGTAGAACACCAAGGATATGATCCTCTCTTGAACAAGGAAGCTTAGATGCTAAACATGTGACAATGTGTGATCAATTAAGACAACCCCAAGGTTCCTTCTAATGTTGGGTGTAACTCGTTTTTGTGATGTGATTTTCTAGTAATCACTTGGGGACTTGCATTAGCTCTTTTGTGGAAAATCTATCAACTTCTTGAATGCGAATGGTATAGCAATTGAGCTCTTCAAACTACTTCTACCAATGGCTTAAGATAAATTGCAAATAGATGAGGGCTTACAGATCTAATCTATTTTAACTTCTAACTCTACTAATGCAAGACAATGTTGATGTTTTGGTGAGACCAAACTAGTCCTTGCTTCACCAAATCAACTACGCTAAGGAAGGTGCAATCTTTTATGGGTACAAGTATGATTTTGAAACTACCTATGCTCATCAAAACCATAAGTTATGAAAATCAAGTACATTAAGTAATTGAAGTTAAGTGCTTTCAATGAGGTTCAAACCAACCTTACACTATTTCGTGCAATCAACAAACACCAAAAGATATGAACACTAGTTTCACCATGATTTCAACAACAACAATATCTTTCATCATCTATCCAACTTAAACTACTTTTAAACTTGAGCAAATTTGAACTAAGAGAGAAATGTAGGAAACCATGCAATACTCCAAAAGTTCACAAATATTCACCATGAAAACAATGACGAATAAGGAGCAATTTTGTGTAGTACATTGGCAACAATTTCAAGTCTCTCTTTAAAATGAGAAAGCCTTGTTTTTTATAGTACTTCCAAGTACAATGAACGACCAAGATTGATTTGAGATCAATGGCCAAGATTGTTCTAGCATAGCCCTAATGCAAGTACTAGCTACAAGCATTAATTTCTATCCAATTACAATAAGGTGCCAATTTTTGAGCCAATGAAAAAATCACATTGCTTTTGAGATGCATATCCCTTCAATTAGAAAATTCATTAGGTGCAGACATTAAATGCATCCCACATGTCACTTGTAGATAAATTTGACTGGATGGTCTTGGACATGTGGAATTGGAATCCTTTCATTGGTTGGAGATGCGTGGACACTACCTCAACATTTTTATCTTGTAATCCTTGTTTCAACTCCACCTCTTCATCTTCTTGGAAATCTTCTCCATTCATAGACTTGTTTGTTTTCCTTGTGCAAATTGTTCTTTGAATTCCATCTTGAGTTGTGAATCTTGTCCTTGGGTTTGAAATCATCTTTGCACATGGTTGTATTTGCATTGTTCAAGTCTTGAATGCTTGTTCTTTGTAATTCTTCTTCCATCCTTCGCTTGGACTCTTTCCTTCATTTCACCTTGCAAAACAAGAGAAAAACTTATGTTAAACTTATGAAGTGAAATTGCAAAGAAATTTTATGATATAACACCTTTAAGAACATGATTTCAACTTCTTTCAATTTTTTATTTTCCCCTTGATAATACACACTCAGAGAGTTCATGTCCTTGTTCAACTTTATGCTATTCGAACCGTGATTGTATCCCTATGCATGCTTGAACTATTTATTTAACTTTCTGATTTTCCCATTGTTCTTCTATGATTTGCATTTGTTCTAGGGCACAACTCTGATTTATATACTTCAAGAGAAGATGCATGTGTTTGATTTGTTATCTTATCCTCTAATTCACCCTCTAATCTGCTTGTCATTCTTTATAAATTGTCCTCAAGACGGAATTCGCTGATCTCTTCTCTGCTCATGGATTGAACTGTGTTTGGATTAATGCTTAAATGTCCACTCGTATCTCCTCTCATATGTAGGTGCTCAACACTTTCTTTGATCAGTCACCACCCTTCCTCTGCAAAGCTGATCTTAAAATCTTGATTGAAGTTAAACTTTTTCTTTAAATGCTAGCCTACCTTGAGTGTTGGGCACTCGTTATTACTAGCAATGGTTTATTTAATAAAATCGTCTTAATTTGAATTTGTTTCCACATGTCACCTTTCATTCACCATCTTTCAAACCGTTTCGATTGCAATTTTAGAGCACCAAAAGCTGGGAAAAGATCATGGCCTTCTTGGAATTTCACTTACGGAAATCATAGCCTTCTTGGAATTTCACTTACGGAAATTCTAGTCTTGTTGGAATTGGACATCAAGTGCTGGGCAGAATTCCATGGTAGATTGGAAATCGATTCCAAAAAATGGGGGTAGAACTTTCAGGGTGCTTGGAAATCTTTACAAAGAGGGGGCAGAAATCTTAAGGTGTTTGGAAATCCAATTCCAAGGTATGGTCAAATTCTGACCATGCCTTTGAATTCAATCCTAATGATGCTTGCGAGTTTCTCCACAAACAAAATTATTTGGATCTATCTCATATTTTCTTCACTTTTTCTGATCTAGTTGAACTTACAATTTCAGTTTTGCTCCTCCAATTGCCTTTCTATTGTTTGATTTTTCCGTAGAAATTCACAATTTGTTCTTGCGACACCCTGAATTTTGTCTTGACAATGCGAGTACACACCTCTTCCAAGTTCTGATTTTCTTTAATCACAAGGTGGGATTTGATGGTTTCTTGGAATTTTTGAATTTTCTCCATATCATCTTTGGGCAGAAATTGTATGGGGCTTGGTACTGAATTCCAACCCAAGGTCAAATTCCAACCAAAGCTTGGAATTTGTTCCAAGTCAAGGTCAAAATCCAACCTTGGATTGGAACTTTTCTTTTTTATCTGTCTTCAAGCCAAAGAAAGTCTTTTACTTGTTTTGAATTTTTCTTTTGTATCTGTCTTCAAGCCAAAGCAAGTCTTTTACTTGTTTTACAAATTTAATTTCCTTTCCTTGTTTGCTCACACTTGGTCAATTTACTCAATTGTTTGCTAATTAAAGGTATGATGCTAGTCTAGACCTCATCATTTTGCCTCAATGTTTGCATCCTACAAGCTGGGCGGGGGAATCCAAAGAGTCTTGGAATTTATTGCTCATGATAGTCAGAATTTCACACTCTAAGAATTTCAATCTCAAGTTGGGTGAAACTTTACCTAGTGTTGCAAATTTTGTTCCAACATTAGGATTTTTCATTTGCAACATTGAAATGCCAAACTTCCCAAAGGAAACTTTCTCATTTCACTCACATCCAAGACTTCAAAATTGGTGCCAACTATTCGTAACCTAAGAAAACCACTAAACTAGGAAGCAAAAGAGGGGGTCCCCATTTGTAATGGGGCGTTGGTGTGAAAAGGTCACAACATTTGGTGAGTCCACTGAGGAAATGTTCCTGAACATTTGAAGAATGAAACTTGTTTAAAACTTAGAGTCTTTGATCAAATCCTTTTTCACCTATCAAACAACTAGGAGGTATACTTAAAATGGAAGAAACCACAAATTAAGCTAAGAGCCTTCATCTTCGATTACCCATATGTGTGCAAGTGTATTCATTTCCACTCAACAAGACCTTTGAAAATATTCTAAAATCTATTGTAGTTAGCCACGCAAGATATCCATACTTCAAAAGAATCCTAGATAGAGCCTTGCTGCCAGTCAGACGTCCATAGTCCCGATGAGGTTATCACTGTAATCTCACAAAGATTTCTCTACTTCTAACGAATTATTCTTTTGAACACCTTTAGAGATGTTCACACACCCAAAAGCCAAATTTTCAACAATAGTTCTTTTTCTTGTTTTTTCTTTTTCTTTTCGTACTGCTTTTCACATTTTTTCATATTTTCATTTTGGCTCATAAGAAATGAAGCTCATAATGGGTTTGAGAATTACAGTGATGTTGAAGAAGGAATTAAGATTTTTAACTAACTGCAACTTTTCCTAAGAGACTCTAATGACTCAAAGCAATTAATTATGTAAGATCTAGTAATCGAAAGACTTGGGTATTCAAAACACAATAGATGACTCTATTCAAAATTGAGGACAAATCCTAATTGAATTATGAGGCTAGTAAGAACAATCTCCTATTCTAAAGAACCTACCAAAGAGATATCCAAGAAATAAACAAGACATGCACAGCAAGAGTATACCGAAGAGTACTTCATAAACCACCATCTTTCTCACAAATGAGATCCCTCAAAACGAAACTTAGTGATGCAGAGGAAGGGTTACATCAACACTTCATATCACAATTTGACCAATAAGACTGATTTATAAGGGGAGGTCTTTCTCCCAACTCATGTATCCAATAGGTGAAAACCAACCATGATTACAAATACAAAACTATTGAAAGTACTCAAGGCTTTAAAAATACTTTTTTCACAATGTCCTAGATCCCCAAACAACACTTCCTTACCATCCTTCACAAACTCCAAGCTTCTCTCCACAATGACCCATGCTTTTTGCCTACAAACACCAACCAATGGCTTAATGCATCACAAGACTCCCCTGACCATGAGAACATCTTCGAATTGGTAAGCATGACATGTTTATACCCTCAGAAACCTTCAAGGGCATTGACCAATCCAACTACTATGTACTTCTCATAAACTGTCCTATTGTCTACTAGCCCTTCATTTTGACAAAACAGAGTATAACTTTTGATCCAGGACAGGTATCCTAAAGAAAATTGGATTTTTAGATACCCATTTGGATTATTCAAAACTTACCCAAACAGAACTATGTGGTTTTTTGGAACACATCAGTCAAAGATGGACTGGTAACACTGTCCTGAAGGCCTAATTAGTGCAGAAAACAAGGTATTTTGAGCATAACTTTTTATGTAGAATAGAACCAAAGGATCTATGATCATTATTGAGTACCCATTTTCGATTTATACAGCATATATGAAAATTGGGGTAGGTTTATTTGGACCAAACCTCTTAAATAATGACTTTACTTTTGCAATTACACTCTCCTCTTCCACAAAAACAAACTGTTGCCCTCCTAGGACATCATGATATCATGAGAAAACTTCAACATTAACGTCTGCAACCTTCAAAGACATAAAATACACTTCCTAAACCTTCAATCCACCGATTTATAGAGAATTTGAATTGTGGAAAGAATGGCAATCATAAATTTTGTATGCAAACCCTCATAGCCACTGGTTGCAGACCCAGCGATGGAAAAACATTAATAACTCACTTGACTCTTCACCAAATCGCATGAAAATGGTCTCATTGGGAAACTAATTCATATTACTAAACATCCTAATGCCTTTTAGATTGCCAAAACTCTATACAAGAATAGGCCAAGCCCTGCAACAGCGAGAAATCAGAAAAAATATGGAAAATGTTAATTTTTATTGATCTTCTTTATGTAAAATGTCTTCAATCCAACCACCACCACCTGGATTCGACCGTAAAATAGACTTATAATCCTTTTAAAATCATTTTTCAACTGTTACAACTAATTTTCAAACTCCCTTAACCATTGGGATTACATTAGTGCAATTTTGCACTCTTTAAATATGACAACTTTAACAATTTTGAGACAATTTTTACATTTTTTTGTGTAACCCGTCAAAAATTTGTAAATACATTCTAACTGACCTAAGATCACCTAGTCATTCTTAGATGAGGACAAACAAACCTTTTTACATCAATAAATGTCATGGAAGGCATATTTGTAACTTTTGTCCTCCTATGCCAACATTGGCAATTTGTTGACAACTTTGCCTTATGGACTTAAAATGACTTCCTATTGCATAGATTGATCATAAATCATTTGAAAATGGTCCTTAAGACCTTATTTGACATGAAACAAAATAAAATGTGAAAATTTTCCTTTTGGAGGCTTGTAGCCCATTAGGTGCCATTGCACCACTTAGAAAGTGGGGAAACCAAACTAAAGAAAACTAAACCACTAGAATCAAATGACTCTAGAAAAACCTAATGCAACTAAGACTAACAAATAAAACCTCTAAACTTCTTGGGTCAAATCACTCAAGGCAGATCTACAACAAACTAAAGCAACTAAACAAACTAAGCAATCTAAACTAAAGACTTCTACGACCACTACAAGAGCCACTTAGAATCTTGACTCAAATGACTCAAGGTAAATTAATGACTTGACTCTTCAAAAGAAAACTAAACTAAAACCTCAAAAGAAAACCTACTCTAACTATGTACAAAAGGGCTTCAAAGGGAGACATAAGATTGAAAATAATGCTTGAGGACTTCCCCATCGACAAGCAATAGGGCAACATCTTCAGTTAAAGCTTTCAGTCTAGATGTCGTATCTCCCAAATGGCAACTCATTGTGAACTCTTCCAATGTTCATCAAATTTATCATGCTCACTTCCTTTCTCATATGTCTTGTCCCGGTGTTTCTCAACTTGTTCTCTCGCAAAATAACCCAAGGTGGCATCTTGTTTATGTTCCAAAGGGTCATGAATGGTTCCTAAGGCATTTTGGGCTTGATTTTTATCCTTCGAAAGAGTGAATCTTGTATGCCAATCTTTTGGAATTTTGTTTAACAATTCTTTTATGATACCTATCAAATTCAAAGTTACATCACATTCACTTGTCCAATTTGAGAATTTGAGAAAAGACATAGGATCATCATCATATCTGTAGTGTCTGCACATGATATTTGGCATGAAATTTGAGAATTTGAGAATTTGAGAATTTTAGGTGTCATGTCTGTAGTATCTGCACATGATATTTGGCATGAAATAACAGAAACACAATTTTCTTAATTATTTTAATTGATAAATTGAGAGTTCCATTAGGGTCCGCACTCATGAGATATAAAAACATAGTACCATGGGTTTGAAGATCACAACTAAGAGAATAGATGAGAGACTCTCCCATCTGCTTGGCTTGTCAATCCTCGCTGAGAAAGGCAGGTGATTTATTCTGGCATTAGCTACAAAATTAGCTAGTCTATTACACTACCTAAAGCCTCATAAATAGACCTTAACCCCAAAAGAAAGAGCCACCTTTGAGTCTTGACTAACTGTCCAGACAAAGAGTGGGCCATAGGGATTTCCCCTAGTTGCTCACTTCAGAATTCAACTGTAGGAAACCCTTAAGAGGAGATTTTCAAGGGGCTGCCAATTAATTAATTTAGTTATCATTGTGCCATTGATAGGGGGAAATTTTGTTGATTTTTACAAATATTGAATTGTTTATTATTTCCTTATTAATTTCTTGTTTTAAAACCATGTAACTAAATTCCATTTACACTTTTGCCAATGTGTCATTCTTGGGTAAATGCAATGCTAGTATGGGTGTTGGGACATTGATGGTTTGTGAAGAAAATTCCTTGAAGGCCTATTTAGTGGAAATAAATCAATGTGGCGGTACTAGGGATGGTTGTTGGTCATATTGCTGTTGTCTTTCATGTTACTTGTTTCAGTGCTCTTTCCTTGATATCTCATGCTTTTTGACATCATTCATTCCTCTTCTTAACTGTAAACATCATAGTTAGGGACTGGTTTTCCACAGTTCTACACATGGAATAACAACATGTGCAGTCACTTTAAATTATGGAAGTAGACACTGTTATGATGAATTATGTAGTGTACTCTGACTAATTAAGTATCAACGCTAATCAACAACAAACCGAGTTGGCTACAACACATGCAATTAATTAATGAGATTACAAAATCATGAAAATCTACAGCTTCAACAAACACTGACCTCTTGTGAATATAATATTGGCCCACTTAATCCTTAGCTCTTGCGACTATATGTATATTAGTCCACTTTATCCTTTGCGTTCAAATTTGCAGTGGTTGCATGCACATTCACGCATACCTAAATTGGACAAATTAGTCATACATTCACAGTTGGATTAATTAGCATGTCACAATTTCCGTTATAGAAAGTCATGCATAGGATGCCAATGCCTACAATACGGCAGTTTGAGGGATTAATATATAGTTGAAAGTTGGTATTTACTAAAAGATTTCACACCTACCATAATTTTTATTCTCATATTTATAATCGAAACAATGAGATCATATGGAGAATGATGGCAATAGCAAGATACATGCATAATCATTAATGGAGGAATGGATGGATTCAAGTAGATGGACACTTGAACGGAGTAAATTTCCACACTCCATTCCATAATGGAAAACACAAACCCCATACTAACATCAAATGCTCTGATGGAGGAAAACATAATTTTGTAGTTTTTCTCGTTCTCCCTTTTTTTTAAGATGCATTGAATCGGTATTTTCTGCTCTTGACATGCAACAACCATAGAAAATATTGATCCTTTCATTCTCTTGACATCATTGGGAACAAGAAAAGTTAGATTTGTTGCAGCATTATTAAAGTAAGTAATAATCTTTAATTTAAACTATTAATTATGATTGACTTGTTCTTTGAAGACAATTGGCAAACATCATAAACTTCATCTTGTAACAACTCTTATGGATACATAGTTTAAACTTTTATTAAAGAAATTAAACTAGTGTCAGGGATGGCTAAAAGTAGGTCAATTTGATTTGAGAGTACACTTGTTTAGAAAGAAGATCCAAGGAGAATCCTAAAGAAGCCCCACTAAGGAGAAGAACAAAAAGAAAAATATAAATCAATAGGGAACCACCAACATTAGTTGTTAAGAAACCTATATAAATAGCCAAGAAAGAACAAGAAACTCAAAGAGCATGAGTTGAGGAGTTTTGGAGAGAGAATGTCTCATTGAGTATCGTCATTTGGGTCAGAAATGGAGGAGTCACTGGTATAATCATCAATCATTTTGAAGAGGGCAATACAAGTTTGAAAGTGCTCATAGTGAAGTACACAAGGTTGGTAGGACTAAATTGGGGCAATACACTCATAAATAACCCAAACAATTGATTCAAACTTTGTGGATAAACTACTTGTAATCTTTTTTACCGTTCTTTTTTCTTCTAAGAATTTCACCATGAGATCTATTTAATTGACAAAGCCAAAAATTTGTGTAAAAATTGAATCTATAGATTAGAATCCTTTCTCAATATTTACACTATTTACTTCTTACATTAGCCATTCCTTGATATGCTCTTGGAAAATTTCCTATGCTTGCTTTGATTTTGTTGCTAATAGAACCTTTTGGAAAATACCTTTATAGAAAATATTTGTAGAAGAGCTCACTTTTGAATATTTTTGTCTACATTCCTTGAGAGCGTCCTTATTTACTTAAGATATGCATTGTATGTTGTTTCATCCATAAATTCAAGAAAACATTCTGCACAAGTTCCTATATATCTTGAGTGTTGAACATTGTATTGTCATTGATATCAAAGGAGTCAGTGTGAATTTAATGCAAGTGTACTTGATTTCAAGTGTTTGGTAGCTAGATCAATTTTAGCTACTTCTAACATGACATGTCTTAGCATTTGAATTTTAGAAGGACAAGGGCAAGATATGTGGATAGCTCTCTTGTAGAATGTTAATAATATCATCATGCATTTATTTCAACCATTGAAGGTGATTTGGAAGCTTTTGCAGTATGTTTATGAGGTCTATTACTTAGACATTATGTATACATTAGTAACTTATTTTGTGTCGCATTCCATTGCAATAATGTTTTATGGCTTTTGATTTGGAAGTAATGTTGAGCTATATATGACGTGTCTAGTTCCAAAGTTGAACAAATGCTTAAGCCTATAAGAGGTAATAGAATGATCATTGTGAGAATTCACAATCTATAATGATGTTTTGCATCAAAAAACTACATGTGCCAGTTGTATGAAGTGTGTGGATGTTCATTGGGGCCAATTGTGTGTGTTGGATAACAAAGTGTGTCCTTACTCCTAAAGTAACAAGTGGGCCGTAGGACCTAGCCGACTACTTGTTTAATTGATGGTTTTGTATGTGGCCGATTTGTGAATTTGTTTTGAATATATTGTCTCCAAGATTCTTTGTTGTTGTAATATATTTGAAGAGCATTAGCTCTATGCATTATATTGTAACTATGGCCAACTAGCAACATTTTTTTCATAACCCTCTTTCATAAATAAAATTTTTGATCAAGTTTGAGTAAGGTTTGGAACAATTATTTATTAAATTAATTAACTAATAAATCAAATAAATATAAATAAATAAGTATATTAAAGTAAATTGTAGGCTAATTTATAAAAACTAATTCCATTATAGAGTGTGTTATAAAAATATATAAATGACAGTAAACAATGGCATGTTGTGATGGTTAAGTTGTTGTGTTGTTGTTCTTGCCATCAAGGTTCAAATCTCACTAGGGATGAGGTCCCCCATTTGTGGCCTCAACGGTTCATAGCTTCAGATCAAAGTGTTTACCCCTCATATATATATATATATATATATATATATATATATATATATATGAGAGTGTAAGGAGTGTAAGAAAGAGCCTTGACTAATAGGTAATAAGTAGGTAGCCTCTTTTAGACAAAATGAATTATTATTGTGACTTTTAGAGAGTCAATTTTTTCCCATTCATAAATTTGGACGACCCTATTCATTTTGAAACCACTTTCTATATATGATGCAATTTAACATTTCCATGAAATTATATTGAATGGTTATTTTTCATTCAAAGTTAAAGAGGAATAAAGATAAGTTTAACAAGTTTTATGACATAAGAGTTATAATTCAATTTTTTATTAAATAGAGGGAGTTATAATTTTATTTTTGACATATCTCTAATTTAGGAATCACCCTTACTAATGGTAAAAGAATTTTTACAAACTCAAAATCTATAAATTGGAAGGATGTTGAATGTATTCAACAAGTTTGAAAGATTAAAACAATGAAGATATTTCTTTTAGAAGAAGATTGTTATTACAATTGTAGGAGAGAGAAAGTTTAAAGTGGGAGCTTGGTTCAACAAAGAAGGGATTTTGATCTTTTGTGAATCTAGGTTTTTAATTCTTTTAACTCTTTTGTACCTTTTTGAAATATTTGATGAAAGATTAATAGAATGAAGATATTTATTTTGGAAGAAAAATGTTATTATAATTGTAGGAGAGAGTAAGCTTAAAGTGGGAGCTTGGTTTAACAAGGAAGGGATTTTGATATTTTGTGACTTCAGGTTTTTAATTCTTTTAACTCTTTTACCTTTATTTCAAACTTAAATGCATTTATATACATTTAGAAATATCTAAAAATATTTATGCACATTTATAAATATTTATATACATTTATAAAAATTTAAAAATATTTATACACATTTATACGTATTTATACATACTTTACACATTTATAAATATTTGTATATATTTGTATATATTTATAAATATTTATACATATTTATACGTATTTATACATAGTTATGAACATTTATACACATTTATAAACACTTATAAATATTTATACACATTTATTTTAAATGTGTATACATATCTATAAATATTTTTACACATTTATAAATATTTATACCTATTTATAAATATTTATACACATTTATAAATATTTATACCTATTTATAAATATTTATAATTTTTTATAAATATTGATACATATTTATATATATTTATATAAATTAATAAATATTTATACACATATAAACACCCCTACACATTTATAAATATTTACATTTATAAAGATTTATACATATTTATAAAGATTTATAAATATTATAAACGTTTATAAATGTTTATATATATTTATACACATTTATAAATATTTATACACATTTATACATATTTATACACATTTATAAATAGTTATACATATTTATACACATTTATAAATATTTATATATATTTATACACATTTATACACATTTATAGATATTTATACACATTTATACACATTTATACACATTTATAAATATTTATACACATTTATACACATTTATAAATATTTATAAATATTTATACAGATTTATACAGATTTATACATATTTATACACATTTATAAATATTTATACACATTTATACACATTTATACATATTTATACACATTTATAAATATTTATACCTATTTATACATATTTATACACATTTATATAAATTTATAAATATTTATACACATATAAACACCCCTACACATTTATAAATATTTATGTTTATAAAGATTTATACATATTTACATATATTTATACATATTTATAAAGATTTATAAATATTATAAATGTTTATAAATGTTTATATATATGTATATACACATTTATACACATTTATACATATTTATACATATTTATACACATTATAAATATTTATACACATTTATGCAATATTTATAAAAAAAATAATCAAGATTGATACATATTTATACACATTTATAAATATTTATACACATTTATACACATTTATGCAAAAAAATTTAACACTTATATACACATTTTTAAACATTTATAGATATTTATACATATTTATTAATATTTATAAACATTTATACACATTTATAAATATTTAAACACACAAATATACATATATATAAATATTTCTACACATTTATAAATATTTATAAATATTATACACATTTATAAATATTTATAAATATTATACACATTTATAAATATTTATAAATATTTATACACATTTATTACGTCGAGAGGCGTAGCTATACAATGGGAGCACAAATGGAAATACCAGCACGGGAATATGCCATAATAGATTTCTTGTAAATAAAAACTATTATTCTAAATAAAAAAATTATTACGTCGAGAGGCGTAGCTATACAATGGGAGCACAAATGGAAATACCAGCACGGGAATATGCCATAATAGATTTCTTGTAAATAAAAACTATTATTTTAAATAAAAATTTTATAAATTAATATGAAGACAAATGGCAAGGCCAAAATAATAGGGCCAAAATAATAAGAAGACAAATGGCAAGGCCGAAATAATAGGGCCTGAAAAAATAGGGGCGCCACATGGATGAAGAATAAGTTAAAAAATTAAATAAAAAATAAAAAAATTAGGGTGTTTTATGTTCTTTTTAGAATTTGGAGAGGCAAAGGAATTGGAAAAGACACCTTTTAGGAAATATGAAGAGACCCTCTTGAATTATAAAAGAGCATCTCCTCATTTCATTTGTAGGAAGCTCATTTCAAGAGCAAGCAATCGACCAAATATAAAAGTGATAATTTTATTTTATATTTAATAATTATTATTTTTTATATAGTTATAGTTATAGTTTTAGATTTAAATTTAATTTTAGTTTTAGCTTTAGATTTAGAATTAGATTTTGATCATTATGTCATTTAATATTTAATTTTAATATTTAGATTTAAATTTAAATATGGAGGGCAATGCCACCATCAATTTTTTTTATATTTTTTTAATGTTTAATATTTTATTTAGAATTCGAAAATATAAAGGAATTGCAAAAGACATATTGGAGAATATGAAAAGACGCTCTTAGATTATAAAAGAGCGTCTCCTCATTTTATTTTTTATTTTATTTCATTTGTTGTTTTGCAGAGATTGAAGAATTCGAGAGTTTTAGAGGAGCCAAAACTAGATTCAATTTTGGAGCAAGTTCTTTCCAAGTGACATTTTCATTTTATATTTTACTTTTTTCCATAGATTTAGTTGCATTTAAAATATTCAGATTTTAATTTGCATGTTTCATTGTGATTTGTATGTTTGATTTCATTTAAAATAAATTGATTTGCATTTAAAATATAGGTTGATTTACATTTGTATGTTTGATTTGCATTCAAAATCAAACATGCAAATTAAATCAATGGCATGTTTGATTTGCATGTTTCATTTTCAATTGCATGTTTCATTTTGATATGCATGTTTCATTTAGATTTGTATTTTAAATAGTTTTCATTTATATTCAGATTTGTATTATAAATAGTTTGCATTTTAAATCTATATTTGCATTTTATATAGTTTGCATTTTAGATTTAGATTTAAATTTAATTATGGAGGGAAATATTGTCATATTGCTTTAGATTTAGATTATTTACATTATTCATTTGCAATGGTTTAAAATAGTTTAATTTGGAATTTGAAAAAACAAAGGAATTACAAAAGACATATTGGTGAATATGAAGAGATATTGGAGAATATGAAGAGACGCTCTCAGATTATAAAAGAGTGTCTCCTCATTTCATCTCTTATTTTGTTTTATTTGTTGTTTTGTAGAGTTTGAAAAATTAGAAAGTTTTAGATGAGCCAAGACTAGATTCAATTTTGGAGAAAATTCTTTCCAAGTGAGATTTTTATTTTAAATTTTACTTTTCCATAGATTTAGTGGCATTTAGAATATTTAGATTTCAATTTGCATTTAAAACACTTTGATTTAGATTTTCATGTTTCATTTTGATTTGTATGTTTGATTTCATTTAGAATAAATTGATTTGCATTTAAAATATAGTTTGATTTTCATTTGATGTTTGATTTGCATTCAAAATCAAACATGCAAATGTATTAAATCAATAGCATGTTTGATTTGCATGTTTCATTTTGAATTACATGTTTAATATGTTGTTTTGCAGAGTTTGAAAAAATAGAGAGTTTTATAGGAGCCAAGACTAGATTCAATTTTAGAGCAAGTTCTTTCCAAGTGATATTTTTATTTTGTATTTTATTTTTCCATTGATTTAGTTGCATTTAAAATATTTAGATTTTAATTTGTATTTAAAATACTTTGATTTAGATTTTCCTGTTCCATTTTCATTTGTATGTTTGATTTCATTTAGAATAAAGTGATTTGCATTTAAAATATAGCTTGATTTTCATTTGCATGTTTGATTTGCATTCAAAATCAAACATGCAAATGTAAATCAATAGCATGTTTCATTTTGATATGCATATTTTATTTTGATATGCATGTTTCATTTAGATTTGTATTTTAAATAGTTTGTATTTTACATTTAGATTTGCATTATAAATAGTTTGCATTTTAGATTCATATTTGCATTTTAAATAGTTTGCATTTAGATATAGATTTACATTTTAGACAAGTATTTTTTTAATATTTGATCTTTATTTCATTTAATATTTAGAATTGGAAAATATCAAGTACATACATTAGTTTAATTAGATTAAGTATACATTAGTTTAATTTATTGTGTTTCTTAAATGTTACATTTTTTTTTTAAATATCTTCTTTTACATTTATATTTTAATAATTTGCATTTTTACATCATTATCATAAATAATTTTTATCATTATTGTGGATGGCAATGCCACTATATTAATGAAATTTGTTTTCTATTATATAATACGCTGAGAGTAATCCTTCTCGAGACACCTATTGCAGCTTGTCATTTAAAGAAAATAGGCACCTCGAGAAGGATTACTCTCAATGTATTATATATATAAATATATATAAGCTAATGTTTATGTATATGGCAGAAAAATCAAATCAAATCAAATTATTGGGGCAACAATTAGGTTTAATGTTGTAAAATAAAAAAATAGTATATATATAGTTAAAAATTATAAATATTTAAAATAATTTGAAATCTGGTAAGAGTTAGGGTTAGTAGGATATTTTACGTTATGATTAGGGCTCAGGTAAGAGTTACAGTTAGGGTTAGGGATAGGGATAGGGTGAGAGTTAAGGTATGTAGGATATTTTACATTATGAGTTAGGGTTCGACTGATAGTTACAATTAGGGTTAGGGTTAGTAGGACATTTTAACTTATGAGTTAGGGTTCAGGTAAGAGTTACAGTTAGGGTTAGGGTTAGGGATAGGGATAGGGTGAGAGTTAGGGTTAGTAGGACATTTTAGCTTATGAGTTAGGGTTCGGGTAAGAGTTACAATTAGGGTTAGGGTTAGGGTTAGGGATAGGGTGAGAGTTAGGGTTAGTAGGATAGTTTACATTATTTGTTAGGGTTCGAGTAAGAGTTATAGTTAGGGATAGGGTGAGAGTTAGGGTAAGTAGGACATTTTAGCTAAAATATAATTAGGGTTTAGGTACGATTTACACTAAGGGTTAGGGTTAGGGTTAGGGATAGGGTGAGACTTAGGGTTAGCAAGATATTTTACCTTATGAGTTAGGGTTCGAGTAAGACTTACAATTAGGGTTAGGGTTAGAGATATGGTGAGAGTTAGGATTAGTATGATATTTTACCTTATGAGTTAGAGTTCGAGTAAGAGTTATAATTAAGGTTAGGGATAGGGATAGGGATAGGGTGAGAGTCAGGGTTAGTAGGAGATTTTACGTTATGATTAGGGTTCAGTAAGAGTTACAATTAGGGTTAGGGTTAGGGTTATGGATAGGGTGAGAGTTAGGGTTAGGATTAGGGATAGGGTAAGAATTAGGGTTAGTAGGGCATTTTAGCTTAGAGTTAGGGTTCAGGTAAGAGTTACAATTAGGGTTAGGGTTAGGGATAGGGTGAGAATTAGGGTTAGTAGGACATTTTAGCTTATGAGTTAGTGTTCAGGTAAGAGTTATAGTTAAGGTTAGAGTTAAGGTTAAGGATAGGGTGAGAGTTAGGGTTAGTAGGACATTTTAAGTTATGAGTTAGGGTTCGAGTAAGAGTTACAGTTAGGGTTAGGGTTAGGGCTAGGGATAGGGTGAGAGTTAGGGTTAGTAGGACATTTTAGCTACAATATAATTAGGTTTTGGGTACAATTCACTACTACATAGAGGGGCATTTAAAGACAATTATTTAATAAATTGTCTTAATTTGAGACCAAAAAAAAGTTGTGTATTGTCTCAAATATCGTCTTTAACCAAGTGTCTTAAAATATGTCTTAAAAAAATGTCTCTATAGGACAATATAAATCAAAAGTAATTTTGTCTCTTTAAAGACAATTTCACTTTTGTCTCTTCAGAGACAATATTTCTTTAGTACTAACTATTGTCTCTAGAAGGACAATGTGTTTAAATCCAACTATTGTCTCTAGAGAGACAATATGAAAAAATGTATTAAAAATTAAATAAATTTATTTTAAATATTCTTTTATTGTGGTTTTCAACATTTAATATTTCTAAAAAGAATTTATACAATATTCACTGTAATTATTTTTTATATTTTATTTCTTACGAAACACTCAACAAAGTAGCATAACACACTAACTTGGCTACAAATACCATATTAATTATAATTATTTCCAATGTTGTATATCTTACAAAATGATGTGGGAGCTCCTCCACAACCAAAAAAATATACCGTGGATATGGCATAACAGTTATTGAATATTAACATTGATTTCCCTAACACTATAGCTCATTGTTAAGTACTTAAACTGGCCCAAAATCCTCCATACATACATGTCCACCAAGTTTAATGGTGTAGCACAAAAGCCCTTGATTTAACTACATGTTTTTATGAAGACAACCATAAAAAAATGTTTAATTTTGAACATGTTATAGTTGTAATCCCTTCAACGTGCCATATCTAGAATGACCACATGTAGATGTGATTTCCCAGCAATATTTTTCAAACGAACAAGAAGCATCTCATTCTTCATATTTATCATGTAGCTGAAGGATAGAAAGATTCGATTAAACAAGAATCATCTCATATTCTTGATGGTTCTCCAGCAACCTCTGCAAATAAAATTATGTATTACTTCACAAAAAAATTATAAAGGAAAGGTCACTCAAGGGATAAACATAATGGGAACAAGGAAATAATAGCATACTTCTCTTTCAATCTGATATAAATACCATCAAGGTCTATCATTGCCATGTATTTTTGTAAAGGAGTTTGATATTGATGAATAGTATTCATGAGCTTCTTTGCCTGTAGAAAAAGAAAATAAGTACAAAAATCAAATCTAATTTTTTGAACTTTAAATAAAGACAAATCTAATAGAGGAGATAAAAATTTCATAAATGTTGTAACATCCATTCAAAAAATATCATTGATCTTCTCTTGAATTCCAATGTTCACTTGTATTATCTCTAAGATTTGCTGGGATAAAATAACATCTCAAATATCTGAATAAACACTTCTAGGATTGTAAAAAATCCATATTTTAATTGCTCATAGTTGAAACACTTGGTGGTGTATAATAAACAACTCAAAACATATTTTAGTTGCTCAGAGTTAAATCTATATATATATATATCTTTATGGATTGTGAATTTTAATGTCTTTAATTCCCAAATTTTGTCATGCACGTGCACCTCCACAGACTATCAACACAGCTCTGTTCTTTTACACAGACAGCTCAAGAAATCATCGTATTCACCCGATCAGCATGCACACATGACACACTCTTTGACTTTTCAAAAATGCAGTCACATTTTCTGAGTATCAGACCTTTGTTCTTTCACTCAATACCGTTTGTTTATTGATTTTTATGTTTATCATCACTGGGCCTCCACTCGATAATTGCTGGATTCTGAATGCCAATGGTTGTCATGATAGCTTCTCAGTCATACATTGATTGCTAATAACATTGCTGTTAACTATAGACTGCTTCCTGTCTTCCATAATTACTATTTGATACTTAATATTGTTGTTTATGATTGAATCGCTGGCCACGGAGTAATCTATGCTTTCACCGCAGTATATAAATGGATGTTTAGGAATCCTTAATATCTTGATGGCATTCCACTTTCAAGTCGCTGCTGTTTGTTTATGCCAATATCTCTTTCTTCGACTACTGGTAAGCATAAATTTTGACATTAATCACTGCATCTCAATGGTGATATTTGGTTTTTTTTTTGAGTCTTCTTTGATTTGCCCAGCAACAATAACAAAGTCTTTATTCACAATATCCACCTTAGTGTGTAATTTATTAATTATTATTTATTTACTTATTATTATTCATTCAATTATTATTTATTATTAATTCCCATTCCAGAAAGGGGATATCACATCTTCCTTCAAACCTTACTGAAACATTTTTAACAAAGAAAAATGTATATGAAATGAAATGTGGCTCTTTTTCTTCAAGTAGGGTGAGCTGGAGTTTGAGGGCCCATAAAAAAATTTATGTCTTTTTTGTCTTGTTATTTTAAAAATGTGACTTCATGAATAAAAATCTTATAGAAATAATGATAAAGGATGATCTCAGAAAAAAAATAAAAATTATAGATTATAAAAAGTTGATATCTCTAAGCTAAGATTATGTTGTAGCAAGAAAAGTGATGATGAATCTACTTGGCAAAAGTGACACTCCAAGGAGTAATGATCTGGTTTTGAGTAATACACACTCACACCCTTACCGATCAAGATGCACTCTCCCTCCTACTCTCCACACTATGAATCCATTGACTCCTGTTGCAATAGATTTCAAAAAGTTATCACAATGTATGCTTGGATTCTTCAAAGACTATGAGCTGAAAGAAGAAGAAAAACAATGGACACTTATTGAGTATCAATTTAACACTTGGGCAACTGACATGCATATGTTGAAGAAATGTGTATACATTAGCGAGCATCAATATCAATCATTAACAATTTTGCATACCTTGCCAACAAGAAAAAGTCTAATAATTCTATTGACACATGCCACAACCTGCCACAAAACCAAGTGGAAATTAGACTCATTGAGCAAACCAACCATATACTCAAACAATTTTTCAAAACAATCATCAAGCTTTCATTTGCAAAAATCTTCCTAACCCTCCTAAATCTTACCTACTGAAAATTTAAGCATGTATTTTATATAGCAAAATCGATGTACCTATAACATTGTACATAAAAGTGTTCCATAATAATTCATCTAGATAACAATAACAGTCATAGCCAATGTATTCCTCAAATTAAGAGTTTCATTTCCATACAAGCCAAATAGTTTCTTTTCCATACTACTTGTTGCAAACAATAATTTCAAAAGACAACTGAGCTAACTCGCAAATCCTGGTCAAATTTTTCATTTTCAAACAAGTATTTCATTTGTAAATTCCGCGGAATAAAAAGAGTAGTACAAACTTAATTAAAACTCATAGAAGGAAATTTCTTTGATTGAGGCGTAGTCGAATTAGAGTGCAAGAGGTGTTTAGGCCTTACGAGAGGTAGTCAACCTGTCATAAAACTTTCACTATTAAATGAAAGAAGGTAACCCTGGACCCAACGGTACATGTAGTGTAGATACAGATTTGCAAGGGAGAGATTTACTGATCTAATTTAGAGATTTTGGTTAGTTTTCAAATTTCAAATGACCTTGCAGAATCAAATTTTCTACTTAGGAGCGGCGTTAGAAATGATTATAGCGAAAGATGTTGATGAAAGACCTTGCCAAAACTAACATCTAGAGTGATTTCCAGACATTAATGGAATTAAGGTAGCTCAAGATTTGGTCAGTCGCCCATATTAGAAGCAATAATGATAATCAATTTAGAAAAAAAGGGGTTGATCACAGAAACTACCTAGGTCATCTACCATTTTTCACGAAGTCTCAATTTCTTAAAATAGAAAAGGTTAACGCCCATAATTTTTACTCGTATCATGCTAGAGAGAATTGGATTCCCCTCAAATGGTGACATGATAGTCGAACTCATTTGGATTGAAAACTCATCATTTGCCTTCATGGGGTATGATTCAATTCTACACCTTTCACATTTGAAAATTATTTTTCTGAGCAAGTAAATTACATATTGTAGCAGTGTTTGTCCCACTTTTTACAGACAACAATGAAGGGTGGAGTTTCAAGTTTAGAACCATGAAAGAACTATAAGAGGTGTGATTTTCTACAACTGCTCCCAGATTCTGTTGAATTTTGAAACAACACAGATAAGATTTAGTAATTTGCAACCCTGTATTACCTCCTCTACGATATACTTTGATGACTTTTGAAGATTAGAGATTAGGCCCATAACACCCACTCGGAGAAGTATGTAAGAATAACTGCTAAGGATGCACATAATTGATGAAGAGATCTTTGCAAGAGAGTATTCAGTAGACACAAGCTCTGGGAGTGTCATGATTAATGAAATGAACCATCAGTTTGCCTAAAATATGGGTTAATGAGTTTGCCTAAAACAACTATACAATTGAATCCTGATAACAATATCACAATTTGACTTAAATGTAGAAAATATATCCTACTTATCAACTTACATTTCTTTCTCATACATCTCCTTTTTAGCATAATGTAGCATATCTCTCTGGTTGCTTTATGAAGTCTTGGAGCTTTTGTTTCCTTAGTTTTGCAGTACCAATTTCAGGGCTATCAAAAATTTTAGTTGGAGTTTTATCTTTTTCTTACAAGTTTTACAGAAGACCCTACCTTTCCCATATGTATTCTTCAGAGATTTCCACTAGAGATCAAAAGAAAATCCTGGACTTGCTCATTATACAACTCATGATTAGAGACGTGGAAGTAAAAATTAGAAGAATATAAGGTGTCAACATTAGATAACTCATATTGCTCCTCAAACATGTTTTAGATTAGTATATTGCACAATCATGGCTTAAATCTTCCACAGTATGTGTTTTGTCAGCACCATTTAAACCAATATAGTGAAATCACACCCATTGATTAAAGCCTCAAAAAATGGCTGAATGTATTGACATAATTTTCCTTGGTCTAGTTCTGTATTGTTTCTTAAATGAACAAATGTTCATTTAAAGGTCAATTAATTGGGCTTAAAAACTACAGTTTCAAAGAAAACTTATGGATATATCCCAAGGTCTCTGCCTTTTATGACATTTCATGATACCGCATTTCTTTAAAGCATTCCACCAAATAGTTCATTCACCCTCTCTTTGTTTCCACATTCTGTATACATGTCAAATGAAGCATTCAAACTATGATATATGACATGATTCCCCTTCCATATGCTTTGATATATTTATGTACATTGATTCAAGCTCCCATTTCGGAAGACGCATAGACAATGCTAGCGAAGTTTGTAATTTTACATCTGCTGAAAAAGATTGTAGATTTTTTTATATGAATAGGGGAAGTGGATAAGTAGTAACTAACTTTACATATTTACAGAATTTATATTATACACTAGATTTTCATTAAAAAAATTGTTGTATTTTTATGTAATTTAACTATTTAAAACATGTTTTATGGCTTCTGGATAGTAATTATATTCTCTATAGAATTTGAAAAGTATGGAAGAGTAAACATTGGTCTTGTCAAAGTGTTGTCTGATACTTACTTAAAGATGTCCCAGTAACCATGCACTTTAAAATTGCCAGTATTTATGGAAAAAAGTTCTAGTTGTGGTGAACAAATGTCCCAGTAGTGGTGCACAAATAAACTAATTATGAACCAAAAAAGCTAAAAAAATGATCAACTCTTGGTACATCTAAAACTTATTAATAGACCTTTAGTTATCATTTTTTAACTCTTTTAAAATAAGGAACTGAAAAATCAGGTGCCCAAAAAGAACACTTCTATTAAAATGCGCCAACACTCTTCCCCTATATCCTATTGAACTTGGTTAATATAGACGAAAAAAATCAAAATCTGAATTTTAATTTATAGCTACCATTTGAGTTGCCTTAAACATTTCTAAAGCCTTTTGAACGAAGTCCTTTTGCTGCAATACCCTCTTAGTGTTCTATTTCTGACATCCTGTAATGGTTCCAAGTCCAGGGAAAAATACATTATGCACTTTAAACTTGCATATTTCATCTTAATGTCAAACTCCGTTCACAAACATGGAGTTCAGATTCATTTTGCTATTTGTAAATATAACCCAATGTCTAGCCTGAGCTTCAGTGTACAACTCCAAGCTTCATGTCAAGTTCCATGCTAAACCAGGAAAACCAATATCACAATTAAATGCTGAACTAATACAATATTTTAAATTTGTTTTAAATTCATTTTAAATTATAATACATAGGCTTTAGTTGGTTTTAAACTTTTGATTAGAATTTAATCACCAGTATTTTGTAATTAAAATTTCTAAAAAAATATTTTAGAAACCAATTTTCTTAGATGTTAACTTTTAATTTACTTGAATTTACATGCAAACTATTCTACTCCCAATACTTTCTTTAGTGGTATGAAATTTACAGCAGGGGTTTCGTTCAGATACTTTATTATTATTATTTCTTTAAAATTGAACAGATAAATAAGTACAAGATATTATCATATGCTGTTATCCGCGTTCAAACCCTGCAACTACTTGATGACTTTACCACAGTAACTAAATGTTTAGAGGCATAATGATGAAAATTTGTATTTGTTCTCATCTTTCTATTCCTTTTACTCAGGTATTGGGTTATCATTTGATCATTTCTAATTAGAAATCTAACGAATTTCTTTTTCTATTTTTAATGTAGTTTTCTTCTTATTTTAAAAAACAATTTTATTTTACTTCTGAATAAATAAAATATAGATTGACATTTTTGTTTAAATAAAATTACATACGGATTTTAGCACCAAAAATGGGCTAGGTCAGGGTTGAACAAAGGTCTCACAGTACCAAAATCTTCACTCTCTTCTTAAACTTTTTTTCTCTTATGATATTGCTATCAAGATTCAACTGTGTAGTTTTTAGGTCAAACTCATTGACTCATATTTGATGTGTAGTGGTTCACAAGAACCCATCTTTCATGAGAATGAATGATCCAGTTACCAAGTTCATTGTATTCGAGTGATGCTCATAAAGATGAATCACTAGGCCTTCTCAGAAGGTCACCTCTGTGAGCATCACCTAGATTCAACGAGTGCTAAGTGGACTATTCATTCTCATAAGAGATGAGTTCTTTTGAACCACTGCTCATGAAACGTGGGTCAAAGAGTTTGACCCAAAAACTATATGGTTGTATCTTGATAGCAATACTAGAACTTGACTTGTTGTGGAAAACATCTCCTACTTTTCTCCTCTATTAAGATCCTATTATAAATCAACTACTTTCCTTAATATTCTTTTTCTTTCTTCTAATTAATGTGAAATCTCATATTTATAACTTTCTCTAACTTCCTAAATAATCTAAATCTGCCTCAAGTTAACACAAATCTTGAAATCTCATGAAATGTGTTGCTAGCCTACAATAAAAACCCTTGTGAATTACAATAGTACAACAAATCACAATTTCAACATGGTTTATCATACACCTTCCTAAAAGTCTACACCATCCTAGAATATATATCTTTCAATGCAAACCCAAAATGACCTTCTACACATCAAAATAGTTTCAAGTAAACAAGTATGTTAACTATAAACATAATTTTCCTAAATCTCAAAATAAATCATATCCAAATCACCTCAAACTTTACTGTAAGATATATAAATCACAAACAAAACTACCATTGGAACTACATCACCTAATTACTAATGCTTATGATACATATTAATCATTTCCACCCTAAATTATCAACTTTGTTTCAAACTCATGGTATTACCTTAAACTCCTATCATTCCAAACATAGTATAAATTCTTCATTATGCTCTCAAGATGCCCCTATACTACATGATTTATTTTGCAGTATTGACTATACACATACCTTGTGGGGAGGGGGAAAGTGGTGGGGATGGGCACCAATGACTTCTTTGCATTGTCTTATTCATACTTTCTACCATAATTCTCATACATTTTTGGGGCCACATTAATTACAACTCCACACCACCTTATATGCCACGATATTTTTTATACAAGTTACTGTGTACATACATTATGGGGTGCGTGATTAATTAGAAGTCTATGTGGCCTTATATATCATTAATCATATTCATAGCTTTGTGTTATGATCTCTTCATTTTTAATTGCTATGAGATTATTATTTAGGGCCACATCAATTCTAAGTCCATGTTGATGGACAAGGTTGACAAATTGATATGTTGTTATATGCTGCTACAGCACCCCACTTGCCATCCAAACTAAGTAAAATAATTATATATTTAAGATGCATGTTTGGTATAAGTTAAGTACAAAAAAAATAGTAGGCTTCAAGGATGATACTATGGAGTGGGAAAAAAGCAAAGCAATGTGTGAAGACAATAAAACAACCCATGCATTGTGTTGGTTCAGTGTTTGATGGACAACATTGGCAAAGTCATATATTACTATATGCTGCTACAAAACTACTCTTGCCATCCAAATTAGTAAAATAATTATACATTTAAGATGCATGCATAGTATAAGTTAACTACACCATTATAGTTTAAGAGAATCATAATTAGTCTCCAAAGATGGTTTAATGCAGTGAGAAACAAGAAAAGCAATGTGTAAAGACAATAAAACAACCAATACATTGTGCGAGCTTTGTGTTTCCTGCATGCAAAATGACATATATTTAGCTACAAATTACATGTCCTTTGTCAATTGACAGTAGTTGTCAACTTCAAGTGATTAGAATGAAAATAGTTAATCAACATTCTGATGGAAACTGCTTAAGAGAACAATGACTTGAATATTAATTTTCCCAATCAAGCCTGCATAATTTATGTTTATTGAGAGAAAACGTAAAGGATATTTTTTGTGTATTTTTGAGATATTATCAATTTATTTGAGCTGGAGTCACTGCCTTGTGTGAGAGGGTTGGGGAGTAGGTGAGGCAGGTGCAAGTTTATGTTCATAGGATTTAGTTCTTGATTCTGTAGCTAGCCCCCAAAATTTATCATAAATAATGACAACTAATTTAATAGAAACATTTTTTTTCTTTATTTTTAATCAACAATGTTATTTTATTTTTTTATAATGTTTAAAGGTAAAAAGTTGTATTGAATATAATTTATTTTTAATCAACAATGTTATTTTATTTTATTTATAAAATTTAAAGGTAAAATGGTTGTATTGACTATAACATAATACTCTATACAACAATCCCTTGTTACTTTGTATTACTATTGGACATGAACTGCAATCGGGGCCTTGCTAACTAATTGATGGATAAAGAAGCTTTACCTAACTGGTAAATAAGCTAAGAACCAAACGACATTAAAAATAAGCATTGGCTGCAAGGGTCTCATCTAATTTAGATTATTCATTATTGTTACTATGCAATAACCTGGACATTTTATCTTTAACATTATTATTATAGAATCAACCTAACAAAAGATATCGTAGTTGGTATAAACAAAACCAAAGAGAGGATCTATGATGGATTGTGCACTATGCTAAAGAGCCCAACTCAGTGCCGAAGACGGGAAAAAAGGAGACATTGTTTGTTCAGATAAAATTTTAAAATCTTTTTTTTGTTCAAATGGAAAATGGAGAATGTTGTTTTATTTTTAAATTAATCAGAAAATAGAAATTAATGATTATAAATTAAAATTAATTTAAAAATAAAACAGCAACATTCTCTCTCAAAAATGTAAGGATTCAATATTTTAAATTGTAGGAACTAATTGAAAAAGGCAAATGAAAACATTAGTTCTCTGGCTATAAATGGATCAGAGATGGGGATGAGGAGAGTAGGGCACAAATGTCTTAATTCTTATAAGAAATAAAGATTTAGAAACAGATTTGAAATGGAGCAAAGAAAGGAAAAGTAACATCTATAGGAAAATCATGGTTTTTATTAGAAATAAAGATTTGAGGAATAGATTGTATATAGGCATGAGAAGAGAAGCACAAGCCATACTGTGGATTGTATGTAGCACACTATTTTTTCCCTATTTGATAAATAGATCTCATTCAATCAAATTACATTTGCTAGTGTATTGTACCGTTTACCAATTCATTATGTGATTTCACTTACCTCAAATCTATTTTGTCACTTACGTGATTTTGCTTAGATAAAATCTTTTGGTGTAATTATGCAGAAAATTTCTTTCAGCTAATTGTTTGGTAAGATCAAATTTGTATAATGGGGAACCAATCAGCCTTCACTAGTGTTCACGTACAAACAAACTTATCTTTCTAGCCATTTTCATCTCTCATGGTGATCAAACAAGACATCAAGTCTTGGTCAGCACAGGCCTTTCCCTACTCTATATCCCTTCTCCTAGCTTCCAAAAGAAAAGATAACCTCTTGGTAACTCTACAGCGGGCTTGAAATATATGCCTTTCTAAAGGTAGTTCCTGGCAAATCCACAGGAATAGACCAAATTCACTTAACAACAGTATTAAACTCATTGGCCAAACTTTCCTCTCTTCCTTGTCCTCCAAACTGAAAAATAGATCACAACCAAGTTGGAAAGTAAGTTGCTTCATCAATGGAGTCACTGTGACAATGTCTCTTCCCTCCCAACAATCAGCAAAATGTTGCACAACAACAGAATCCATTCTACCCACATATCTCTGCAATGCCTCAGGCTTCATGAACTACATGATGGCTCCTCTTATCCTCTTGTGCTCTTCACCAGAAAGTTCACCAATACCTCTTTCACCAAAAATCCTTATTAAGTTTTTGGGCTGCTTATTCATTATGCTGTGCCCATCATTGTGGAACAGAAACCGGTTGCCTACTTGGCCAGTGAGGATCATTTTTGGGCACCCCATTAGAGATGTTTTGAAAGAAGGCCCATATTTGGCAACCCATTCTTGTATCCATTCCTTGGTTTTGTGGGATCTGTGGTTCTTAAAGGTATACCCTACAAGTAAACCTACGGGTTACTGGCATGTTTTAGCGTAGCTCGGTTTCATCCTAGTGACTAACTTGGGAAACAAAAAAGTGGGCACCCCTATTTGAAATCATTAAGCATGATATTTAGCAGCTATTTTGGTTCACGATAGCTTCATCTATAGATCTATGTTATACATAGAATATAGATAACAAAAGGAAAAAAATGGTGGAAAATAGAATGAGAGAAAGAAGAAAATAATCTATTATGCCTAATTTATTCCACTAAATTTTTGCTTTGCTAAATTTTTTCTTTGGTTCCCCAGATGAGGACAAATGGGGTGCTTGGAAGCTAGTTACTCACCACTTTCTGAAAACTCAGCTCCTTGCAGAAATCCCAGGAGGGAAAACTTGTCAAATCTCCTTTGCAGCCGTGTCTCGTCAAACCCCGTTGCAGCTGTGTCAACTCAGCTCCATGCATAAATTCTTGGCTAGAGTCGGGGTCTTGATGAGAATTTTTTAAGCTCCTTGCTGAAATTTGTCAAATTCCCCTTGCTTCCAGGAGGGAAAACTCGCCAAATCCCCTTTGCAGCCGTGTCAATGGAAGTCTCTCTGATCAGAAAATCAAACCAGCTGATGGGTTTCCTGTGAAATGCCAGTTGACCATGGAAGTCTCTCTGATCAGAAAATCAAACCAGCCGATGGGTTTCCTATGAAATGCTAGTTGATCGTGCACCAAATTTATTTTGAAATCTTATGATTTTTCTCCGAAAACTCTCCTCCATCTACCTCTCCCGCCTTCCTCTGCCTCTAATTACGGCCTAAATGAAAATGCATGAGCATTTTTGTATCTACCTCTCCCGCCTTCATCTGCCTCTAATTACGGCTGAATGAAAACGGTTTTGTCTTTAAGTTTTAATTTAAGACAATAATAATGTTTTCTATTTTTATTTATAATAATTAATATAATAACTTAAATATTTAAGACAAAATTTAAAATTCATCTTTAAAAAATGTCTTAAAATACTACTTTATGTAGCAGTGATTTATACTAAGGGTTAGGATTAGGGATAGGGCGAGATTTAGGGTTAGTAGAACATTTTACATTATGAGTTACAGTTCAGATAAGACTTACAATTAGGGTTAGCAAGATATTTTACCTTATGAGTTATGGTTCGAGTAAGAGTTATAGTTAGCGTTAGGGTTAGGGTTAGGGATAGGGTGAGAGTTAGGATTAGTAGGATATTTTACCTTATGAGTTAGGGTTCGAGTAAGAGTTATAGTTAACGTTAGGGTTTAGGTTTAGTAGGAAATTTTACATTATGATTAGGGTTCAGGTAAGAGTTACAGTTAGGATTAGGGTTAGGGATAGGGTGAGAGTTAGGGTTAGTAGGATATTTTACGTTGTGAGTCAAGGTTCAAGTAAGAATTACAATTAGGGTTAGGGTCAGGGATAGGGTGAGAGTTAGGGTTAGTCCTGACATTTTAGCTTATGAGTTATGGTTTAGGTAAGAGTTACAGTTAGGGTTAGGGTTAGGGATAGGGTGAGAGTTAGGGTTAGTAGGACATTTTAGCTTATGAGTTAGGGTTCAAGTAAGTGTTACTATTAGGGTTAGGGTAAGGGATAGGGTGAGAGTTAGGGTTAGTAGGATATTTTACATTATGAGTTAGGGCTCGAGTAAGAGTTACTATTAGGGTTAGGATTAGGGTTAGGGATCTAGGGTGAGAGTTAGGGTTAGTATGACATTTTAGCTTAAATATAATTAGGGTTTGGGTAAGAGTTATACTAAGGGTTAGGGATAGGGTGAGAGTTAGGGTTAGCAGGATATTTTACCTTATGAGTTAGGGTTCGAGTAAGAGTTACAATTAGGGTTAGGGTTAGGGATAGGGTGAGAGTTAGGGTTAGTAGGATATTTTACCTTATGAGTTAGGGTTCGAGTAAGAGTTACAATTAAGGTTAGGATTAGGTTTCGAGATAGGGTGAGAATTAGGGTTAGTAGGAAATTTTACCTTATGAGTTAGGGTTCAGGTAAGAGTTACAGTTAGGGTTAGGTTTAGGGATAGGGTGAGATTAAGGATGTGGTTAGGGATACGATGTTAGGTTTATAGTTAGGATTAGTATCATATTTAGTTTAACATTGAGGTTTAAGATTAGGGTATGGGGTTAGGGTTGGGGTTACTAATACGGTGAGGCTTAAGCGTGGGTTAGTGATGGAATGCGAAGTGTTGAGTTTGGATAAGTATTAGCTGGGTTAAAAGATTGGTTAAGGTTAGTATGAAAAATAGGGCTAGTTTAAGGTTATCCACAGAGTTATGATGTATAGGGTTAGTATAGGGTTATCATATGTAGTGTTGGGTATAGGGTTAGTATAAGGGTTTTTGTGAGAGTAAGATCATGGGCATAGTTAGGGATGGGATCTAGGTTTTAGAGTTAGGATTCAAGTATCATACTTGGTAATACATTTTTGGATGATGTTTACAGTTTAACATGATAACTATTATTTGTATCTTATTTAACGTTAGCATTTAATGTATTGTAAATGGTAGGGACATGGTAACAACTAACTTGAATGGTTACTGTATATAAGTAATTATAATGTTAATGATAACATATTAGAGTTAGGATTAGGGTTACGATTAGGGATAAGATTCTATATTTACAGTTAGGATTAGTATCATATTAAGGATTATTATAAGCGTCATGTTTACCATTTTACTTATGGTAATCGAGAGGGTTATGGTTACAATTAGGTTTTCATTTTAACCTTAGGAGTACTATTAATTTTGGATTTGCACCTCTCACATTAAAGGTAAAGATTAGGGTAAGGGATTAGGATTAGCATTATAGTTAGTAATACGGTCAAGATTACTAATAGTTACGGTTACATTTAGGCTATTGTACATGTAGGGTTAGGGTTAGGATCAATTTAAGGTTGTGTGCAGTGTTAGGATGTACGATTTATAGTTAGGGTTAAATCATATGTAGTGTTAGGTATATGATAGGTATTAGGGTTTGTGCGAGAGTAAGATTATGGATGTAGTTAGCGATGAGATATAGGTTTTAGAGTTAGGATCAAAGTATCATAATTGGGAATACATTTTTTTATATTATTTACAGTTTAACATGATAATTATCATTAGTATCACATATAACGTAACCATTTAAGGAAGGGTCAATAGTAGGGACATGGTAACAACAAACTTGAACGGTTAGCATATTACTGTACAACTATAATGATAATGATAATATATTAGAGTTAGGGTTAAGGTTACGATAATTATTGTTGTTAATTTAACGTTGTGCTATAGGTTAAGATATAATTTTATTTTAGTTTTCATTTAATATTTACTTTTAATAGTTTATTTTATATAGTTAAAGGTTTTGGTATAGTTGTTTAACATTGATTAGGATTAGGTTAGAAGTAGGAATGAATAAGATGTCCTCTATAAAATTAATTCCTCACATTTATTCAACACATCCATTGAAGGAATAAATATTAGAAATATAGAGTTCAACAAAACATGTTGCAAAATGTTGCAAGTATAGGGGTAATCATGATGGGAATAGCCAAAACTATTTATTTATTATCTTATTCATGAAACTTATATAGATGAAAAGGGTAATAGAAGTCTCAATACAACTATTCAGACAATTAAGAAGGTTGAAAGCTAAGATTAGAATGATCTAAATCAATAACATTTCTCCATAATGATGCAAGTACATCACATATTCTTCAACAATAAAGTTGGTATTGTGTCCCTTATTTGTACAATTATCGCGATAGAATTATTTCATCATTGATGGAAATGCATCCACTTTTGCCAATGTCTCATGTAGAACTTTCCCAATATCTGCCATCTGCATTATATTTAGTTCGTCAACATAGTCAACTGATAACGTTGTGTGCTCCATAACTTTGATTATAGTTGCGAATGAGTCTACAATGATTTGTTTACACTTGTCAAATTCAGTCTCAAAGACATCATTCGAGGCCACCAAAGCAGAGGGGCTTGTAACCATGATGTTCAACTCTTTGTCAGAGGTAGCCATAGGTGGAATGGTATCCTACAAAGTTTTAAACAAACATCAGTATATAGAATTAATCAGAATAACCATTTTGCATTGTCATTTCAAACTTTACATGTTACTTATAGTGGAATAATATATATTATTTTGTGGATTTTTTTATATTTAAATTAACAAAAAGTCAGGTTTGGAAACATGATATAATTTATATTATTCTTAATGTTAAATGTTAGCAATAATTCAAACATTTAAATAATTAAGAAATCTAATGTATGCTTAATCTAATTTTTAAAAAACTATTAAGATTAGTAGAATACAAATTTCCTTAATATGGCGGCATTGTCATCTATAGTGTTGATAAAAATTATTTATGACAATGATGTAAAAAATGCAAATTATTAAAATATAAATACAAAAGAAAAATATTTTTAAAAAAATATAACATTTAAGAAACACAATATAAATATAATTATTCAGAATGTATTTTTAATTTCAAAACATAAAAATAAAATATATTATTAATGTTAAATGTTAGCAGTAATTCAAATATTTAAATAATTAAGAAATCTAATGTATACTTAATCTAATTTTTAAAAAACTATTAAGAATAATAGAATACAGATTTTTGATATTTTTTTGTTCTATTCCTTTTGTTCCCCATTGCAAAAATTGTTCAGATTGAAAAATATAAAAGAATCACTTAACTTAAAAATACTGAAATATTAAAGATTAATTAAACTAAACCAGGAATTAAAAATGGAAAAATCTTGGGAATGATGAAAAATGCGAACAACTCATTTTAAGTGAAAGATCTGCAAAAACAATGCACTGATATCAGCAGGGCTGTCTCAATACCACGCAAACCATGCACACATTAAAAATCAGACAAAAGGCTCAGGGAAAGCTACAAACGAAGGCACGAAATTCGTCATGAGCAATCAAAAGGAAATTCTAGCCTCTGCGCGAACCAACATGCTCGAAGCTTCACCAAACGGCAAAGAAATTCCATCGAAGGAAACAGAGGCAGCAACACCAGAGGTTAGAAAAGAAGCTTTCTCCAGCTATTGTTTTAATTGCTATCTATATGGGCATAAAAAGAAAGATTGCAGGAAACCCTCATTAGATCATCCTTCGTATGAGCATCTAAAAGAATTTGATGCTAAACAAAAAAGGCTGGCAATCCAAAATACAGACTGGGAAGAATATGCTTGGTTTGCTAGATTAACATCGGAAGAAGTTGCAGAGGTAAGAGCTGCTATGGAAAACCCTAATCCTCCCCCCCCCACCAGAAAAAGAGGAAACACATCATCAATGTAAGGGGGGTGATGAATCTAGGGTCGAGAAACCAAAAAACATAATTAGGGCAAAATAAATTTGCCCCAATATGGATCTCCCCTTGGCTAAGCACATCAAGGTAAGCCTGAAAAAGAGTGAGAAAATTGAGAACCTGCAAAAGAGAAATCAGATATCAAATCCCAGCAACTTATCAACTACATATCATAATCCCAAGTTCAAAGCAACGAAGATATTCTCTGTTATGAACTTAGAAAGACAGATGCATATCCTTGCAAAAACAAAATATGCATCTACAAATATGAGAAGAGGTGGGGCAAAAAAGACAAGTCCTGGAAAATTGCTAAGGCATCATACCAATGGAGGGATGACTTCAATAAACCCGGCCTTGCATACTCTGAACAAAAATGAGGCACGGCCCACGATTAAAAGTAAATCTGATATTAAAGGGTCTGCAAAGATTTTGTCCGACTGGTCAAAACCGGTGCATAATCCCAAGAATCATCTATCTACGGTGAGGAGATGCGGATGGACAGACATCTCTGTGCATCCCGATATTTTTTCATCTAAAAAGGAAGGTTGGCAAAAGGTTAACAGCAGGAATATGGTAAAACCCCTCCTTTTCTATAATAATTCAATCGCTCTGAAAAACTCCTTTGAGGTATTAAGCAGGGACAGCCCTCGACGTCCATGCCTAGTAATCCAGAGGAGTGATGGGGTTTTGGGAAGGGGTGGAGCACCTTGGAGGAATCCGCATAGGGGTAAGACTACTCTCGATGTAGATCCCTCCCCACCCCAACTCAAAACACCAGGTTTACACTTTTCTAATTCGCATTTTTCTCCCCATCGAAGTAAGGGCAAGCCGGACTTCTGGGCCAAGCAGGAGCATATATTAGCTAAACATTTACCAGAAACTTCTTTGTCTAAAATTAAACATAATAATGGGTCTTCTGTCCCGATACATTGGTGTGCGGTTACTCACAAGCATACAAGTCGGGCTTGTCCTGATATGCATGGAAAGATATATACTAAAATGTCAGTAGATCTTGATTTTATTATACAAAAACAATTGGATTTTGCAGACACAGGTGTCTTATGCAAATGGAAAGGGACAGGTGTTCTCTAGGAGGAGGTGATCACAGGCTTAGCCTCCCTTCTTCCCCCTAAGGTAAGTATCACTAACTTGGCAGAAAACTTTATATTTGTTGAATGTGAGAATAAGGCCACCAGAGATGGCATTTTAAAAAAAGAAGACATGTTGAAATTTAGAGATATCCCTTTCTTTATATGTTCATGGTTTCCTCTTTTTAATCCTATCAAAGTAGTAGACTTCCAAACGGAGAAAGCAATTATGCTTAGGAATCTACCTTTCGAATTCAACCACTCGGTAATTATCAAAAGCATTGGCAATAGCATTGGTAATTTCAAAAGGATAGCTAAAACCAAATACAACACATCAGATGTAGTCATCATAGTAAATCTAAGTCACCACAAAAAATATATTCCTCCCATTCAAGTAGGCTATAATTCCAATTCTATAATAATCAACCCTCTGATCCTAGAGAATTTCATTGAATACTCAAACACAACAGTCTACCCATTCCATCCTCCTAAATGGGAACAGCCTCAGGGCAACACTTCAACCAGAATAAAATTCCTAAAAAATAAAGGGGGCTTTGAAATAATAAATTCTGAAAGATGGATCTCTGAATATCCCCATCTTAATAAGCATAAAGACATAGATAGTATTTGCAAATCTCTTACACCACCCAGACCCCAGATAGATGTCAGAAAACCAGTTACAGATGGGTATAAAGAGTACTCTAGTACGAAGACAAATGCCAACCTAAGAGAGGTTTCAAAAATTATAGACACTAAATTCAATCCAATAGATAAGCAAATTCCAGAAACTAATCTACCAAACCATATCCCTAATACCTCCGATGGGCAAAATGTGACTAGTAAAAATATAGAAGATAGAAAATCAGAGCACCCAGAAAGCAATAAAAATGAACACACAAGCTGTGGATACAATTATACTAAAAATAGTGGTAATAAACCCAATTCTAACCAAACGGTGGATAATTCGAAAACATCAGAAACTGCTGGAAAAGAGAGTAACATTGAAAAAGAGGTCAAAATAATCAGCGACTTCTTAGGTGAAAACATTAACGAATGAGCTCATGGATACCTTCATAGAGGAAATATGTGACACAGACGAACTAAAACTTCAAAAAGATTTGCTAATTAAACAAATTAAAGAAATTAATATAGAAATCAATGAACAGAATGAGGCTCTGTTGAAGAATTCTAATTCACCACACCTGGAAGAAGAAATTACAAAAAATGGTTCATTAGATTATTCAAGGGAGCACGCTAAAAATGATACTCCCCGTTCCTTTAGGAAGCAACTTACAGCCATCCTACCCATAGAGTTACAAGCACTTAATCTGGATGTGCCAATTAATGAGGAAGGTGTAATAGAAATATATGGCAAGGAACTTACAGAAAGGGACACATCTTAAAATAATGTTATAAACTATAGCTTAATCGCAGATAAACATGACACAAATATTATAAAAAGTCGTGAAGATAACTCCCTGGTTAAAGAGGCAATAGAAGGTCTTTTCGGTATAACCAACATAAACAGAGAATTAGGC
The DNA here is from genome assembly GCA_027943335.1 of Chamaecyparis obtusa. NCBI lineage: Eukaryota > Viridiplantae > Streptophyta > Pinopsida > Cupressales > Cupressaceae > Chamaecyparis > Chamaecyparis obtusa. The sequence goes on along the minus strand of BSBK01001476.1, from coordinate 1,892,209 downwards.
ATAGCCATGAACAGAGGAAGTTTAAGCATCCCAAACATTAATAAACTCAAAAAAAAAGAGGTAGGAAGTCAGCTGTCGATCTGAGAACACTGGACGGCAAAGCAGGTAACCAGAGAAAATTAAAAGAGATTCTTAACACAGGGAAGGGGAAGATCCTTCCCAATGAACAATGAAGATCACAACTTGGAATGTTAGGGGCTTAAATGCCCCTAACAAACAGAGACTAGTCAAAAGATATTTAAGAAATTTCGACTCGGAAATTATAATGCTTCAGGAAACCAAGCTTAGTAGAGAAGAGGCTAACAAATTTCATAAATGTTTAGGAATATGGAAAGCAGAATTTATCCCATCTCTTGGTCGCTCTGGAGGTCTAGCACTATTGTGGGATCCCAGGAAAGCTGCGACCCAAATAACCCACATGAATATAAACTGGTTGTCCGCAGTAATAAGAAGTCTAAAATCAGATTTAAATTTTAACCTAATCAACGCCTATGGGCCAAACTCTAACGAGGATAAAAACATAGTTTGGAGAGAAATCCAAAACATTCTAACTGAGAACTAGAGATCAACCTTTCATCATTGGGGGTGATTTCAATGCTATTCTTAGCATAGATGAAAAATTCAGCGGATCCCAATATATCTCCCAATCTCAAAAAGAGTTTAGCAAATGGGTTGAGTATAATAACCTAGTCAACATTAACACCAGCAATGGTAAATACACTTGGAATAATAGAAGAGTAGGTTTCAGCCACATAGCTGAAAAACTAGATCAATTTTTCACAAGGAGTAGTGCTGAGAACTTTAACCATTCAGTTAGTGCTGAGATCCTTCCTGAAGCAGGATCAGACCATTTCCCGGTTAGAATTACCTTAACGGAGAACTCTAAACCCTCCAGAAGCCCGTTCAAATTTGAATATATGTGGTTCCAAAACCCGGATTTCATCAACCTCCTTGAGGAGTGGTGGAATCAAATCTCGGTCAAAGGTTCAAAAATGTTCTGTCTGGTAGCCAAATTAAAAATTATCAAAAACAAAGCACTAGAGTGGAACAAGAACCATTTTAACAATATTTTTGAAGAAAAAATCAAGACAGAACAAGAATTAGCCTCTTTAAACGATATGGTAATAGAACTAGGCATGAACGAATCAAGCTACCATAAAGAAAAAGAGTTGCTGGCTAGATATAATGGCATCCTCCTTAAGGAGGAAATCTTCTGGAAACAGAAATCCAGAGAATCATGGCTTAGAGAGGGAGATAGCAATACAAAATTTTTCCACAACTCCACTAATATTAAAAGAAACATAAATAGAATTTCCAAAATTGCCTCATCGGAGGGCCACACTACAGAGGATCCTAAGGAAATCTCAAATATATTAACAAATTATTAGAACTCTCTCCTTAACACTACAAATGCCACAGATCTTTTGTCCCAAAAGGAAATGCTTTCTGATATCCCAAAGCTGATTACGAATACAGATAATAAAATGCTTAACAATAGGCTTTCACTAGAAGAAGTTAAAACTGCGGTCTTCCAAATGCATGCGGATAAAGCACCAGGCCCAGATGGTTTCCAGGCTGGTTTTTTCCAAAAATGTTGGCATTTTTTGGGTGAAGAGGTTTGGCAAGCGGTGGAAGCAACTAGAAATTCAGGTTCCATACTTAGTGAAATTAACAATACTTTCTTTACTCTCATCCCAAAAAAAGACAACGCCGCGGACCCCGGAGATTTTAGACCTATTTCACTTTGTAATACTATTTATAAGATCCTCTCAAAATGTCTAGCTAATAGGATTAAACTCACCCTTCCCAAAATAATCTCAGAAGAGCAAACAGGCTTTGTTTCCAACAGATCGATCCTAGATGGCATCATCATAGCACAAGAAATAGTCCATATAGCACAGATAACCAAGGAACCGAGTATGTTAATGAAAATAGACATTCAAAAAGCATATGATAAAGTGGATTGGAGATTTCTTTGTAAATGTATGGAAGCATTCGGCTTCTCAAAACAGTGGATTAACCTTATATTTAACTACATCTCAACACCCAAAATTTCTATTCTTATCAACGGCTCTTCGGAAGGCTTTTTTAATATATCTAGGGGCATTCATCAAGGAGACCCGTTATCCCCTTTTCTATATGTTATTATGGCAGAAGCGCTGGGTAGATCTATTCATAAACTACACTTAGAAGGTAAAATCTTGGGCCTAAAAGCTGCGGAAAATATTGCAAATATAACCCACCAACAATTCGCGGATGATACAATTTTACCAGGGGCTGCCACTATTCAGGAGGCACATGCCTTTAAGAGTATACATAAAACCTATGCAAAGGCTTCAGGACAACATGTCAACCCAACAAAATCAAAAATCTTCTATATCAATACTAATCAGAAATTAGAATTAGACATTTGTAGTATAATGGGGTACAAAAAAGGTATATTCCCATGTAAGTACTTGGGCATAGATCTAGATACAGGCATACTGTCGACCAAACTTTGGCAACAAGTTATTTCCAAAGTCCAGAGTAAGAAATGCTCTTGGAAAGGAAAGTGGCTAACTAAAGCAGGCAGAACCACTATGATTAAAGCTATCCTTTCAGCCATACCCACGTACCATCTATCGGTCCTCCCCCTCCCAATGAAAGTCAAAAAAGATATAGATAAAATACTCCATGATTTCTATTGGCAAGGACCTTCTGAGGACAAAAAAATAGCTCTTATCAAATGGGAAACATTATGCAAACCTATCTCTAAAGGAGGCCTCGGCATCAAAAACTTATGCTGGCAAAATCAAGCCCTTGGGGCCAAACTCATTTGGAAAATGTACCAAGAATCCAGCAGCAAATGGGCTTCTATTCTTATACATAAATGCATTCTTAGTGCGGACCCCATCAACATCTTTAGATCTCAGTCGCATGTTAAAGGCTCAAGGATCTGGAATTTTATCAAGGAATGTAGGGAGTTAATCTGCAAACATCTAACATGGGATGTAGGGGATGGAAAACTAGCTTTATTCTGGGAGGATTCCTGGGCAGGTCTCCCCCCACTCAAAAATCTTGGCTTCTCCAAGGAATTCATGGAAGATTGCATTAAAAATATAGGTCCCTACCTCAAGGACTACCTAGGTAAAAGGAATGGTAGTAATTGGGATATCGCTGACTCTATTAGTGAAACTTGGAAAGAAAAGCAAACCCTCCTATCTTTTATATCTAGTAAGGAACTGGGGATCAAGAATAGATCTGATAATTTAATATGGATAGGCTCTAATAATGGCAACTATTCGGTTAAGGATGGATACAAACTAATCATTAAAAGCCAAAATATGGATAATATAGACATTCCTCTGAACCTTTGCTGGAACACTTCTTGCCTCCCCAAGGCTGGTATGTTTCTTTGGGGTAGCCTTACAAAACAGAATTTTGACTACTGATAGGCTCACTAAATTAGGATTTGAAGGTCCTTCTAGATGCCCACTTTGCGGAAAATCATATAGAGGATGTTAATCATATCTTACTTAACTGCAACTATTCCCAAAAGTGTTGGATGGCTTCACCAAAGCTTAGGTTAGAAGTCTGCTGCACATTGTGACTTGATCAATAATCTTAGAGCCTGGCCCCTGTTATATAAAGATAATCTCTTCAAAGACATATGGATAATAGCCCCCTCCATACTGACATGGGAATTATGGAAAGAAAGAAACAGAAGAATCTTCTTAGATCAAAAATTAACCTGGAACACAATTACAAACAAGATTGAAGCATCAATCGTAGAAATTATTAATAATAAACTCAAAGATAAATCTAGTTATGAGGATACGTTTAAAGGATGGGATAACAAAATTAGGGTCAACTGGCCTAAATTAGACATCCCGCCCCTGTATGGTAAAGGGGGCCACAAAACTGCTTCGGATAGAGCAAATTGTAAATGGATTCCCCCCAAAGAAGGTTGGTATAAACTCAACTTTGACGGTGCTTCCCGCGGCAACCCAGGGATATCAGGCATAGGAGGAATTATTTGAAATTGCAAATCAGAAATCGTTGCAAAATTTTCTAAACCCATAAGTCCTATGACTAACAACATGGCAGAGTGTTTAGCAGCTCTAGAAGGGTTAAAACTATGCAAAAGACTCAAAATATCAAAATTATTCATCGAGGGCGACTCACAAATCATTATCAATGCAATCCGATCCAAAAGAACGCCTAATTGGGTTTTAAACTCAAAATTAGAAGAATTATACCCACTACTGGATGGCTTTCACAACATTGACATTAGACATACGTACAGAGAAGGTAATTCAGAGGCTGATAAACTTGCCAACCTAGGGGCAGATGGTGTCACTACCTTGGATCTTCATTCAGACTCCCCTTAATATCATACTCCCTCTGCCTTTTCCTCAGGTCCAAGATTATAGCTATATTCAGGGATTTGGCTGCTCTATTAGATTTCCTTCAATCCTTGTTATTTAATCAATTTTTTCTATATATGGCTGTAAGATTTAGCTGTACCTCTCTGTGGCCCCTCCTACAGTTATTTTCTTAATCGTGTCCCTCCCTCTCTTTAGGATTTATATTAGATTCCTCTTCTCTTTTGTTTAGGTAGGCTTCACCCTGCTTGCATTATGTTCCCTGCCACATCATGCATCCTTAGGCCATTGCATCTCGGATATCCTTTAGCACCATTCTAGACTGATATTCCTCTTTAAGTTCACATGTTTAGAATTCACTGCCAACTTGATTGTATCAATGTTTCATAAGCTTAGGTCCCTAATGCTTCTTTAGGTTACAACCGGCAGGTGCACTTCTCCCCGATATCCCTATTGACATTGGCTGGATATTTTTTCCTGATAAGCGGTTTCAGATGGCTTCCCCTAATATATTAGGAGTACTCACATATGCTGACGCCTACACCTATTTATATATACAATAACATATATACATATTTACTTATATATATATTACTGTATATACACATAGGTATCTGTGGCAGCATATAGGAATACTCTGAATATTTTCTATATATATAGGTATATATATATTTTCAATATGTATATACTTATATATATACATTCTTTTCTTATCCTCAAGGTGCATTATATGGTTTGGTATGCCTTTTGTGATATGTGCTTACACTTCTGTTTGGTCTAGCATTAGGCTGGTATACACTATTATGTACTATAGACAGGTTACCTTTCATACATTTAGCTAGAGTTGTCCTTTCTGTGGCTACTGTCCATCTATCTTCAGTAGCAGATTGTTGTTCTCATCCCTAGTCTTCTTTTTACCATATCCTGATTAGCTATTTAGTTGAGCAACTTTCATATAATCTAATAAAGCATTCATATATACATATATATATATATATATATATATATATATATATATATATATATATATATATATATATATATATATATATATATATATATATATATATATATATATATATATATATATATATATGAACAGATTCAAAACTTCTTATATATTGAAATATTCATAACTTTAATTATTGCAACATGGATAACTAGGCTTCATCTTCACAACATGGATAACCAAATTAAGGGTGTTAGGTATAGCTGCTTTAATTTTAGTTTCGATCATAATCATACTTCTTAGAAATGCTTATACCATCTTACTCATTGTTAAATAAAGTTTTTTCATTGCATCTTGTTGAGTCTGATTTTAGTCTGGGTTATCTAGTCCCAACCTCCAGTTTGGATTACTAAAGGTTAATGTGAATGGTATAGATGTCTAAATTCAAGTTAAGTCCTTATAGAGATACTTCTTTTGATAATTAAAATAATAATGTAAATGAATGGGCTTATAGTCATGGTTTAGCTCTACATTTATAATTGTGGGTTACCCTTAGTAGTTGGTAGCAGTGTCTGTCTGGCTGTTTCCAGGTATCAAAACTTTACAGAAGCAAGGATCTCCATCCGATCAGAACAGAACAAGGTATACAAGACCTATGGAGCACCTCACGCAGCAGGCATATACAGATGATATTTCAAACTAGTATGAAATCATCGCACCAAATGTAAAAGAAACTCGCTTAAAACAACATATGTAAGGATTTCAAGAAGAAGGGTTTACCCTCTAAATGTATGATATTATATTGAGCACTACGCAAAGAGTTGCTCCACTCAGTTCTTGTATATACCATTTTGTCCTCGACATTTGTCAAGCTGTGGGTATGCCCACAGTACTTATGTTTGTTTTCAATCTCGGACATTACCGAGTCGTGGGTATGCCCACGTATTATGTATATTTACAGGACCTATGGTCCCAGGCAAGGCTGGAGGTTTTCTCTACCCCGCTCTTTCCTACCAGCACCTGCATCGAGCGGGGTTTCTTTGTAAAAATATCTTTAAAAATTAATAAAATATTAAGGGCTTAGGCCTTTTACCGATCAAAAAAAAAAAATAGAATACAGATTTCATTAATATAGCGGCATTGCCATCCACAATAATGATAAAAATTATTTATGATAATGATGTAAAAAATGCAAATTATTAAAATATAAATATAAAAGAATTTTTATTAAAAAAAATATAAAATTTAAGAAACAAAATAAATTAAACTAATGTATACTTAATCTATTTAAACCAATGTATGTACTTGATATTTTCCAATTCTAAATATTAAATGAAATAAAGATCAAATATTAAAAAAAAACTTGTCTAAAATGTAAATCTATATCTAAATGCAAACTATTTAAAATGCAAATATGAATCTAAAATGCAAACTATTTATCATGCAAATCTAAATGTAAAATACAAACTATTTAAAATACAAATCTAAATGAAACATGCATATCAAAATGAAACATGCTATTGATTTACATTTGCATGTTTGATTTTGAATGCAAATCAAATATGCAAATGAAAATCAAGCTATATTTTAAATGCAAATCACTTTATTCTAAATGATATCAAACATACAAATGAAAATGGAACAAGAAAATCTAAATCAAAGTATTTTAAATGCAAATTGAAATTTAAATATTTAAATGCAACTAAATCAATGAAAAAATAAAATATAAAATGAAAATATCACTGGGAAAGAACTTGCTCCAAACTTGAATCTAGTCTTGGCTCCTATAAAACTCTCCAATTCTTCAAACTCTACAAAACAACAAATGAAATTAAATAAGAAATGAAATGAGGAGACACTCTTTTATAATCTGATAGCGTCTCTTCATATTCTCCA